>JARBWK010000009.1:117227659-117741297 GCA_030556195.1 Anolis apletophallus | reverse complement strand
AGCTGGTGATTGAAATAAACCTTTTTGTTTTCACTCTACTTCACAGTTGTCACGAGTTTCCCTCCTCTAAGTATCCGCACGTTCGGGCAGCGTTGGTAAGATTAACTTGGTACTTGGAGTTCTAGAACTCCCGGTTCTGCTTCAGTGAGAGGACACAGGCACTATAGCAGACCTGGGCAACCTACGGCCCGCAGGCCGAATCCGATTCTGTCTGGCCCGGGGAGAAGGGCGGCGGGGGCGGGGCCAAGAGGAAGGGGTGCCGCTGCCGCCATCCCATCGCGGGCTGTGGGGCCTGCATCGGCAGACAGCCCGCCGCTCCGGAGAACAATTGGAGGAGCGGCGGCTTTGGAGTGCCTGCCATCACAGGAGGCCATCTGGGCCTGCAGCGGGAGCAGTCGGCGACTGGCGACCCGGAAGACTTGATCGTCTTCCGATTCGCCAGGGCGATCACCCGCCGCAGCTCGCCGACTGCTACCGCTGCAGACCCGGATCGCCTCCTGGGATGGCAGACACTCCATGGCAGGGCGATCAGCTGGGGAACGGCTGGGGGCGAGAGCGGGCGGAGGCCTGCAGCCTCCGATGTCTGCTCTGCTCTGCTCTGCTCTGCTGCAGTGGTGGCTGGGTCCGCTTTGTTATCCTCAGGGCTGGGTTCATTGGGACATTCCATCTTGGGATCCTTCCTCTCTTGAGGATGTCAGCCTCTATCTTGTTTCGCACCTTGTCTTCTTGAATTTCATTTTATATTTTAGTGGTTTTTATTACTATTTTATAGTAATAATTTTATAATAATAATATAACAAATAATGTTATATTATATTATAATTTCAATATATTATAATGTCTATATATATACTATAATTATGATATTAATACTAATAATATATGAATATTTTTGATATAGTAATATGTTAATATTAATGATGTGTAATATATAGTAAATATAGTAAATAAATAAATTATGCAGATTAGAATATAGTTCAGCCTTTAGGTGCAGCTCTCCATATTTTTTGGCTCACGTGTGGCCCCTTGGAAAAAATAATTTCCCGCCCCTGCACTATAGCTTAACAGTTGCAATGTTGGTTTGGAGCTTTTCAACACAGTTTATTTATTTTATTTATTATTTCAAATTTATATACCACCATTCCCAGTGGCTCATGGCGGTTCACAATACATACATGAACAATCATAAAACAGCAATTTAAAAACACAGTAAGTTCAGTGCTTAGTTACAATAAAACTCTTTCATTGCTTAAACAGACTTTTTGAACTTGTATTCCAGATAATCCTTTTTCTTAGGAATTATCTGTTCTCCCCTTTCAGCTATTCTCCTCAATAGCTGATTGCTTTCTCTCTCTTCCTGACTACACGGCTTCTCTAGAATTCTTCTCTTTCTCTCCCAACTGTCCTTTATTTAAAACTTCTCAATCTAACTGACTCTTCTGACTCTCAGAAATCCTAACTGTTCCACTACCAGAACCTAACTGCTAACAGTCTCTCTGCCAGAGCCTAACTGACTCCTTCAATTTTAAAACTCCCTCTGTGCTTGGCCTAAGCTCCGCCCACTGACTTCTAACCAATCATCAGGGTTCTCTGCCCCTCCCGCCAGGCTGCTTCTAAGCTCAGCCTTTCTCTGGGAAATAGGTAACCTAAAAATGGCCGTTCTTTTCAAACAGAACACAAAATGGCCGCCACACTAAACTTGGCTTCTTTGCTGAGCTTCTCCAGGCCTAAAAAACCCAGGCAGTTCATCAATTTAACATCATTAAAACAAATTAAAAAATAAAGACCAAGTAGCAATATTAAGAACAGACCACGAAACAATAGACTGGTTCAAGACTGGGAAAGGAGTACGGCAAGGCTTCATGCTCTCACGTGACCTATTCAACTTGTATGCAGAACACATCATGTGACAGGCGAGGCTTGACGAATGCAAGGCTAGAGTTTAAATAGCTGGAAGAAACATTAACAACCTTAGATATGCAGATGACACCACTTTGATGGCCAAAAGTGAGGAGGAGCTGAGGAGTCTTCTAATCAAGGTGAAAGAAGGAACTGCAAAAGCTGGGTTGCAGTTAAACATCAAAAACCCCAAGATTATGGCCACCAGACTGATTGATGTGGCAAATAGAGGGAGAAAACGTGGCGGTAGTATAGCAGAGTTGGTACTTTGAGCAGAAGTACAGTCAGAGGAGAGTGATGCACAAGCAGGAGCTTTAGAATAGCTGGCTTTCTGTGCCAGAAATCACGCTGGCATGCGAGCCGTAAATGCTGTGCCCTGATTGGTACGCCAAGCGTATGCAGTGATTTGCTAAAGTACATCATGTGTCTTCAGTGATAACAAAAGCCTTGATTGGCCAAAGCAGTACATGGCATGGGTTTGTTTACCTCAATGCTAATAGGATAAGAACTACGCAAGCGCAGAAGGGTCTGCCCCTCCTTTGCTGGCAGGGAAGAGGCAGCAAGCAAATGTTGCGATTTGGGTACAGGCTGGCCAGAGCTGCTGATACTGTTCTATGAGAAATGAATTTCTTGCTGCGCCACAATGCCTAAACGAATGAAAGCCTGATAATGATATGATGCTAATAAGTCTTGTGTTTAATTGATAATGAAATGTGTTCTGAAGACACTGGCCAATGGGGGGTCATAAAGAAGGGCGGGCCAAGATCTGCCGCCATGAGGGGTATATAATGAATGCTCTTAGAATGTATGTCAGGATTTGCCCGGAGCAGCTTGTTCTGTGGGTGAACCCCACCAGCTGGTGTCCAATTTCAATAACCTTGACTTCACTTTTGAAACAGTCAATTGTCCGTTCTCTCGGTCCTGTGTCCGCGCGTCCACGTCGCTGTTGGTAAGAAAGGGATCTGCCACCCGGAGTTCTGGGACTCCTAATTTGCTGCTACATTTTGGTGACCCCGACGTGATCCTAAAAGGCAACTAGGACGGGTCTGTGACGCAGAGAACGAGATCCAGTTGGCTGGACGGCACTCGCTCTCCGGCGGGGAGGTGAGGCGAATCAGGAGGACTGAGATAGGGGCCCCAAACCACCGAAAGGACCGGCTGCCTGACTCGTTCCACACCAACGCCTGCCGACACGAGAGGCCGCAATTGCCCTTACTGTTGGTGAACCCAAGAGGTGAGAAGGAAGTCCGGGGGTGCAGCTTGGTGAAGCTGTGCCTAGTGAGTAATCCGGCAACAGAAAGTCCGGGGGCGACGGGATTCCGATCGTCTAGCGAGCAATCCGGCACTTGAAAGCGCGCAGAGAAAGTCGGGGGTAACGGATGCTCTGTTGTCTAGAGAGAAATCCGACGCAGTCGAGTGGTGACGCGGGAAGCAGTCCCGGGGTCTTCTGGAATCGGCAAGTATAGAGCTCTTTAACACTAACACGTAGGGAACACACACACCCATTGGGAAGGGGGGCAAGCACTGAAGTGTTTTTGACCAGTAGAGATGGGTGGAGTGGGATCAAAAGTAAAGAAAGAAACGCCTTTGCAATGTGTGTTAGACAACTGGGACAGGTTTTGTTTGTTGGCAGTGGAAGGGAAACCTCAGGATTTGAAAGATTTCAGGCTGAGAAACTTGTGCACTGAGGTGTGGCCTGCTGTCCCAGAGATTGGCTGGCCCAAGGCAGGAACTTGGGATTTAAGGAAGTGTAGGCAACTAGAGGCCTATTGTTTCAAAATACATCCAACTGATCAATGGGTTTATTCCGCGACATGGGAGAGAATGGTTGCAGAAGGTGTTTGGTGGGCGGGCCCAAAGGGGCAAGCCAAGGAAGGATGTTTTGTTAGCCGAAAGGCAGGGAGAAAACCTCCGGTGTTGCAATCCGAGCCAGAGGAATTTCCCCCATTAAGGAGAACACCAAGGCAGAGAGAAATTGCCGCTGCAGGAGCGGGGGGAGCCACCGCGCCTCCGCTCAATGCTAATTTAGACGTCCCTGCCCAAGCCCAAGCCGCGGCCCCCACCTTCGGGACAGGCTCAGCCGCTCAGATGACATCTCCGGCTGTGACGCATGTTGAGGCGGGTCATCCTGTTCCCATTGCACCAATCCAAATGAGACCACCAGTCCTTCCGGTCCCCACCGCACCAGTTTTGATTCCAATGAATCCCCCGATGACATTTCAACCCGAATTAGGGAGCCTGGCCACTGCGGGGCCCAGCGGGATGTTTCCTCCAATCATGGCAACATCCCAAACCGCCGCGGTTCCTTTAATTCTGCCACCAGCCACGGCTTCCTACCCTATTCCACGTTCAGTACACAACCCGTTCAGTATCAGGCCCCTCTCTCCCCAGAGATACATTACCCCATAGAGGAAGCAAGGCAGATAGAAGAAAGAGCGAGATGGGAAGCCTCAGGCGTTGAGGAGATGATAGAGCGTCTCCAAGAGAACGAAGAGGAAGAAGAGTACCCTGCAGCCAGGGGAGGAATGATAGAGCGTCCCACACCCGCGCCCAGGAGAAAAAGCTCTTTTGAGGCCGCGAGGGCGATAGAGCACTTTCCGGAACTGAGTAGAAGGCACAGTCAGAGACAAGCCGCTTCACCAATGAGAACCAGAAGCATGTCTAGGGGAGAAGCAAGGGTGAAGGCAGAAGAAGAGAGAGGGGTCCTGGAATTGCCCATTAGACGGGTACCATTAATAGATGTGAACAACACCGTGGTGCAAGCTTATCAGATAGTCCCATTTTCAAGCAGTGATGTTTTTAATTGGCGAAATGCCACCCCTCCTTATTCGGAGCAGCCACGGGCAATGGCTGACTTGTTGGAAGGAATTATGGCAACACATGATCCAACGTGGTGGGATTGTAAGCAGCTCTTAAATACGCTGTTCACAGCCGCAGAACGGAGAAGCATTATCAACCAGGCCAGATTAATGGCACAAGAGGGACATGGGGAGATGGATGCAGTTGCATATGGAAATGCGAGATTCCCCCTTGAAATTGACCCATGCTGGGATCCAAATAACCCGGATCACAGAGACAGAATTAAAGAATTCCAACAGTTACTCCTAAGAGCCATAAGGAAGGGTCCACCCAGGCCCTCCAACATTCAAAAGATACAGGGAATTCAACAAGACAAGGTTGAAACGCCAGCTGCGTTTCTGGAGAGGCTAGAAGAGGCTTACAGGAAGTACAGTCCTTACAACTTAGAGCAAAACGATGGGAGAATTGCCCTAACGCAATCTTTCATAGCCCAATCATCCCCAGACATCAGAAAGAAGATTCAAAAACAGCCAGGATTTTTAGGAAAGACTTTAAATGAACTTTTGGCTTTAGCTGATCAGGTGTTTATTGCAAGAGAGCAAGTAGAAGAGGAGAGAAAAGACAAGAAGAGGAAGGAAGGATACAGAGTTTTGTTAAGCATGATGGATGAGAGGTCAGGAAGAGGAAGAGGCCACAGTCATGGGAGAGGCCTAGCAAGAGGAAGAGGAGATGGACAGTTTAGTTTGGGGCGAAATCAGTGTGCCCGCTGTAAAAAAGAAGGGCACTGGAAAAAAGACTGTGTAGAAGAAATGTCAGAGGAAAAGGATGCAAGTGCAAGAGGCAGAGGTGTTAGTCGTTCCAGAGGGTCCGGGAGAGGAAGAGCCAGAGGAAGTTATAGGCCTTATGAAAGAACTGTTGTAGCTGCTGCTGTACAGGAGGAAGAATGGGAGGAAGAAGAGGAGGATGAATTTTGACATTTTGGCAAAGCTTTTCTGTTGCTGAACCCAGAGGAGCCGTTGGTCGCCATAGATGTAGTGGGTCAGCGTATAAAGTTCTTAGTAGATACCGGAGCGGATAAGTCTGTAGTAAACAAGAAAATCGCCCCACTTAGCAATCAGCAAATCAAGGTTATTGGTGTGACAGGGAAACCACAGAAGTGCCCATTGTTACAGAAGAGAAGATGTAACATTGCAGGGAGAGAAGTGATACATCAGTTACTGTATATCCCAGATTGTCCCATACCATTGCTTGGGAGAGACATGCTGGCCAAGATAAAAGCTAGATTGGAGTTCTTGGAGACAGGCCAGCTAGAACTTACCGTTCCTGGGATCGAGGAGTATCGCTTGTTCAGAGTTAAGGAGGTCAGGAAGATAGAGATAAAATGGCCCTGGGAGCAAACTCCCAGGGTTTGGGCAGAAGATAACGATCCTGGGATGGCCAAATATGTTGCCCCTGTGGTGATACAGATAAGACCTGGATGCCTTCCCGTGAGAAAGTCCCAATACCCTATCAGTAGAGACGCTGTAGAAGGGATACAAGAACAGACTGCTACGTCATGGGATCATAATGTATTGCGAATCTTCCTGGAATTCGCCCCTCCTTCCTGTCCGTAAGCCAGCAGGAGGGTTTCGAGTTGTCCAGGATCTTAGAGCTGTCAATCAAGCTACAGTTCCATTAACACCTGTCGTGCCAAATCCATATATTATGATGAGTTTAATTCCAAGTACAGCAGTCTGGTTTTCAGTTTTGGATCTCCGTGATGCATTCTTTTGTATTAGACTAGCACCTGTGTCCCAGCCTATCTTTGCTTCCCGCAAGGTTTCCAGAATAGCCCAACGATCTTTGGCCAGGCCTTGGCTAAAGATCTGTCAGAATTTGAAATTCCAGAGTCAGAAGGAGTGTGGCTGCAGTATGTGGACGATTTGTTAATTGGCACTAGAACAGAGAAAGGATGTAAACATTACACATTAGAGATGCTGAAAGTCTTGGAAGAAAAGGGGTACAAAGTGTCAAGAAAGAAAGCGCAGTTATGTCAACAGAAAGTCAAGTATTTGGGGTTTGGTCTGACCCAGGGAAGCAAGGTGTTGGAAGTTGAGAGAAAGGAGGTCATCTGTGCCATCCCCACACCTAAAGATAGAAGACAGACAAGGGAGTTCTTAGGAACCACCTCATATGTGAGACACTGGATCCCCAGCTACGCTGTAATAGCAAAGCCACTGTATCAAGCAACGAAAGGAAGTAATCAAGACCCATTCGAGTTGGCTGCCAAATTTTGGCTGGTTAAGATCCGTTGTAATGCTAATAATCATGGTATTCTGTTCTGTAATGATCTTGCTGTGTTGCTTACCCTTGATTTTGAAATGTTGTGCCTCTGCAGTGAAAGAATCAACAGGAATGATCCAAACTGTACAAACTGTGGTAAAACGTGATTGGAAAGTTAATTGGGCTGCCTAGTGAGGGGTCCACAAAGGTAATGTAAGTAACTTCATGCTGCGTTACTTACAAGAAAAAAAGAGTGAAATATAGCAGAGTTGGTACTTTGAGCAGAAGTACAGTCAGAGGAGAGTGATGCACAAGCAGGAGCTTTAGAATAGCTGGCTTTCTGTGCCAGAAATCACGCTGGCATGCAAGCCGTAAATGCTGTGCCCTGATTGGTACGCCAAGCGTATGCAGTGATTTGCTAAAGTACATCATGTGTCTTCAGTGATAACAAAAGCCTTGATTGGCCAAAGCAGTACATGGCATGGGTTTGTTTACCCCCCTCCTTTGCTGGCAGGGAAGAGGCAGCAGCAAATGTTGCGATTTGGGTACCGGCTGGCCAGAGCTGCTGATACTGTTCTATGGGAAATGAATTTCTTGCTGCGCCACAATGCTTTAACGAATGAAAGCCTGATAATGATATGATGCTAATAAGTATTGTGTTTAATTGGATAATGAAATGTGTTCTGAAGACACTGGCCAATGGGGGGTCATAAAGAAGGGCGGGCCAAGATCTGCCGCCATGAGGGGTATATAATGAATGCTCTTAGAATGTATGTCAGGATTTGCCCGGAGCAGCTTGTTCTGTGGGTGAACCCCACCAGCTGGTGTCAATTTCAATAAACTTGACTTCACTTTTAACAGTCAATTGTCCGTTCTCGTTCCTGTGCCCGCGCGTCCACGTCGCCGTTGGTAAGAAAGGGATCTGCCACCCGGAGTTCTGGGACTCCTAATTTGCTGCTACAGTAGTGACAGACTTTGTATTTCTAGGCACAAAGATTACTGCAGACGCAGAGTACAGCCAGGAAATCAGAAGACGTGTGCTTCTTGGAAGGAGAGCAATGACCAATCTCGATAAAATAGTGAAGAGTAGAGACATCACACTGGCAATTAATATACGCATAGTCAAAGAAGTGGTATTCTCCGTAGTAACCTAGTAACCCATTAGGAAGGTGGAGCGAAGGAAGATTGACACTTTTGAACTGTGGTGTTGGAAGAAAATTCGGACAGTGCCTTAGACCAGAAAAAGTTCCAACCAGTCTATACTCCAGGAAATAAAGTCCGACTGCTCACTAGAGGAAAGGATATTAGAAGCAAAGATGAAGTACTTTGGCTGCATAATGAGAAGACAGGAAAGCTTAGAGAAGACAATGATGCTGGGAAAAATGGAAGGAAAAAGGAAGAGGGTCTGACCAAGGGCAAGATGAGTGGATGGTATCCTTGAAGGGACTAGCTTGACTTTGAAGGAACTGTGAGTGACCACGGCCTACAAGGAGCTCCGGAGTGGGCTGTTCCATGAAGTCATGAAGAGTCGAAAGCAATTGAACAAATAAACAACAACAAAAAAGTTAAAATGGATAATAATAATAATCGATATTATTTGTCACCTGCCTCACTTCACAGTTTGAGGTGGAGTACTGTATAGTCAAAACACATTACCATTAAAATACTTACCATAAAATAAATATATTAAAATATTATCCACAGAATACATTGATTAAAATACATAATGCAAGGGGTTTTAAAAATACAAAATAGAATGTAAGCAAAAAAAATTGCGTCTTGTTGTAAAGTCAGATTAGTCCAAAGAACCATAAGATCCCCTGTTATTCTGAAATTGGTTACAGCAGTGGATCTTTGACCAGGGACCACTCTCCAACATTAGTGCCAAAAGGGTTAAGAATCAGTTTTTGGTCAACTTTAGATTTGGTTTGGGGTACTGATTCATAAAATTGCATTGGATAGACCACATCAGCTCTAGTTTCTGATACAGAAGACATGTCATGGTCTGCGACAGGGAAGGAATGGCAGGTGGCGTGAAAGGAGCGGAAAAATAAAGAGGAAGGAGGCTCGCAGACCAGATTTTCGTCCTCATGGCCCACTGGTGGTCCACAGCCACAAGTTAAAAACTACTGGATTACAAATATTAATCAGACTCACATTTAAGAGAGTGGGACAAATAAATATGGAAGGCCTTCCACATGATCTGGCAAAAGTAGGAAAACTGAATAAAACATATTTTTCCCTTCTCAGTAAACACCTAATTTAGGATCTCTAGATTCTCCAGAGCAGGGGTGCCCACACTTTTTCATCATGCGAGCTACTATATGAACAATCAAGTTGAAAAGATCACCTGTTGTGCATGTGAGCGTGCGCGCGCACGTGCGCGTGCACGCTCCTACTGCAGCCTTCTGTCTGCGTGGGGCTTCTTTCTTGCCTGCCCACGAACTCGCCGCCATGCGCACCCAGGAAGGGGATCCTCCTTGCCTGCGCGCGTGCGGTCTGTCTTCGTTGCCTTCCTCCTTCCTGATGCGTGCTTTCGCCAAGCAGGAAGTCCCCATCCCATCCTGCTTCTTGCGTGCACAGAAGGCCCCTCCCTCGCACACAGCAGGAGGGTATTTATAGGTGCACCCGCCAGCGCTCCGGCCAGATATGGCTTTGGCGGCGGCTCGGAAGGCGCAGAGCTGGGAAGCCTGGCTGCTGCCTGGGCCGAGAAACTCAACCGAGAGAGGGACCCACATGAGGCTGGAGCCTCCCCATGGGTGCCTCCTCCCCACGGGTGCCTCCCCCCCCTCCCTCGAGGCTTCCTTACCTGGGCAGGAGAAGGAAGAGTGGAAGAGGTGCTTCCCCAAAGTGACAGATGCAGCGGGGGCGCCCTTCCTTCCTTTCGAGGGTGTCACTCAGAAAGGACGGCCCAAGTGGATGGCTGACAGGAAGGAAGACCCCTCCCACGGGTGGCAGTCCATGCCCACGGTGGGGGGGGAGAGGATGGCTCTTCCTAGCCAGCTCTGAAGAGCCACCCTCTCTCTCTCTCTCTCTCTCTCCCGTGGGCCCTCACCGCCTTTCTCCTTCGAGGGCGAGGGAGGGTGAAGCGGAGAAAGGCGGTGAGGGCACAAGCAGCAGCAGCAAGTGGAGTCTCCATCCCCGCAGCCCCCTCCTCCTCGGGTTCAGCCCCAGGAACACGGCGGAGCCCTCCCTCCTCGCCCCCAACCAAGGAAAGAAAGCAGCCCCACAGCTCGCCGCCCAGGTCTCGGCTTGGAATGGGAGTCCCGAGGGCAGCAGCAAGGTTTGCGGCAGGGCTTGCTTGGCTTTGCCCCACTTTGCCCAGCCTCCTTCGCCTCTTTCTCTCTCTCTCTCCCTCTCTCCTTCCAGCGCCCGCCTGCCTGCCTGCCAAAAGGATCCGAAAAAGTTCTCCAGATTTCTTTCTTCTCTCCTTGATTCTCTCTCTCTCACACAGACACACATTCCCTCCATCCCTCCATCCCTCCCACAGCCTCGCATCCTATCCGTGCGCATGCCTCTGCCTTGCTCCCCCCCCCCCAGCAGCAACCAATGGGCGGTCATGTCACCACACCGTGCGTGGCAAGACGAGCGCCAGGGCCCGCCCACTAAAGCCTCATTTTGGCAAAAGAAGCCCCGCAAAGGCGGCGGCGGGAGCGCTTTATCTGCGCGCATGGCAGGAGCGCGCCATCCGGCTGGGGAGGCCCAAAGATCACCTGGAAGAGGGCCGAAGATCACCTAGGTGCTCCCGATCACCGTAATGAGCACCCCTGCTCCAGAGGTTGACTATAGGATTGTGAGGGAGGGCCTAAAGATTCTAAAGAGAGAACATTAATTAAGTTGGGGCCCAAAATGTAAAGATCTCACAGCAGACATCTGCGAAAACTCTTGTTGTAGACCAGTGGTTCCCAACCTGTGGCCCGTGAACCACCAGTGGTCTGCAAAACCTAAAATATTGCCCGCAGCCTCCCAATTACTACACTGTTGCAACAAGAGCGACTGGTCTTGCGAAACACTCTTATAGTGCTGAGGCAACAGGATATCGGGGAGGGGAGAGGCTGACTACCCATGAAAGGCAAGCCTCCTGACTGCTACTTCTCCTTCCCTCTATTCCATGTGAACTAAATGTGTTTAAAAACTGTCTCCAGCCTGCATGGTATGTAATCTTGGGTTCAAAGGATAGTGCTTGCATCACCACTCATACTGTTTAATTAGTACAGTATTGCCGTTCAAAGAAGGGAAGGGTTCTGTTATGAGTCTTTTGATTACATTTCAGTTAAAATAAACATGTGGTGCCTGGAAGTTACAACGCCTCAGTGTTTTTTGGCCTGTTGCTGGGGTTATTTGGGGTGCTGCTTCAGAAAATTGCATTGGATAGACCACATCAGCTCTACATTATTAAATATGGTTTTCTGTAGGCAAGCAGATAGCGACTACTGGGTGGCATATGTTCTGCATCAGAAACTAGAGCTGATGTGATCTATCCCATGCAATTTTCTGAATCAGCACCCCTAATGACCAAAAACGGATTCATAACCCTTTTGGTACTTACGTTGGAGAGTGGTCCCTGGTCAAAAAAAGGTTGGGAACCACTGTTGTAAACTAAATGCCTGAAAGGCCCCCTCTGTTCTTGAAAACTAAGCCAGCCTTGGTTAATACCTGACTGGTAGACTCTATGTCATAAAAAGGAACTGACAAAACCACCTCTGAGTCTTCCTGGCCTTAGAAAACTGTCAGAACTCGAGGTTCTTAAAGGCTAAGGGAACCACATCTGACGTGGCTCTGTGGGTCTTCAGGCTGCGTGATTCTTGGGCGTGTTGGAGTGGCCTTACAGAAAACTCTATGAAATTTGTGGGGTTGCCCTACATCAACAAGAGATGTGAAGAAAAGCAGAAACCAAGAGAGAAAGAGCTGTTCCTTATAGGAAGGAACAAGAAAGAAAAGGAACTAGTGGGAGGAAGTTGGCTCTGCCCAAGGGATGCCTTGGGAGGAACCTGTACCAGCCCAGCAATTATTATCTGCTTCCGTGTTTTATACACTTTCATTAATTGATGAGGAAATTTGCAACCTGTATCTGGGCTTCAGCAATTCACACCGCAGGTAAGAGCTCTAAGGATTGAATGTTCCTGTCTCTGTGTGTATGCCTATATGCTTTCAAGTTGTCTGTCGACTTCTGACAACCCATTAATTTCAAGGATTTTGCCAGTTCCTTCTTCTAAAATATAGCCTACACCACTTGGTGTTTGTTGTTGGCTTCCCATCCATGTACTGACCACAACTGACCCTGCTTAGTGTCTGAGATCAGGTAGGATCTGGAACCTTTAGAATACATAATAATGTAATTCTCAAATACTGAAAAAGTAATGCTGTGGTGCTATTTGTGCTTGGTGCATGCCGTTACATCCGCTTTGGTTTATTGAAGCTCTATGAATGATTAAATGCTCTAAAGCAGGCAGTTAGGAATTGTGGGAGTTGAATTCTAAAACACCTGGAGGTCTGAAGTTTGCCCATGCCTGCTCCAAAGGCATCAGATCTCAAGAAAATCCTAAGAAATTAATGGGGTCACCATAATTTGACAGGTAAATTGAAAACACGTGCAAACAGCATCCCTCCAAGTCACCCTCTTTTCTACTATCCTGCTCAAATCTTGCGCACTCAGGACTTTGGCTTCCTCAATTGAGTCTGGCATGTGGTCTTCCTTGCCTGCTTACTTATGAGAAAATCACATTAGGCTTAAGGGATCTTACTTCTGAGTAAACTCTGTTAAGTGTATTGTCATCTGCACACAGGAGTCATTATATGCTCACCTGCTTGTTAAGTCACACAAAACATAGATCTTGAGAAACATGATTCACCATCTCTTATACAGCAGCGTAGCATAGGTTTTTAATAGTGTGTTTTAAAGCATAGTATGGCTTCTGAAAATAGAGCCTCATCATCATTATGTGCCTACAAGTCTTTTCTGATTTATGGTGATCCCAAGGTGCACCTTTCATGAGGTTTTCTTGGCAAGATCTGATCTGAGGGTGAGGGGAGTTGCGTTTGCCTTTTACCCCTGAAGCTTAGAGAATATGTGCTTCCATCACTGAGTAGGGATTATAATCCTGTTCTCCAGTCATGGTCCAGTACTCAAACCAGTATACCATGCTGGCTTTAGCACCTTTTGCCTATGCATATTATTTATCACTGATATCCTGGAAACAAGTAAGCCAGAGTGTTTCTGACATAAAAGGTGAGATCCCAGGGGCTAGTAACAATATTTGGAAGCAACTGGCTGTGCCTCTAACAAACGAATTTTTTAAAATCAGAGAACTGTAGAGATGGTTTGTCTGCAAAATCTGTAATCAATTCACTTATTTTAATAGCATGTGGAATATATGGGATCATGCACATACTTTTAAGCCTTGCCTTTGTGGATTTCATATGAAGGTAACCTGTAGAACTAGGATTGTGTTTGCAGGAATAGTTCTGTAAGCAAATCAGTAGTTAACCTGTAGAACGAAGACTGTGTTTGCATGAATAGTTCTGCAAGCGTATCATCTTCCTCATGCTCAGGACCTTTTACAACATGCGGTAACAGCTGACTCACTGCTGCAATGTAAGGCCAGAGCAAACATGAAATCTAAACAAAAATGAAGTTAGTGCTGATTCTATTGTTCAAGGAACTCAGGTACCCAAGCAATATCTTTAAAAGGGGCCAATGGAACATCATCAGTTCCAAGAGTTGCGCCTCATCATGTAGAACATTCAAAGGATATAGGAGAGTAAATTTCATGGATGGTGCAATCCAACCTGAGACGCCAAAGTACAGTAACTTGAGCTGAACCTCACTAGAGTTAATTTATGTTATTACCACAACCAGGAGGAAAAGAAAACTGATGTGAGCATAATGATAATAGGAAATGGAAAATGAAGAGGAAGAAAACAGTCTGTTCCAAGGATTATTTGTAGCTTGCACGAGACTATTGTTTACTTTAATGTAGGCTCTACTGAGTTCTATGGACCATCTGACACAAAGGTTTGCAGAACTTTGTGGCATCAGAATGAGAATAAAATATCAAAATAAGTTGTTGGGTTTTTTTAAAAAAAGAATAAAACATATAAGGTAATGGTTTCCTTTTACATTAAGTCTAGTCGTGTCTGACTCTGGGGGTGGGGCTCATTTCCATTTCTAAGCCAAACAGCCAGTGTTGTCCATAAATTCCTCCAAGGTCACGTTGCTGGCATGACTGCTTGGAGCGCCGTTACCTTCCCGCTGGAGCGGTACCTGTTGATCTAGTTGCATTTGCTAGGTTGGCAGAAGCTGGGGCTAACAGCGAGAGCTCACTCCACTCCCAGGATTCAAACTCCCAACTTTTCAGTCAGCAAGTTCAGCAGCTCAGTGGTTTAACCCGCTGCACAACCAGGGGCTCCTAAAACAATGTATAAATAAAGCCAAATAATTGATTTTTTTAATGTAGAAATTTGTGTAAAAATGTTAGCTGGCCTCCTTAGCTATGTGACTTCCTGTATGAATATCTGATTTCCCTTCATTGCAATGCAGCAACAAATACAAGGGTGCATCTTGAATAAAGCGGTACTGGAGAAACAACTGGAGCTCAAAGTCAAAATATACACTTACTAGTACTCAATTATTGTCTTATACAAATGGAGAGAAGCATAAGTTCACAGCTTTTTTGAAGTTCATACCATCATCTACTTAGCATATAAGATGTCTGAACCAGACTCTATATAAACCCATTCATAAGAGCTTTTCATTTACAAAGTATTTTCTGATCTACTAATAGGTCTGTAGACTACTCTAGACTGCCTTTAACATTTTTCCATCATTTGTACTTGTTTACCGAAGTCCTCTCTCTCAATTTTTACCATTGCTCCTTCCATGTAGAATCAGACAACTAGATTATGTCAACACTTTATGTCAACACTGTATTTTGTAAAATGTCTGATAGCTGCTGGCATTAAACCAATGAAGAGAACATTTTGCCCTGTCTGGAATCCTGGGTCATGCCTTGTATTATGTGTAGAGAAAGCCCTCTACCCTGGACAGCAAATTTGGGCTATTGTGAAAGCAGTAAGTATTTATGTAATTTATTATCATTGTAGTTTCCCTCCTAGAGATGGGGAAATTGCTCATCTGCCTCTTGGGGAGGGGGGGGGGGAGGCAATAAAGAGGAGCAGGGTAGATAAGTCTTGCTGCCTATACAGCATACATTGATTTGTTGAACTGACAAATTAACAAGAAAAAATAGAAAATTCAGCTAGTTTATCCAACAAGCTAAGACACATTTCAAAAAGACTTGGGCCCCATATAATCCAGTTCAGTGTAGTTCAATCTGGATTATATGAGACGTATATGTTTTTAAAAATAGCACTGTTATTAGATAATGACTGAGAACTCCTTTATCATAGAATCATAGAGTTGGAAGAGACCTTGTGGGCCATCCAGTCCAACCCCCTGCCAAGAAGTGGGAAAATCGCATTGAAAGCAACCCTGACAGATGGCCATCCAGCCTCTGTTTAAAAGCCTCCAAAGAAGGAGCCTCCACCACACTCCTGGGTAGAGAGTTCCACTGCTGAACAGCTCTCACATTCAGGGAGTTCTTCCTAATGTTCAGGTGGAATCTCCTTTCCTGTAGTTTGAAGCCATTGTTCCACACCCTAATCTCCGGGGCAGCAGAAAACAAGCTTGCCCCCTCCTTCCTATGAGATCCCCTCACATATTTATACATGGCAATCATGTCTCCTCTCAGCCTTCTCTTCTTCAGGCTAAACATGCCAGCTCTTTAAGCCACTCCTCATAGGACTTGTTCTCCAGACCCTTGATCATTTTAGTCACCCTCTAGGACTCCATACTTACACATACAGCTGTCAAGCCAGGCATTGTCCTTCTCTGAACAGATTCCAGCTTGTCAACATCTCTCTTAAATTGTGGTGCCCAGAATTGGACACAGTATTTCAGGTGTGGTCTGATCAAGGCTGAATAGAGGGGTAGCATGACTTCCCTCAGTCTAGACACTATACTCTTGCATTTGTTCCTATTGAACTTCATTTTGTTAGTTTCGACCCATCTCTCTAATCTTCATGAAAAATCCATTTTCATAAAGAATTTCCTGTGCTATCTATTAAGAACTGCAATTAATGAATCTTTGATAGACTTCCAGCTTATTATTATTATTGATTGAAATAGAAAAATGTCATTCTATTCCAAGGGCCAGTAGTTTAAAATGAAGCCATGTGTGGTCTAAACTCAACTGAAATTGTTTAATCTAGAAGTCATAGAGCAAGTTACATGCATTATTATTGAAAGAAAGCAAAGTATGCTGATCCTTTTACATATGACATATTTAAGTGGAGACCCAAAGTGATTTTTTTTCTGTTTGAGAAGAACATACATTATATTCCGAGCACATATATCTTGCAGCCTTTGTGGGATTTGGGGACCATTTTACTTCCCAGTGAGCTTTTAAGAGAGCTGGATCGCACCATTATCCCCTCAGTTTTTCCATTAGTGGAAAACAGTTTTCATTGCTTGGAATAACTGTAACCATTGGCTTTGGATTTTATATAAAAGAACATAAATCTCTTTCACTTGATGCATTCTAATAAATTTCTTTCTGAGATGCCAAAAATGCATGGATTAATATTTTAAAAATAAAACAAAATAATGTTTTAAAACTCAAATAGTATTCTTAAAGCAACTAAATGTGTCCTTCCTCTTTTGTATTGTGAGTCCCATATATTCATTTCCTATGAGATATGCATTATTGACATAATTAGAAGCAGTGACTGTAAAAATAGTATTTAAATCACGTAGTCATAAAGAGAGCCTAAAAATTTAGAACTGCACTTGGCTGCATTCTTGCTTTTATCTTTGATATGACATTTTTGTCCTCTTCAGGTTGTTTGTTTTTAAAAGGGACATGTTTAAAGTGGAATTTTTATATCTTCTTAATCATTAGTGATTAATGTATGAAAGGAAAAGAATTCAATTTTAACCCAAGACCAAGCTTAGGATCCTATTATATATGGCAAAGCTCTAAATCTAACATTGTACTGGATCAGTGCTTCTTAAACCATCTGATTCAGCAGACCAGCAAGTTTCTTTTTCCATTGTATGCCATGGACCAGCATCACACTGTGCCATCGACTGCAATGTCCCTCCTTCCTTCCTTCCTTCCTTCCTTCCTTCCTTCCTTCCTTCCTTCCTTCCTTCCTTCCTTCCTTCGAAACTCACAACCTAATGGCAGTCAATAGCTCAAAATTAGCACCAACCTATGGACCACCACTTTGAGTAGCACTGTGCTAATTTCCCTTTCCAGCTCCATTTCAGCCCCACAGTCTCCTGTGTTGTACCAAATACTGTCATTAAGAAATTTGCTGCCATTCCGAAGCCAACATTTCATTCATGAAGTATAGGAAACTTCAAGAACAAGACCTAGTCAATAACCCACTAGCCCAGTACCATCTACTTTGACAAGCTCTAATGCCCCCGGTGGTGCAACGGATTAAACCCTTGTGCCGGTAGGACTGCTGAGCTGAAGTTTGGGTTGCTGACCAGAAAGTTGCCAGTTGAGCGTGGATAAGCTCCCTCTGTCAGCTCCAGCTCCCCATGCGGGACATGAGAGAAACCTCCCAGAAGGATAGTAAAACATCAAAACATCTGGGCATCCTTGCAGACGGCCAATTATCTTGCACCAGAAGCAACTTGCAGTTTCTCAAGTCGCTCCTGACACACACACAAAATTGTAAATGATATTCATAGGCTTAAAACCAACTGAATGACATAGATCCACTGAATTAGTGGGATTTACCCATGTATTGATTCTTTATTCAATAATTACTTGATCTGTCATATTTGGAAGTAACCAACAGAATACCAACATTAATAGCTCTCAAAAATGTCATAATTTATTTTATTGCCATATGACTTATATGTGCAGATGCTTCCACAATTAATGCTGGCAAAAGCAATAGTTAATTCATAGTATTCAGTATGAACTATCCTATGAAAAGTACTGGGTAGATCAATAATGCAAGGTCAAAGCACTCAGAGGCCAATGCACTCTAACATTTCCTAACCTCTATTTAAATGTCATTTGTCATGCTCCCCCCCTTTTGTCTAAAAAACTTATATTATTGTCCCCAAAGATATATAATTCAGACTGCGTTGTTGCAGGTTTTTCGGGCTATATGGCCATGTTCTAGACTCTAGAGGCATTCTCTCCTGACGTTTCACCTGCATCTATGGCAAGCATCCTCAGAGGTTGTGAGGTTTGCTGGAACTAGGAAAATTGGGTTTATATACCTGTGGAATGTCCAGGGTGGGAGAAATAACTCTTGTCTGTTGGAGCTAGGTGTGAATGCTTCAACTAGCCACCTTGATTAGCATTTGATGGCCTGGCAGTTGTTTATGGCTTGTTAGTATCTGGGGGAATCTTTTGTTGAGAGATGATTAGCTGTCTCTGATTGTTTTCTCCCTGGAGTTTCCCTGTGTTGGGGTGTTATTTTGCTGTTATAATTTTAGAGTTTTTTTTAATACTGGTAGCCAGGTTTTGTTCATTTTCATTGTTTCCTCCTTTCTGTTGAAATTGTCCACATGCTTATGGATTTCAATGGCTTCTCTGTGTAGCCTGACATGGTGGTTGTGAGAGTGGTCCAACATTTCTGTGTTCTCAAACAATATGCTGTGTCCAGGTTGGTTCATCAGGTGCTCCGCTATGGCTGACCTCTCTGGTCTTTGTCCCACCCTGGACATTCCATAGATATATAAACCCAATTTTCCTAGTTCCAACAAACCTCACAACCTCTGAGGATGCTTGCCATAGATGCAGGTGAAACATCAGGAGATAATGCCTCTAGAGCATGGCCATATAGCACGAAAAAACCTACAACAGTGCAGTGTTTCTAGCCATGAAAGCCTTCGACAATACAATAATTCAAACTATTTAGACCAGTACTACTCAAGGTAGTGGGCCACAGTGAGTTTCCAGTAAAGAAAACAGTTGAAGCACGGGACACAAAAATGTAGTACCACTTCCTGGCACACTCGGTGAGGAGGAAGATGCACTCCCACACAACAAATAGCTTAAGATGCACTGATTTAAGCTAACATTTAGACCAACTACTTTTCCCTAATCCTATACATTCTTTCTCTATATTAGGAACCTGTTGGAATGATAAACCTTTGGATAATGACCTTGGAGGATATTACATGTATTCTATGAAGTAAATTGGACAGCAAAGGGGCTTTGATGAGTCTGAGGCCAATTTTGCCCAGCTGGGTCTAGCTGTCTCTCTAGTGCGCGCGCACGCACACACACACACACAATGTAAACCCACTTTGTGTTTTTAAAAAAATAATCTTCCTTTCTTTTCTTTACTAAAGACTATGCCACCGTGTGCCTTATTTTGACAATGAATAATGATTCCTGGAGTGTATTTCACAATGTTTACATCAAACAAAATTGGTGCTTGACAGAGGGCTGAGGGGACTCTGGATATTGCATAGACATAAGATTGTTTGCTTAATTCTTACATGCTAACCAATAGTGGACAAACATCTTATTAGTGGTTGGCCTAAATACCTTAAAAGCAGCAGATCCTGTCTGATCTTGAAAGCTAAGCAGTCAGCCCTGCTTAGTAGTTTGGTGACAGATCAATAAGGAAGACCAGTTGCTGCAAATTACATTTCAGAGGAAAGAACTGGCAAAACCACCTTCCGAGTATTTCTGGTCCAAGAAAACCCTACGAAATTGTTAGGTCACCATAAATTGACAAGTGACTTGAGGGCACACACAGAGAGAAGCTGTTCCAAATAGGAAAGAACAAGGAAGAAAAGAGCACCAGTGGGAGGAAGCTGACCCTACCCAAATAATGCCTTAGGGTTAACCTGTATTTGCCCAGCAATTATCTGCTTCTGTACTGCTACGCACCATACACTTTATTATAAAATCTGCAGCCTGTGTCTGAGCTAAAGCAAGTGACTTGAAGGCACATACACACCCACACACATCCTGTTAGTGACATGTGCATATGCAAAACTCAAATATATTAATTTTTGGATGAAGCACAAGAGAGACTATTATCTAGCTTCTTGGGCCCATCCAAAAATCTCATCTCACATCAGCCAACCCTTGTATAGTCAATGCTATGGAAAAGGAGATGGGTGACTGGGAAGCCAGGACTCCCTGTTCCCCTGTGGTTTATATGTATGGGAGGCACAATACTGAAACAAGAATGTTGTCCCTGTCCCTCTCTGTAACAAATTACAGAAGAACAGAGGTGGTTTTCCTGCTGCCCAGGCATTGCCTCCCTCTTCCTTACCATTTAATAGAAGCAGTGGAGGCTCCATGGGCTAAAGCATGGTGATGTTAGTGGAGGGAAGGCATAGATCTATTCGAGAGGAGTAGTTATGCTTTATATTCCCCATGCAGGATCTCAGTCAACATACTGGGCAAAAAGTGGAGCACCTGCCTACAGCACCAACATTGATATTCAATGAAGAACAGCTATTTATGAGACCACGGGCTACTGAACAGGTTACTGTCATTGTGTACTAGTAAAGACTTGGAATTCCTGTATACTTTTAATGCCCTGACTGAGAAGAATAATTCCTGTCTACATCTATATGTGTGTGAGGAGGTAACTGTGGAGCTAACAGACACCTATAAAGCCATACACTTCCGAACCAGCTTGCTATTCTTGGAGCAAATAAAGGCTGTTGATATCAGTGATGGCGACCAATATCAACAGCATCATAGTTAAGGTGCATCTACACGTAGAATGAAAGCAGTTTGACACCACTTTAATTGCCATGGCTCAATGCTACAGAATCATTGTGGTTGTTTGTCTTTTGCCTTCTCTGCCAGAGAGTGTCAATGCCTCACCTAACTATTTATTTATTTATTTAATTGGACTTGTACACCGCCACTCCCAAAGCTCGGGGTGGTTTACAACATAGTTCAATGAAAACAACAATGGGTAAAACAAAAGTGCAATAGTAAGTAAAACAGTGAATAAAAAGCACAACTAAAATCACAAGCTTTCGAAGGCCTGTCTAAACAAGTGTGTCTTGCAGGCTCTACGGAAGGTGGCCAGATTTCGCAGAGTCCGCGTTTCTGGTGGTAGTGTGTTCCATAGAACCGGGGCAATGATTGAAAATGCCCTGCGCCTTGTCAAGGTCAGGTGGATGTCTAGAAGATTCTGGTCTTCTGAACAAAGTGATCTCGGAGGGTTATATGGAATCAGGCGATCCCGTAGGTACACTGAAAGTAAGAACTAGCACCTTGAAAGTGATCTGGTATTCAATTGGCAGCCAGTGCAGGTTCTTCAGTATAGGTGTTATGTGGCAGCTCGTGGGTTCCCCCGCAAGAGGCCGGGCTGCAGCATTCTGCACTAGCTTAAATTTCCGGATCACATCCAAGGGTAGGCCAATGTAAAGAGTGTTACAGTAGTCAAGTTTTGAGATGACCGTGGCTTGGATTACCATGGCTAGGTCACTCCGTGAGAGATAGGGATCCAGACGCTTCGCTTGTCGCAGATGGAAGAATGCGATTCTGCGAACATTGGAGATTTGGGTCTCCATTGACAGCAGAGGGCCCAAATGGACACCCAGGCTTTTTACTGATGATGACAGGCGTAATGCCTCGCCATCTATGAATCCCAGTATTCCATAGTATTGAGCCATGGCAGTTAAAGTGGTTTCAAACTGCATTTATTCTACAGTGTAGGGCCAACCTAAGTCTTATAGAATAGCTTTAATATATCCACTTCGTATGATGAGTATTTTGGCATGCTTCCTCGCTATTAGAATTTATCTCAATATGTTGAACACCAGCAAGAAAGAATGCAAACCTCTTCCAGTAACATGTAACACTGACATTTAAAAAATGGCTCTTGGTACTATTGCCATTTCAAAAAGTAACATGAGAATTGGGTCTGCCATTCAGAAAGTGTCCAACTTGGCAAAAGGCGCCTGTTATGTGAAATACATCAGCAAGCAACAGAACACAAATGTGTGCACAAAACAAGGGGAAGGGTGAGAACAAGGGATATTTAATGTCAAAAAGAAACTGTACATCTAGGACAGTGGCAAGGAGAATGAAAAAGAGCTTGTCAAAATGACCCTCTGAGTCAAAGTACACACAGAAAGTGGGTGTTGTGTTTGTTGAGTCCCCTGTGTGACACTTACTTAGAACATAGTCTCTTTTGCAAAACAAGTCAGTCCAAGAGACAGATAACCCGTTCTTTCCCCACTAGATTTCCTCGTGCCTGCATTCCACCAAATGCAGAAGAACCAGATGCTGGAAGCTGTGACGGGATATAAGGGTAAAGCAGCACTTGTAGGTCAAAGGTAATATTTGCCTTCCCCATTTGGGGCGGGGAGACCATCTGTCACTGTACAACAGTCTTTCTTCAATCCTCATGTTGACTGCACCATGCATAGGCTCTGTCTTCGAAGTCATTCTTCAACATTGAACACAGCCTTGTAGTTTGGTATCCCACAGTGTGTTTTGACAAGAAGCAGAAAAAGTCTTGAAGTCCTTTTGAAAATCAACCTGAGCATCTACGGCACTCCCTTTGGCAGTGCCCAAAAAGCACTTAACACCCAATATGAATTTTAGCCGTAAGGTGGCAGAGACAATCTATCTCATCCTCCTGGTTTTGGAATAAAGGAGCTTCAGTCAGATCTTTTTTCTCTCAGGTTTCCCTTTTATCCTGACTACTTTACTTCAAAGGTAGAAGGAAACCAATACACAAATCCCTCTCTGTTTTGTTGTTGTTGTTGCCATGTTTTGGCTCCTCAAATGATTGAAGAAGGAAAAGGAGCAACCCAACCAGCCACCTCTTCAAAAGGAAACATTTTTAGGCCCCTTTCCCCAAAATGTCTCTCTTAAATAAGATTCTTTAATTATTATCATTAACATCAACATCATCATCTATTTATTTATACAAATATATAAAATATATTTATATAGATTTATATAATATAAATTTGTAGCTCTTGTGGATCTTTCATTTACAGACATACTGGTCAACGATTTCTGTGCACTTTTTACACTTGACGTAACAACACCAATGAAACTTGCAGTGGCAGCGTTCCACTTGCACGCTCTTAAATTGGTCATAGCCCCGGCCGCAGCACATGAGCTCGCAGCCATCCATGCCCTCCGAGGTCTTATTGCAGAGCCGTCCTTGGGTGCCCAGGGACCCAGTGGTCTCATTGCGGAGGCAGTAGTCAGGGCTGGGATCAATGTAAACTAGGTTGTCTGGAGTTGGCGCATTGAAGCGGCTGTTCACCAAGTCCAGCTTGCCCTTGCGGTTGATTCTCATAGCGGCAGCACTGTCATACTTCTCTTTCAGAAGGTCACCCACTTTGCGGAAGTCCGCCAGCTGCAACCAACAGGTCTTGAGGCTGCAGGAACCTGAGACACCATGGCATTTACAGGCAACATCTGCCAGATTGTATACCGCCTGCAAAAGGGAAGAGAGAAAACAAGAGCAGATAAATACCTCTCCAGCATTAAGGGCTTTAGTAAAATAAAAATTATAGTGCAAAATGAAACATGTTGTTTACACCTAAGTTCCACTATCTAATAAATAGATAAATGTCAATGAATTCCTTATTTGCGTTGTTGTTTTTTGTTATTGTGTGCATTCTAGTTACAGTAGAGTCTTGCTCATCCAACGTTCTGTATCATCCAGTGCAGTCTGCCTCGCTGTTTCAATACATTGTGATGTTTTGGTGCCAAATTCGTAAATACAGTAATTACTACATAATGTTACCATGTATTGAACTGCTTTTCCTGTCTAATTGTTGTAAAACATGATGTTTTGGTGCTTAATTTGTAAAATCATAGCATAATTTGACATTTAATAGGCTTTTCTTTAAACCCTCCTTATTATCCAACATTTTCGCTTATCCAACGTTCTGCCGGCACATTTATGTTGGCTAAATGAGACTCTACTGTATGTTTTTATTTTATGGTGATCATGAAGTGAACCTCTAATGGGGTTTTCAGAGAAGATTTACCATTGTTTTCCTTTGAGACGGAGAGAACGTGATTCACCAAAGCCCACTCAGTGGGTATCTATGGCAGAGTGCAAATTCAAACCCCGATCCTTGTCCAACACTCAAGCCACTATAACCATGCTGGGTGTGTATATATGTATACAGAGAGTACATTAGGCCTGCACAACCTGTGGCCCTCCAGGTGTTTTGGATTTCAGCTCCCATAATTCCTGATCATTGGCCAAGCCGGCTAGGACTTCTGGGAGTCTGCAATCCCAAACACCTGGAGGGTTACAGATTGTGCAGGCCTGTTCTACATGAATACTATGGCTAAGGATCTGCATGGAAGATGTAGCTATGATGACCTGATTATAACCATCTTCCAATTCAACTGCAAAATTTGACGACAATGTAAAAGGTTGTAGGTCTCGTTTACCGGATATCAGGCACCACTATATTTAAATTCACCCATCCTCTAAGACAAGTAGCATACATGGCTTCTTGCTGTTCATGAAAGCCCTGCACAGCAGGATCTATTTATTCCCCTATCTAACTATATTTATATGACTGTCCTTAACGTGTGTTCTCTATGTGGCTCCAAGGCAGCTAAGCTGAGAGCTGTCTATAATCGATCATCAATTTCACACAATAAATAAATCCTGGGGTGGGGAGAGAAAAGGAAAGGACTTAGAACCCTCCCACCCTTTAAATCCCTGCCTCCCACCCATTGCATAGGAAATTGGCAGAAACCACATGTTGAGGGATGTCACTTTCATGTCCATGTACTTTACTTCTTGGGATAGAAATATACAGACACAATTAGCAAGAGTGTAGGTGCAGCAGCTACAGTATTACTATTTGCATCTTGCTCGCCATCTGGTGGTAAATGACCTGTTTTCTCCACTTTTCAGCCACAGATGCAGAAGAAATGCCAAGAGAAAATTTATTTATTTATTTATTTATTTATTATTTATCTATCACATTTTTACCCTGCCCTTCTCCCCCCGAGGGGGGACTCAGGGCGGCTACTAGAACACGGCCATACAGCCTGGAAGCCATACAACACCCCAATCTTGTAATATCTTTAAAAATAACCCATTTATTTTAGCAATAATATTTCTTCAGAAGGACTGTACCCAAAAAAAGCTTATCTTGAAATAAATGCCGCTACTTGCTTCTCTCTCTCTCTCTCTCTCTGCAAATTGTTCAGTGTTATATGATGCTTAAATCAGAGTTGAGAGATCTGTGGTAAACTGCTGCTCCAAAAGTTGTATTAGCCCCATGGCAGACATACGTGCATCTTTTCATAAATCTGCATTTCAGTCTGGAGACTTTATGACCATTTTTCGTAAGGAAACTGACATTAATCCTAATGGGAACAAGAGCCGTGGGTTCTTTTTAAATCCACCTCAGGAAAAAGGAGAGCTGACTTGGCTATAGTCACAAACATCCTGAAACAATCTCTCTGCTCTCTGGCAAAGTTAAGCTCTGCTCCATTTAACCATGGTGTGATGTGTGGCTTGCATCCATCATGAGCAGAACTGTGATAATAAGAACAGTCCACAGAGCAATTTTAAATGATAGTTGATACTTGAAGGATGCAAGTAAAGCTTTTGGAGCTCTCTCTGGCATGGGAATGGGTGGGTTGGAACAAGTCATGCATACACAAAAGTGGCACATTTAGAAGTCTGCAAGCGGCAGAGAAACTTGGAAAGCATTTTCCCCTTACATGAAGAAATATTGATATGCTCTGAATATGAGCCCTTGCTTTATGAGATCACCACATCTTTTCTTTTAGCAACAAATATTCTACTCCACTTGAGGATTTTTCTTCTTTTCAGTTCATACTAGCTGCTCTAACCAAGATAGGAAACATAAGAGCATTGCCTTCTGCATAAGCTTTACTTTTAGTCCCAATTAGAGTACAGCCATTTGATCTACTGGATTTATCTGTGCATTGATTCAATGCGTCTACTCTATTTGGGATGACACAACATGATTCCAACCATGACTTGTGAGCCACCCTGAAATCCCACTGTAAAAAGCAGTATATATATGTTAATACATTCATACAAACTTATGATTGGAGAAGTTTAGGTAGTGTTCTATTAAAGCAGTTTCTCCCATTTGTTATGATCCAGCAGAGCATTACTCTGCTGAGCTAGACACTAGAAATTTTAAGAATGCTCTATATCAGGGCTGTCCAACTGCCGACCCGGGGCCCGTATATGGCCCGGGGCGGGGCGTATATGACCCCCCCAGCCCCTTCCCTGCGGCCCCCTAAGCTTTTTAATAAAAAATAAAAAATAAATTAAATAATAATATTTTTAAAAATTACCACTTCCGGGTTCCGGAGCAAGTATCGCGAGACTACGGAAGCCACACGGGATTTCGCTCTCAACGCGAGATCACGCCTGCGTTGAGAGCGAAATCCCGTGTGGCTTCCGTAGTCTCGCGATACTCCTGTTGCCGAAATCTCGGCTACTTAATCCCTGCGACTCACGCAGACGTGATTTGGACCTTCTCGGCTGCTGCCTCGGTCGGTCGTCGCCTCTGCTCGTGGTGTATGGATGCCCCTTAGTAAAAGATTTATGAATTCCAACCCTGCATTTCCCCTTAGTAAAAGATTATATTTGATTGTATGGATGCCCTTATGAATTCCCACCCTGCATTTCCCCTTAGTAAAAGATTATATTTGATTGTATGGATGCCCCTTATGAATTCCCACCCTGCATTTCCCCTTAGTAAAAGATTATATTTGATTGTATGGATGCCCCTTATGAATTCCCACCCTGCATTTCCCCTTAGTAAAAGATTATATTTGATTGTATGGATGCCCCTTATGAATTCCCACCCTGCATTTCCCTTAGTAAAAGATTATACTTCATTGTATGGATGCCCCTTATGCATTCCCACCCTGCATTTCCCCTTAGTAAAAGATTATATTTGATTGTATGGATGCCCCTTATGAATTCCCACCCTGCATTTCCCCTTAGTAAAAGATTATATTTGATTGTATGGATGCCCCTTATGAATTCCCACCCTGCATTTCCCCTTAGTAAAAGATTATTTTGATTTTGATTGTATGGATTTCCCCCTTAAAAGATTATATTTGATTCCCACCCTGCATTTCCCCTTAGTAAAAGATTATATTTGATTGTATGGATGCCCCTTATGAATTCCCTGCATTTCCCTGCATTTCCCACCCCATTTCCCCTTAGTAAAAGATTATATTTGATTGTATGGATGCCCCTTATGAATTCCCACCCTGCATTTCCCCTTAGTAAAAGATTATATTTGATTGTATTGATGCCCCTTATGAATTCCCACCCTGCATTTCCCCTTAGTAAAAGATTATATTTGATTGTATGGATGCCCCCTTATGAATTCCCACCCTGCATTTCCCCTTAGTAAAAGATTATATTTGATTGTATGGATGCCCCTTATGAATTCCCACCCTGCATTTCCCCTTAGTAAAAGATTATATTTGATTGTATGGATGCCCCTTATATATGAATTCCCACCCTGCATTTCCCCTTAGTAAAAGATTATATTTGATTGTATGGATGCCCCTTATGAATTCCCACCCTGCATTTCCCCTTAGTAAAAGATTATATTTGATTGTATGGATGCCTCTTATGAATTCCCACCCTGCATTTCCCCTTAGTAAAAGATTATTATTGTATGGATTGCCCCTTATGAATTATGGATTTGATTGTATGGATGCCCTTATGAATTCCCCCCTTAGTAAAAGATTATATTTGATTGTATTCCCACCCTGCATTTCCCCTTAGTAAAAGATTATATTTGATTGTATGGATGCCCCTTATGAATTCCCACCCTGCATTTCCCCTTAGTAAAAGATTATATTTGATTGTATGGATGCCCCTTATGAATTCCCACCCTGCATTTCCCCTTAGTAAAAGATTATATTTGATTGTATGGATGCCCCTTATGAATTCCCACCCTGCATTTCCCCTTAGTAAAAGATTATATTTGATTTGTATGGATGCCCCCTTGAATTCCCACCCTGCATTTCCCCTTAGTAAAAGATTATATTTGATTGTATGGATGCCCCTTATGAATTCCCACCCTGCATTTCCCCTTAGTAGTAAAAAAAGAGTATATGTGATTGTATGGATGTATGGATGCCCTTATGAATTCCCACCCTGCATTTCCCCTTAGTAAAAGATTATATTTGATTGTATGGATGCCCCTTATGAATTCCCACCCTGCATTTCCCCTTAGTAAAAGATTATATTTGATTGTATGGATGATTTCCCCTTAGTAAAAGATTATATTTGATTGTATGGATGCCCACCCTGCATTTCCCCTTAGTAAAAGATTATATTTGATTGTATGGATGCCCCTTATGAATTCCCACCCTGCATTTCCCCTTAGTAAAAGATTATATTTGATTTATATGGATGCCCCTTATGAATTCCCACCCTGCATTTCCCCTTAGTAAAAGATTATATTTGATTGTATGGATGCCCCTTATGAATTCCCACCCTGCATTTCCCCTTAGTAAAAGATTATATTTGATTGTATGGATGCCCCTTATGAATTCCCCCACCCTGCATTTCCCCTTAGTAAAAGATTATATTTGATTGTATGGATGCCCCTTATGAATTCCCACCCTGCATTTCCCCTTAGTAAAAGATTATATTTGATTGTATGGATGCCTCTTATGAATTCCCACCCTGCATTTCCCCTTAGTAAAAGATTATATTTGATTGTATGGATGCCCCTTATGTAAACCCTGCATTTCCCCTTAGTAAAAGATTATATTTGATTGTATGGATGAATTCCCTCCCTGCATTTCCCCTTAGTAAAAGATTATATTTGATTGTATGGATGCCTCTTATGAATTCCCACCCTGCATTTCCCCTTAGTAAAAGATTAAATTGATTATATTTGATTGATTATGATTGATGGCCCTTATGAATTCCCACCCTGCATTTCCCCTTAGTAAAAGATTATATTTACCTTAGTAAAAGATTATATTTGATTGTATGGATGCCTCTTATGAATTCCCACCCTGCATTTCCCCTTAGTAAAAGATTATATTTGATTGTATGGATGCCCCTTAGTAAAAGATTATATTTGATTGTATGGACGCCCCTTATGAATTCCAACCCTGCATTTCCCCTTAGTAAAAGATTATATTTGATTGTATGGATGCCCTTATGAATTCCCACCCTGCATTTCCCCTTAGTAAAAGATTATATTTGATTGTATGGATGCCCTTATGAATTCCCACCCTGCATTTCCCCTTAGTAAAAGATTATATTTGATTGTATGGATGCCCCTTATGAATTCCCACCCTGCATTTCCCCTTAGTAAAAGATTATATTTGATTGTATGGATGCCCCTTATGAATTCCCACCCTGCATTTCCCCTTAGTAAAAGATTATATTTGATTGTATGGATGCCCCTTATGAATTCCCACCCTGCATTTCCCCTTAGTAAAAGATTATATTTGATTGTATGGATGGATGCCCCTTATGAATTCCCACCCTGCATTTCCCCTTAGTAAAAGATTATATTTGATTGTATGGATGCCTCTTATGAATTAAATTTTGCCAAGAAAACTCCATGATAGGGTCGTAGGGTCACCATGAATCAGAAATGACCTGAAGGCAAACAAAACAGCTTTCACTAAGCTATGGGTTCAAAACTCCAAACTTAAAGTCTTTAAAATAGCAGAAATTGACAAATTATCAATAATGAACAAAGAAAAAAACACAAAAATTATCAAGGATTAGGAAACATTTCTAAACCAAGTTTTTAAAAAAAAGAAAGAAGGAAAAGTTTTAATAGAAGGCTTCATAATTTAACCTGTTAGAATCTGTGCAGGGACTTTATAAATAATAAATATCAGGCCAGAAGGAAGAATAGAAAAACAACGTAATAAGGAAGAAGATAATTATATATGAATGTCTCTAACCCAAGGGACGGAAAGTCACTAAATTGGGAGGGGTGGAAGGAGGGGAAAGCATAACCAAATATGAATATTGTATAGATATTAGAAAGTATTTATTGGTTCATGCAAATACACATGCATATAGATTTGTTTCACTATTTTATGAATATGTAAATTGAAAATAAAAATATATTAATCATAGAAATACTAAAATAAAACCTCAAGAATTCTGCAACTGAAAAGCAGACTTACTAGGATCTACAAGTATCTACTCTAAAACTTGTCCCCCAACCCTTTTTTGCACCAATTTAAACTGCTTTCTCCTACTTTCTTCCTAAAGAGCGAGATTCAAACGGAGTTAGTAGTTAATTCCTATGTGGTTGATTAGGAAAGTCTCCTTTCAACCTTCCCTGGTTGAGAAGATGACTGATGATGGAGCTCTGCTGCGTGTTCAATGGATAAACGAAATGGCAGGGCTGCCAAAGCCTGAGACTCAGAGGGACAGATAAGGTACAGAGTGGTGGGAAAAGTGGGGAAATGGACACAAAATAGAAAAAAGGACTGAAGGAAAGGGCAGACGGAGATAGCCATCAAAAGACAAACAAACAAGGGCAATAAAACTAAAAGCTGGGCCCCAAAAAATCTGAGAGTGCAGTGAAGCTGTGATGGGGTCAGGACCATGTCTAAAACTGAAGCAAACACCGTTCAGTTCCCACCACCACCCAGCTAGCTTTTCTGCCTGAGAACCAAAGTGGAACAGAATTCTTGGTCTGTCACTCAGATTGCAAAGACATCATGGAAAGATGGGTGCAAAATGCTACTTGGGAATCAACCATGTTAGCCTTGCTAGTCTCAACACGTGAGAATGAACCTAAGGGAGCAAAACTGCTCATCTGATGATCAGGTCATCAGATGTGAATTTGGAGAGGTCTGAGGGAGAAGAGGATCTTGGAGGAAAGGAACCTAGAAAATCCCAACAGACTATCATTTTACAGTAAAAATGGCACAAGCAGCAGTTCATTTCATATTATGTGATAAACATTTTATCTGTTATTTTTTTCTTTGCTGGCCATACACTGTTAAGGTTTTGAATATGTTTGTATGGATTTTAGCCAAATGTTGTTAAACCAATGATTTTTAATTTTGTTTTAATGTGTATATATTTGTAGATTTTAAATTGTATTGAAATGCTTTTAATGTGAGGCGCTTTGAGTCTCCTTGTGAAGAAAAAAGCGGAGTATAAATAAACATAACAACAACAACAGAGCATGCATTTCATCACAAAATAAGATGATCAGCTTTAGATGGAGAATACATTCATACAGTATGTATCCAGGGAATTTTGTCATAGTTGTTCATTTCTTGGAAGTTACTCTATATTTTTAACTGGGAAATAACTATCCTAATAAATACTGATCCACATTGAGTAAGATTGGTCCCATGAAGACTGAAAAAGGGGGTATGGTTCCTAAACGATCTACTTCTGTTTTGTCTTGTTAGAGATATCAGGTTTAAATGAAGTGTTGGTCTCAATCTAGCTTTACTAGGAAAACAACATGTAGTCTCAATTTAAACATGTGCCTTCTGATTGGAGAGTACTAGAAATCATCTTACCCTGCGACCCGCCTCATTGTTCTGTAGGTTCATGAGAGTTCGGGCCTGTTCGTCCGAACCCTTGGCATAGTTTCTTTCCCTCTCCCTGGCATCCACAAACTCCTTGGCGAACCGGTAGCCATAATCCACATTGTCCCCGCAGCCGCCCCACAGCCAGTCTCGAGGCAGGTCCTTTGGCCGGGGTGTCCGGCTGCAGCCACAGGAAGAGAGCTCCCCTTCGCGACAGGCACGGCTGATAGCATTCACCACTCCGGCTGCACTGACCGCATACGTGAATGCTGTCTCTCGGCTACCTGGTGGAAAAAATGGGGAGATGGTTAGAAAAGAACCAACTTCAGAACCAGCTGAAGGACTAAGAGGGAAAGTAAAATGTGAATGAAAGAAGACCAATATACCGTAGGATCAGAACAAAATTTTATATCAGGGATAGAAAACTGTGAGGGGCTAAGGGGCCTCAATAACTTAGAAGACACCTTAGATGCATCTAAACTATAGAATTAATACAAGTTGACACCAATCAGGGGCGGTCCGACATAAACGCGAAGGACGCAGCCGTGTGGGGCGCCATTTGGGAAGGGCGCCGCCGCGCCGCCGTAGCAAACCTCCCTGCTGCTGCGTCGGTTTCAGTGCCTGCAGGAGCTTCTGGGCATGCGTGGAGATTTCCGCGCATGCGCAGTGGCTCCAGAGCTGAAGTTGAGCTCCGGAGCCACTGCGCATGCTTAGAAGCTCCTGCAGGCGCTAAAGCCGAAGCCTGTAAACACGTCACGTCAGCACTCTGTATTCAGCATGCAGGGGGCTTAACCTCTCCCTTTGCCTCCGCCCCCTGCGTGCTGAATACGGAGTGCTGATGACGAGTTTACAGGCTTCGGCTTCTGCGCCTGCAGGAGCTTCTGGGCATGCGCAGAGGTTTTCTGGTGCTCAATTTTAGCTCCGGAGCCGCTCGCATATTTCTCTCATATTTCATGCCTTCTGACTATTTTAGAACCAGGGGAGGCCTTTAAAAATGGAAAATGAGCATAAGTCATCTGTGGTTTGTTTCCAGTTTTTAAAAAGGCCTTCCAAACCTAGTATGGCTTGGAGAGGGGGGCATGGCAAAAATGGTCCCCAAGACCCCAGTTCTGAGGGATATTCTGAGGGAGGAAGAGTGCAGCCTAGGGCCCCACTTTGCCCAGAACGGATACAGCATTCAATTCACTATCGTTGACAACATCTCCTTTGGGGAAGCCTACTATGAAGAGTAAAATTGCATTTTCCATCTCCCACGCTACAGCCACCACTGAACAGGAACATATTACTCTTAATACAAGAAGTGATATATAGCCATTCTTTCTCCATGGTCCTACTCTCACTCCAACTTGGCAGCCATAAGTTGGACAATTCTGGCAATGAATTCCACTTTATGTGCTGTATGAAGAAGTGCAGATTAACAAAATAAATGTGTTCATAAGCTTTACTTATTTAAAAGAACATTTGATACAAACAATATGGAAAGAATAGGCATAGGTTCCTATGCTTTCCACAGAAAAGAACAGCTCAATGTACTTCGCCAGATCTTTACATCAAACGAACAACACGCGCACATGTGAAATGAAGCAACATTACATATGTAAACAAAAACATTTTGAACCTTCTAAAGACCACTAGAATGCTTCTTCCAAAATGCATCAAAAGATAAATTATTTTACCACCCTCTACTTTTGTTATGATTTCCATTTTGGTGACCAGATCTATACTTTGTAACCAGGGGGAGCACCCACACTGGAAGATTAATGCAGTCTGTTACTGCCTTCTCTGCCAAAGAGTACTAGTGCCTCACCAAACTACAAATCCCCGAATTCCATAGCATGGCAGTTCAGATGGTGTCAAACTGCATTCATTCTGCAATGTAGTTGCACCCAACATGTACACAGCTGGTGGAGCCATCTTATCCCTGTCTTCTTTTCACTTTTGCTGTTTATGCATGCTCAGTAAGAGATAGCGACAGGTATCATTTACCTTGCCTGTTGTAGGCAACTGCTCACACAACTACAGTAGGATGAAGTACAGTATCATTCTTTCCTGGCACAAGTTTGCTTGCACTGTTTATTGTAGACACACTGCTGCAACCTGATACCAAAAGTCTGTGTTTTGATACCCCCTCCTACTCTTTTAATGCTGAGTTGTATAACAAATTTGAGCTTGACAGAGTACAAGGACATAAAGGGAGTGGGCCAACATAAAGCGATTCAGAATTGAAGCTTCTTTGATAACAGAGATAAATGCCTGTAGTGTCTTTTATCTGTCTGAATTTTTAATCAGGCTTCTGTTGTTGGTCCTAATATTATGAGAAAAAGAGAGCCTGCAGAAGCGAGGTAAAATGTCCTTCTATTTTCTACACTGTACTTGATTTTATACACCTCTACCATGACTTTCTTGCCTCCCCTTAAATGTTAGTGTTGTTGTTTTCCTGCAAGTAGTTTCTGGCTTAATGTAACCCTATCATGGGGCTTTCTTGACAATATTTGTTCAGAGGAGGATAGCCTTTGCCTTCCCCTGGAGCTGAGAGAGTATGACTTGCCCAAGGTCACCAAGTGGGCTTCCATATGTGAGCAGGGATTCAAACCTAAGCTAAATGTCCCCAAATATTGTAACCTTTATTCACTTTAATTTCTATCCCTTTACCATTTCGGTTAGTGTTTTACTGTACTTTACAACTCTGTAGTATCCTTAGGGGAGCAGATATAGTGAACAGAACAATGCAAAATATTCCAGATGTTGTTACACTGCAGATTTCTACAGAGACAGTTTTCTGTTTGGTGGTTTTATTTATTTTCTTCCAGTTATGTCCAATGTGGAATTTCCTTCCTTCCCCCTGTAGTCTCACGTGGGGTTAATGATTTCACTGAGGTATTTATCACAATGTGATTCTCCTTTTTTTGTTAGTCACTGCTAGCATGCATCTAAAGATGTTTTAAATCTCAATATGCATGACTTCCTATTTATCACTGGATTGTGTGATTTTAATTTATGTTTAATGTTATGTTTCTAACTGGTAGGTTGTAATGTTTTGTTTATTTATCATTATATGCATATACGCAGCATTGAATTGTTTCTTGTAAGGCCATCCTGAGTCCCCTTCAGGTTTGAAAAGGGTAAGATGTAACTGCAGTAAACAAATAAATAAACAAACAAACTCAGGAAAACCTATATTCAATAACATTTGCTATTTACTACCACTTTTTTCCATTTTGGAGGAAATGGTTTTTTTTAAAAGATCTCTTTGCATTCAGATTTTGTTTATACTACTTATTAATAAACTTAATCATCAAACTGCACACTCCAAACTCTAGATAATTTATATTTAAAAAATACTGGACCCAATACTCTAACGTATCATATTGTACTGAGGTACTGTTATGCAAACAATTTCATTTGCTATACAGATAGATAGATAGATAGATAGATAGATATCTATTTCTACATACAACATTTACTAGACTCGATACAAGTAAACATGCATGAGTATACTGTTTATTCATTTGGCTATTTCTGTTAATCTGAATAGGAGCATTTTTCACTGCAATATTTTGTGGCAGGTCCCACTTGTACTCTCCTGTTTCATAGAATCATAGAGTTGGAAGAGATCTCATGGGCTATCCAGTCCAACTTCCTGCCAAGAAGCAGGAAAATTTCATAGAAAGCATCCCTGACAGATGGCCATCCAGCCTCTGCTTAAAAGCCTTAAAAGAAGGAACATCCACCACACAATTTCAAATTATTATATCCTATAATTAACTGAGTGGACATGTTAAAAAACCTGCTTTTACAAAAAGATGTCATTCTCTTCCATGTCCATAGTAGTTATTACCAAATGTTCCGATTCAAGAAAGGTCCTGCGTGTGTCAGGTGTAAGAAATCATGGAAATAATTAGTGATTGCATTGTCTTGGAAGCCGTTTCTACTCCTGAAGAAGAATGCACATTTCCTCCTTATTGGTATCTAAAACCCTATACATATATTTTTCCCATTCCCACACTAGCGTAGGGAGTCAGATGCGCACACAGAATGCTGTCAACAAAGTGGGAGCATGACATGCTGATACCTATGACAAATATAAATTTAAGAGGTCGCATTGTGGAGTGCATGCAAATCATTTTGGTCTTATGGTGACCCAAAGGCACCCCTATCCTGTTCAGAAGGGGGTTGCCTTTGAATTTTGCTGAGATTGGAAGACTGTGACTTGCCCCAAATCACTCCTCAGCCTCAGAGGAAGGAAGAAACAAGGTCCCCCTGCAGAAATTCTGCCAAGCAAACTTAGGGTAAGGTCACCATAAGTTAGAAATGACTTTAAGGCACACAACGGCGAGACCTCTTGAACTTGAATTAGTTATTGCATTCTCCAAAGATGCATGCTGTGTAACATTTGGAGCATGTTGCTTTCAGCCATCATTTATAATTTGAAACCACAAATAGTTGCATAATTGATATGTAAATACAGTGTTCCCTCACTTATTCTTGGGTTAGGTTCCAGGACCTCCTGCAATAAGTGAAAAACCACGATATAGGGATACTCTATTTTAATATTTATACATTATTTTAGTGGGTATACACTATTTTAAGTCTTTATAAACTTAAAATAAAGTGAAGGAAAAGAAGGAAAGGCCCTTCAAGGCTGGGGGGAGGGAGGACTGAGGAGGGAAAGCGCCTTGGAGAGCGGTGGCGAAACCCCCCCACAAAATAGCGAAAACAACATGATATATATTTTAACTTAATTTTTTTGAAATCCGCAAAACAGCGAGTCCGCAGTAAGCAAACTGCAAAGTAGCGAGGGAACACTGTACTCTAAGCTTCTGTGCACAACGCATTCTTCATTAAGTGCAATAAAACAGACACATCAGCATACAAGAATTCACATATACCTTGAATCAGCTGCCCTAAACCACACTATTCTTCCCTTGAATTACATACTGTATCCCATTTTCCACATGATTTGTGATACATCTGTCACTGCTGTATCCAGTTTGTCCTGAAGTCTTAACTTCTCTGTGCAAGCTCCAGTGAAACTGTATTTGACAAATATCTCACAGTAATTATAATAGTAAATATTGGCACTAACATGTAGTTGCAAAGCCTTGTATCTTTACAGAGAATACTATGTAAGCAGACTGTTGATTTAGTGGGCAGCCTCAACTAATACCAAATTCCATACATGCTTTGAAGCCTCACAACTGGCGTGGTATCATGATGCTGGACTGGGACATGGCAGATCTAGGTGCAAGCAGAGCCATGAAACTCATTGTGACCTTGGCCCAGTCATTCTCTGTCAGTCTGACTGACTTCACAGGGTTGTGATATAAGAATGTGTCCCTAATTTTTCCAGATTATTTCTACTTCTGGTTTCAAATTTGTCACTAAAGAATACCCAGGAATATATCTACTTCCTGAATTGGGGTATACTTGTAACAGAAACGCCCTATCAGGGATCTGTGTCTTTCACTAATGGAGATAATACAACAATCCCAAACAACCTCTGGTGATGGTTGGTTTTGCATACATTGAGCCAAAATAAAGAAAACTGTTCCCACAAATCAGCATCATGACTCAAGGTTTTGAATCTTTGGGTGGAATTGACAATGAGGAGACAGATGGTATCTGATTGCTTTACTTCATCAGGCACTCCCTTATCCTCTGATGTTTTGTTCCTCTTAGTTGACTTCTCTCGGGATGACTTATTGACTCCTTGCTTTGGATCCAAACAAAGGATGGACCACGCCTTGCCGACACTGGGGAGTATGTAGATTGGGCTAGTTATTAGCATTGCACATCTCTGGCTGAAATCATTGTGGCTGAAATCATGCAAATATGTATGCATTGCGTTGGAATTTTATTGTGGCTCTTACAGTTTTGCCTCATTCTGAACAGCCCCAAGCAGCAATGAAGAGAGATGTGTCCTCCAAGATATTCAGAAGTAAAGTAAATAGTGAAAAGGGCATCTATAGGTTTGAAAGAGTTACTGTTACAATCATAATCCTTGGAGAAGCATTTTGACTTCAAACCAACTCGGAACATTAATTGCCTTCATACTTTTACTTGTCATCATCCTGGAAGACCACTGTGAGAAAGAGAATGCTAACAACTACATTTGTTGTTGTTTAACTGTCCTTCAGCTTTCAAACAAATGTATGTAAGGATGGATGTGTGTACAGGCAGTCCCCAAGTTATAAACAAGATAGGCCCTGTAGGTTTGCTCTTAAATAGAATTAGTAAGTATGTCCCAACAGGTACATTTTTAAAGTGTAACATATTTATCCATATATGCATACACACACATATGGATAAAGCTTTGTTTAGCATGGGGAAAGGTTAAAACAGTGTTTCCTAACCTTTTTTTTGAGCCGTGGCATACTTTTTACATTTACAAAATCCTGGGGCACACCACCAACCAAAATGACACAAAATGACACTCTAACACAGTAATACATATAGTTAATATGTTTTTAAATGTATTTATACACTCAGTGTGAAACCTGGGCCTGTTTCGATGAACACAACATAGATATCCTGGCAGGAATGGCAGAAAGACACACACGGAGGTCTTGCTCAACAACTGTCAGTCTCTGTGTTTAGAAAAAAATGTGTCCATATGGCTTCAAAGCCGTCCACTAGTACTGTTCTTATGCATCAATACACCTCATGGAACAATAATGAGGCTTCCACCTTCAATATATATGCTCCTGTATCATTCCAGGTGGGCATTAGACGAGTCCCTCGTGTATAACTGGTGAACAGGAGAGTTGTTACACAGTCACTAGAAAGGCTATCACGTCCAGCCAATGCCAAATGTAGTAATAGTTGGCGCACCAGCTCCTTCTTCTTCTTCTTCCTCCTCCTCCTCCTCCCCCCGCAAGCAGCAGTAGCAGGAGTTCGGCAGGAGGGGGAAGAAAGGGGGGGGGAGAGGTGTTCCCACGGCACACCAGGTGATCGCTCACAGTAGTTGGGAAACACTGGGTTAAAACACCTGTGATGTTTATTTCGCTGTCTATGCCCCTGTTCAGAAGATTTCACTTTCTGTCCCTGTGATAATAGGATTTTGAAGAAAATAGCTTGTTCTGGAAACAAGGATTGGTGATAAAGCTTAACCCTAACCCCATGATAACTCATTCAGGAGTGAATTTCCCTTCAAATGGGCAAATTTATCTCACTTCCTGTTGTTTCACCCCCGTTTTTAAATATGAGTCAATTGTAAGTTGGATGTTTGTAACTCAGGGACTACACACACACACACACACACGTGTGTGTGTGTGTGTGTGTGTGTATGTATGTATACAGGCAAAATATATATTTATCCATACCCTGCTATAATGGGTTTTAAGCTGCCTTGGATCTTGTATAAGAAGAAACACGAGATATAAACACATTTCAATAAGTAAATAATGTGTATGTGTGTTTTCAATTCACTTGTCAATTTATCGTAACCCCATGAACCTAACATATAGTTAGTCCCATCAAACCTGGCATTCCTGATCTCTCTTCTAAAGAGGGTCTTTCCGCTGCTGATAAAATAGTTACTGAATACCTTTCCCAGACAGGTTCAGCGAGAACCCAAACCTACTTTTATTTAGAGCCAAGGCTGCATCTTTTGAAGGATTAAGGAGAAATGATTCCAAGGCTACATTTTAGGCCAGCTTTGATAATCCGTGACCTAATTTTATATGGCCTGTAGCCTGAATTCAAAAGCTCGCTGCAAACAATGAGTTTGGCTCCTGTGGCAAAACCAATCTGTCTGGGAGGGAGAGAAAGACAATGATAAGAAATAAGGAGAAAGGGCTGACCCTGCCCATTTTGGGCTCTGACTACAACCATAGCCTTTGTACAGATCCTAACAGATTACTACTAATGCCTAAGGGAATGCAGGGTACTGCAAAGATCCAGGGCATAAGCCCCTAAGTATGTATCTGCTAAGAACAAATATATACTCACTCATATATACATATGCTTTTGAAAAAAAATATTTAAGCTAGTACATTAAAGGTAAAGGTGTCTACTTGGCATTAAGTCTAGTCGTGTCTGAATCTGGGGGGTGGTGCCCATCTCCATTTCTAAGCCAAAGACCTAGCATTATCCATAGACGCCTCCAAGGCCATGTGGCTGGCATGACTGCATAGCGCTGGTACCACCACTGTAGACGTAATATACTTAAAGAACAGGATGATATAGAACTCAAAAAGAAATGAGTTTTGAAAATGATGAAACAAATGTTGAAATGGTGCCACTTCAATACAAAAGAAACAGTAGAAGACTGCTCCAAAATATTAAAATTAAACAACACCATATAGTAGTGATGGGGTCAATGTCCTAAATCCTATTGTTAATTTTGCCACACTGAACTCACTGAATCAATATGAAATACCTACCAGTATATGCTGGCTCACTATTCAACAATTGTTTCTATGGGCCTAATCTAACTGAAATTAATCAACAGCATTCCAGCTAAAGTTACTTCTGTTCCTGCTAATACTTTTCACTCCTCTCCATGGTGTTTAAATCATTTGTCTCTGGTCTGCAATAAAGGGAAAAGCAGAAAAAGTGAGAGTGACTATAACACTTAATGCTTTTTTGCATGACAGTGCAGGACAGTGCCAGGCCATGTTTGTTCCCTATGTTTGCTCTTCCCTCGCTGATTGCGAAGTTCCTCTTTCCTCCTTTCATTCTCCTAAAACACCACCATTTATTCATGAAAGTGGGGTTGAGTTAACAGGATGACCTAAAGGTGTGGAGATCATTTTATTTGAAAGGAGCAGTGAGAATTGTCAATAGCGGGACCTTATCTCTGTCCACTGCGGATCACAATTATTAAAATAAACTCAGTTCTGATGAATAAAGCCACTGACAGGGCTACACACACACATACTTCATCAGAAATTATTTACACCAATTCCAGTTGGATTTTTAGTTAAATTTAGGAGTGCAACCAAAGCCACAGTTAATCAATTCGAGTGACTTATAGATTATTCTATAACAATATTCAAACTATCCTAACCTTTCTTTCATGTTAACTGTTGTTTAGTTTAATAAAAAATAAACCTTACTGTAAAAATAAGTTAAATATTATTTTATTTTACTTTATTAATATTCCACTTTTCTCACCCCCAAGGGGACTCAGAGCGGATTACAGGTACACATACTAGCAGACAATTCCTGCTGTTTTTCACATACACAACACTGGCGAACAGAGGCAAACTCTGGCCACCAGGGGAGCTGATGCACTCCTCATCTCTCAGCGTCCTTGTCGTTCCTTCCTGGATCCTCAGCATTCCTGGAAGTTCTTTAATGGTCTCATAATTCAGTCAAAATTTTCCCCATCTCCCCTCTTGAGGTAAAAATTAAGTCTAGTCATGTCTGACTGATAAAAAAAGGTATGGTCAGCTTCTATTTTGTCTTGGATAAACCGTAGTTAAAGTAGAGGTAAAGATTTTCCCTTGACATTAAGTCTAGTCATGTCTGACTCTGGGGGGTGTTGCCCATCTCCATTTCTAAGCCGAAGAGCTGATGTTGTCTGCAGATGCCTCCAATGTCATGTGGCCATCATGACTGCATGCAGTCCCGTTACCTTCCCACCAGAGCGGTACCTATTGAACTACTCACATTTGCATGTTTTCGAACTGCTAGGTTGGCAGAAGCTGGGGTTAACAGCAGGAGCCTATCCTGCTCCCCAGATTTGAACCACCGACCTTTCAGTCAGCAAGTTCAGCAGCTCAGTGGTTTAACATGTTATGCCACCAGGGGGCTAAAACAAACCAAAATGGAGATACAATGAAGAGCTTGGGGGGAGGGGGGACACACAACAACACTGCTCCAACCTCTCATTTAAACTTATAGCATTTTACTCAGAAGTAAAATTGCAGACTGCACACTTTGGCACCGAAACTGTTCAATAACACATTGCCTATTTTTATAATAGTACTGCTGTGAAATTGTTTTGGTTGTATTTTTGTGGTTTGAGGTTCAGATCATCCATAGAGATACCAAGGTGCTTGTTTATAAAGCTATTGCCTTCCCAGCCCTGTTATATGCCTGCAAAACGTGAACTGTCTACAGACATCACATTCAACTACTGGAACAAGTCCATCAGCGTTGCCTCCAAAAAAAATCCTGCAAATCTCTTGGAAGAAGCGTGTTGGAAGAAGCAAAGACCACCACATTGAAGTGATGCTCCTACGTCATCAACACCGCTGGATTGGCCACGTTATACAAATGCCTGATCACCGTTTCCCAAAGCAGTTACTATACTCCCAACTCAAGGACGGAAAACAAAATTTTGGTGGACAGGAAAAGAGATTTAAGGATGGGCTTAAAGCCAACCTTAAAAACTGTGGCATAGACACAAGCCCTGGCCCTTGAGCGCTCTAGATGGAGGTCTGCTATGACCAGCAGTGCTGTGGAATTTGAAGAAGCACAAATGGAGGGCAAAAGGGGGAAGCATGCCAAGAGGAAGGTGCATCAAGCCAACCCTGACCGGGAGAGCCTTCCACCTGGAAACCGATGTTCTCTCTGCGGGAGAACATGTGGATCAAGAATAGGGCTCCACAGTCACCTACATATCTACTGCCAAGATACTACACTTGGAAGGCCATCATAGTCACCTAAGTATTTTTTGTAGTAAAGAACAGTTATCCATGTTCAGTTATGGGTGCATTTAGACTGTAGAATAAATGTAGTTTGATACCACTTTAACTGCCATGGTTCAGCACTACAGAATTCAGGGATTTGTAGTTTAGTGAGGTACTAGCCCTCTTTGTCACATAAGGGTAAAGACCTTGGAAAACTGTAACACACATGATTCTATAGTTTTCACCTATGACAGTTAAAGTGGTGTCAAACTGCATTAATTTTACAGCTCAGATACATCCTAAGAGGAAATGTGGAATATAGATTACAGTCAACACATTTGATGACACAAACTATATACTGTACATTTAGCACAAGGACTCTTCCATCTATTCTTACTTTACTTGTTAGCTACTTAATCCTATACATATCTATTCTAAAGTAAATTCTAATTCTTTCAGTGGGACTTATGCTCAATTACTCAGGCAAAAGACTGCAGCTTTGAACAATGATTAGCAAAGGGGAAGAACACTTGTATTGTAACATATCCCTGGAGCATCCTCAGAAATAATATGGTCCCTTATTAATGCTGGGTAAATTGTTTCTAAGAGCCTTCAATCAAATGCAGGCACTCAAGGTATTTTTCTGCTTGAGGCAGATTGAAAATGACCGCTCCTCACACATTGTCAAGTGGCACCAAGGGACTGACTTGATTTATTCCAGTGCCTGAGACTGAAAATCCCTTAAGCACATCTCTTAGGAATAAAAACCAAATTGAAAAACAATGCTATGTCTTATCAGTTAGTCCCAGCTCAAGTAGATGGATTAATTCAAGCGCTGGATGGTGAATCAATATCTACATATATATAATTGGGTCAATGCTTCTACTCTAGTAAAGATTAGCAATAGGATTCAGACCATAATACACTGAAATACACACCCAAATCACCTGCCTGAATTGGCTGCCTCTGAGGGTGGATCTATATCCCAGAATCTGATCCCAGATTATCTTTTTATCCCAGATTATCTGGCAGTATAGACTCATATGTTTAAAAAAGCAATGCTTTTGCTGATGACCTTGGCCTAACAACACAAGCAAAAGACTTTGAAACAGTTGAAATCCAACTTACTAATGCATTGAAAGATCTCTCCAGCTACTCCAAAGATAACCACCTGAAGCCTAACCCTGCCAAGACACAAGTGTGTGCTTTCCACCTACGCAGCCGTGAAGCCAACAGGAAATTGAAAGTCACCTGGGAAGGTCAAGAGCTTGAACACGGTTTCCATCCTAAATATCTCGGTGTCACCTTTGATCGAACACTAGCATATAGGAAACATTGCTTGAACACCAAGCACAAAATAGTTGCACACAGGGCCATAGCCAGGATTTTGATTCGGGGAGGGCTGAGTTTGATTCGGGAGGGGCTGAGTCTGAGTAAGAGAGGGACTACCCTACCAAACCTTTTGTATTGTTATCCCAATAACCCCATGAATGTGGGATATAATGAGCATGGTGATCAGATCATGATATGAATAAACATAACAGTTTAAATAATGTACCAGTAAGGCCTTCTTGTGGACCACCCTGAGAATTTTGGGGGGGCTGAAGCCCCCTAAGCCCCCCCCCCCCCCGGGCTACATGCCTGGTTGCACGCAGTAATATCCTGCGGAAACTTACTGGCAGCACATGGGGTGCAGATCCAAAATTAATAAGAACATCAGCCCTGGCCTATGGAACACACTCTCAAATGAGATAAGATCGACTCCATCCCTCCTGGCTTTCAGGAAAAAAATAAAATCATGGTTTTGGGACCAGGCTTCTGGGCAGCAGACTTAATTTGCACCTTAGTGAACATTGACTGGAACGGCATTGTGACAGCTGACATTGTGATTTTTATTGTTTTAATTAATGCTGGTTTTAATGACTATTTAGGTATTTGATTGTGATTATATTATTGTAAGTGTGATGTAGCGGCCTTGTACCATTACTAATGTAAGTCGTCCTGAGTCCCCCTTCGGGGGTAGAGAAGAGATGGGGTACAAATACCAGAAATAAATAATTAATAAATAATTACTCAACTGCCGAGTATGCCTGCCCTGTTTGGCATAAGTCTGCCCACGCAAAGCAGAGCAGCCTTATGCCCTGCTTTGAACGAAACATACAAAATAATCACAGGATGTCTTAAACCTACACCTGTTGATAAACTCAACAAGCTAGCTGGCATTGGCCCCCCTGATGTGCGATGGGAAGTTGTTGCTAAATGTGAGAGAAATAAAGTTTAACACTGAGAAAGCCATCCACTACATGGCTAGCAGCCTCCTCCCAGTAGACTCAAATCAAGGAAAAGCTTTATGAGAACTACCACTCCTCTTAGCATCCCCCCAGCAACAGCAAGGCTATCCCTCTGGGCAGCTAAACCAGGAAATCCCAATTGGATGTCCAAACACACACACACACACACACACACACACACAAGGGTCTTCCTCCAGGGGCAAACCAAGAACAGGCAACTTGGAAGTCCCTGAACAGACTCAGAAATGGAGTGAGCAGATCAAAATACAACCTGGCAAAATGGCACTACCTAAAAGAATCCCACACCTTGCGTGACTGTGGAGCAGAGCAGAACAGACAACTATGCATCTCCATGCCTTGTCCACTATGCCCTGTGTCATGTACAGAGGAAGAATTGTTGGAAGCTACAGACAATGCTGTTGCTGTTGCCCGTTTTTGGTCAAAAGACATTTAGCCAGCTGGTCTCCTTCTATTTTTACCAGTTTTATACTAATTTATGTTCACCTACCTGGGAAGCATCATCTCTTCAGATGCCAAGATTGACAAAGAGATAGATCACAGATTAGCAAAGGCATATAGTGCATTTGGAAGGCTTCACAAAAGAGTCTGGAGCAACAAGCACCTGAGCAAAGCACCAAAATCAGTGTCTACAGAGCTATCATACTGTCTATTCTCCTCTATGGGTCTGAAACATGGGTCACCTATCGCCAACACCTACGACTCCTCGAACGCTTTCATCAGCGCTATCTTCGCACAATCCTAAATATACACTGGACCGACTATGTGACTAATGTTGCTGTCCTTGAGCAAGCAGGAATCACCAGCGTTGAGACCATGCTATTGAGAACACAGATGTGCTGGGCAGGGCACGTCTCTAGGATGGAGGACCACCGCCTCCCAAAGATACTACTCTATGGTGAACTCGCCATGGGTCAGCGCAAGAGAGGCGCCCCCAAAAAGAGATATAAGGACTCCCTGAAACAACATCTCAGACTCGGCCAGATTGATCACCAACAATGGTCCACCCTGGCCTCACATTGGGAGGCATGGAGACGCACTATCCACAATGCTGCGGCCTCTTTCAAGAAGACATGCCGAATGGGTCTCGAAGAGAAACGACAACGCAGAAAGAACCGCAACTTGGAAACAACATCACCCAAGGAGACTTTCTGCTGTGCTTTCTGCAATCGAACTTGCCTATCTCAGATTGGCCTTTTTAGTCATCAACGCGCTTGTAAAAAGCGTGGGATGAGTCCTTCCTAAGAATCTTCATTCGCAAAGTAATGCCGAGAGACTAATTTATGTAATGCTTTTGATATGAAATAAATAAATAAATAGACTCAAAGCAGATAATCTGGGATCAGATTCTGGGATATAGGGGAGTGTAGATCCAGCCTGAGACAAATCCAGGCAAAAAGGTGCATCTACACTGTAGAATTAATGCTGTTTGGTACCACTTTAACTACTTTGACTTAGTGTAGTTTTACAAGCTTTCTCTGCCAAATAGTATGGGTGCCCTGCCAAACTACAACTCTCATGATTCCACAGTATCGAGCCATGACAGTAAAAGTGGTGTCAAACTGCTTTAATTCTACAGTGTAGATGCATCCCAAGAAGGGCATGACAAGAAGTACTTTTTCTTTCTAGAAACACTAAAGAAAGTAAAAGCTAAACATTGAAAGATTTGTCCCTTACAGCCATTCATCCAATGCAAGGATCCAAGACACTTTGCAGTTTGAAACAGATAATGGAAATGCCTCCTCTATTATACTTAAATCAAAGCTAAAATAACCCTTTCGCAAAACATGCCTCAATATCTCTGAACAGTGAGATGAGTTTCAGAGGGACTCAGTTATTTCTTTAGAAGGTTTCGCTAGGAGAGGGAATTTGGGAGGAGTGGAGCTGGCTGCAGTTTTAGCACCTTGTTGCTATTATCCTCCCCGTCGGGCACATCAAACCTGATCCCGGATTTCTCCATTTCTTGCCCCCGTCTTGAGCTGCATTTCAAACAGAGCTGGGACAATGTCACCAGCTCACACCTCAATTCAAGTCCAGCAATGACCTGTCAATGAGCCTCTTTGCTGCTCAGCAGATGGCACCCTGGGAAGCCCAGCATCCTCCTGGCCGCAGAGGCAAGACCAGCCTCCCCGCTGCACCAGGGCCTTGGAAGGGAAGAAAACATTCCTCAAACTACCTTTGCCTTCTTGGCCAAGTGAAGCCAGGCAGAATACATCATATTTTGGAGATGAGACAAGAGGGATAGAGGTAAATGCCAACTAAAAATGACAGAGAATAGTAAAAAGTCAAGGATTTCTTAGCTAGTCAAGCTCCCTATTGAGAGTGCAATGTGTTTTTTGGCCAAACCAACAGTACAAGCAGTAGCAGTAGATAAATAACTCATGAAAGTGAGTTCAGAGCTGCAGATTTAACTTGTGGCTGTTCCATTCCTTAGCATTCTTGATATCTAACTTTCAAACATCCCAACTTGACATCCTTCAGATGTACTGGACTATACACCATCCAAAATGACCAAGGCAATGCTAGCTGGGGATAATGGGGTTAATAGTCCAGCACACCTAGAGAGTCCCAAGTAAAGAAATCTGCACTAATGTCTGTAAAATCCTTCAACTGTTGTGCTCACTTTATTCTCCTGGCTGATTTCTCCTTCCCATTTTGGGTTACAAAACCTCCAAATGGGTGGTGAGGATGGGATTGATTAGCAAAAGCTTTTATTCTGCAGTGGAACATACTACCTCGGAGTGTGATGGAGTCTCCTTCTCTGGAGGTTTTTAAGCAGGGGCTGAATGGCCATCTGTTAAGAGTGCTTTAACTGTATTTTCCTGCAAGGCAGGAGGCTGGACTGGATGTTAAATCTAGTCATGACTGACTCTGACTCTGGGGGGTGGTGCTTCTCTCAATTTCTTAGCCAATGAGCCAGCATTGTCCATATGCGCCTCCTAGGTCATGTGGCCAGCATGATTGCATGAAGCACCATTACCTTCCTGCAGAAACAGTACCTATTTATCTACTCACATTTGCATGTTTTTGAATTGCTAGGTTGACAGAAGCTGGGCCTAACAGCAGGAGCTCGCCCAACTCCCTGGATTTGAACCACCACTTTTCAGTCAACAAGTTTAGCAGCTCAAGCAGTTTAACCCACTGCGCCAAAAGGTATACATTTCACCGTATGCTGTTTTCCCACACCATATGGTGAAATGGAGTACTTACCCACTCCTTTTTCCTGGTGACTTCCAGATGTGTATTTACCCTCAAGCCAGACAGATAATAAAACAAGATCCCCAGGTATATGTTGGAATCACTTCTCAAAGTGCTTGTAACACTCACATTGAACCAACAAGACTCAGGTACAAATTGAGAAACTCAAACCTGGAACCAGTTTTCACTGTTAGGACTAAGCCCTGGAACACATCAAGCAAAAGACTGCCTCTGAGCATATACCAATTGCATTTCTGCTGCTGGTACAAATTGCAAGGCTGGTGGTGTTGCAATTTTCGACATACTTTTGAGAGATTTTTTTAGTCATATTTTGTTTTAAAAAGAATTGATATATGTTCATGTGTTAACTTACTGGTAAGCATCTAAAGGTGCATCTGCACTGTAGAATTAATGTAGTTCAAGGCACCACTTGAACCACCATGGCTCAATGCTATGGAATCATGAGAATTGTAGGTCTACTAGGTCTTTAGCCTTCTCTACCAAAGTGTGTTGGTGCCTCACCAAAGTACAAACCAAATGTATCATGCTCTTAGATTGGAGATAGGGTGGAATAAAAATTATTATTTTTATTATTATTATTATTACTATTATTATTAATGTTGCTGTCCTTGAGCAAGCAGGGATGGCCAGCATTGAGGCCATGCTATTGAGAACACAGCTGCGCTGGGAAGGGCACGTCTCTAGGATGGAGGACCACCGCCTCCCAAAGATACTACTCTATGGTGAACTCGCCACGGGTCAGCGCAAGAGAAGCGCCCCCAAAAAGAGATATAAGGACTCCCTGAAACAACATCTCAGGCTTGGCCAGATTGATCACCAACAATGGTCCACCCTGGCCTCACATCGGGAGGCATGGAGACGCAGTATCCACAATGCTGCGGCCTCTTTCGAGAAGACACTCCGAACGGGTCTCGAAGATACACGACAACGCAGAAAGGACCGCAACTTGGAAACAACATCACCCAAGGAGACTTTCTGCTGCGCTTTCTGCAACCGAACTTGCCTATCTCAGATTGGACTTTTTAGTCATCAACACGCTTGTAAAAAGCGTGGGATGAGTCCTTCCTGAATCTTTGTTCGCGAAGTAATGCCGAGAGAGAAAGAGACAAATATAGCCAATACAGGAATACATCATAGAGAGGCATTTCCCCAGAATGTAGTTTCTGACGCTGTCTCTCAACTATGCAAAAAAAAGTTGTGCCTGCAATGTAATAAATGTCAAAGCACATATACCTAGCATGGATATTCACTTCTACTGTAGCAATTTCTATCACATCGCTTTCCACTCTGAACAAAGGCAGCTATTCTATGCATCTAGAGAGGGCAACAGGGGTTTTCCCAATGTAAATGTTTAAATCACTTCAGGCAAGTCACTCCCTCCCTTTAAAAGAAGTTGAAAGAAGAAAACGTTTTAACACTTCCAGTACGTGACACACCAACCAGCAAGAGGTTGCAGGCAACTGCAAAAGTGACTCATAGTTTCTATTCAATCTGTATCTCCTCTCTATTCAACAAGGTGGGTGAGCTGCAATCCCAGGTGTATCTTTTATATACATTTTGCAGATCTTCTTAAAATAATAACTTTGAGGCCAGAGTGAAAGCTGCTGTGCTTACATATACCTTGTGAGAGCAGACGCTTGAAATCTGGCATTGCAGAATCGGGGATTCGCCAGCTTTTACAAATATCTATTTCCATTATTCTAATCCTACCCTCGAGGCAGGTTTCTATGGTTCGCTCACCTATCCATGTCAGATTTCACAATGATACTTTCGCCTTTCTTTTTTTGCAGTGTTCCTGGGACTCTATCCGGCTCCCTTTGCTTTGTGGCTGTTTCTCTGCCCTTGCTTTGGAGATCCCGTTTTTCCCTTTGCCATTTGCAGTCTGTCCCTCTTCTTATAGATGCACTATATTTGGAAAATACACCATCTTGCCTCCTTATACAGGGAATCCTTGAATGACAAACAACTGACTTACAAATGACTCTTAGTTAAGAACGGGGTGAGACAACGGGAAGTGAGATAAAGCCACCCCTAGGATAAGAAATTCACTCCTGGAATTGTTATTATCATGGAGAGTAGGTGTCTCCACTGAAGCTTTCTCACCAATTCTTGTATCTACAACATGCCTAATTTGTCAAAATCCAATTATCACCGGGATAGAAAGTGAGGTTAAATCTTCTGAACCAGGGTACTGGCAGCAAAACAAACAGCACAATGTTGTTCACTCTACCCTATGGTATTCAAAGCTACATATAATATACTATATCTATACACAGACAGCCTCCCGTCTCCACAAACAGGCTATAGTTCCAAGTGCTGAGAAGCCTCCAAAGGCACTCCCTCAACTGACATTGCAGGTTAGAGCAAGCCCCATGAACATGTAGCCCAAACACTGCCAATGTCCTCCCCAAACACTATGGCCCACCACCCAAGGAATGCTTTCATTTGGGGACCATTTAAACCTAGATTTTACGTGTTTCCTCCATCACAGGCACTCATCTCAGGGTTCCTTGTGTGGAATTTGCATGACCCCGCCCACTGCCTCTCCCATAACCCTTTCCTATGGTACACAGAAGGGCCGTAGCCAGGATTTTGATTCGGGGAGGGCTGACTTTGATTCGGGAGGGGCTGAGTCTGAGTAAGAGAGGGACTATCCTACCAAACCTTTTGTATTGTTATCCCAATAACCCCATGAATGTGGGATATAATGAGCATGGTGATCAGATCATGATATGAATAAACATAACAGTTTAAATAATGTACCAGTAAGGCCTTCTCGCGGACCACCCTGAGAATTTGGGGGGGGCTGAAGCCCCCTAAGGCCCACCCCCCGGCTACATGCCTGGTACACAGCAAACACAGAGGAATTGATCAGCCACTGAACACACTGGAGGGGTTTGGGGGACTGACTCAACAGGATGGAAGTTGTAGTTCACCCTGCATCAAGGCAGAGCTCTGTGACCCCCTTTGATAATGCACCTAGACCACATTAGGCATGCAGAACCCCCATGACCAGGTTTGAGAGAATTGACCTTGATTTATAGGAGTTGTAGTTCACCTACATCCAGAGAGCACTGTGAACCCAACCAATAATGGATCTGGACCAAACTTGCCATGGATGATGGTACGTACAGTACCTTCATTCATTTCCAGAGACTACTGCAACCTCCATGATTGATGGATCAGGCCCAAGCTTGGCACACAAATAACTCAGGCACCATCAGTTCCCCAAGCTAGTAATATAATATAATATAATATAATATAATACAATATAAATGACTGGAGTGACACTTGAATGTACCTGTTCTGACTTACATACAAATTAAACTTAAGGACAAACCTACAGAACCTATATTGTTCATAACATGGGGACTGCCTGAACTCATGCCTATCACACAGTCTAGCCACCTTGAGTACTCCTCCAGGGTAGAGAAAGGTGGGGTAGAAATGCCAAAAATAAACAAACAAATAAACAAACAAATAAATCATACCTTCCATTCATTTCTACCACTTTCCTCTGGCTTGAAAATTTCCCATCCGTCACGCTATCTTTGCTTTTAGAGCTCATTTTTCTCCATACTTTGCTTTAATGCTTCCTATCCTTTTCGTTCTGTCCCGAGGAACACCCTTGCTATTGATCAGACCCTTCTGCCTTACTTACCAATGCTCATGACTCTGCCGAACACAGAAGTGTTGTCGACCGTGCTGCAGTTCCACCGCCTCTGCCGAAACTGGTACTGGCACTCCTTGATGGCGTTCTTGGCCCCCTCGCCAATATACATCATGTGTTCCTGGTAAAGTTGGCACAACTTCCTCTGGCCTGGAGACAGCCCTGGCAGTTGGCTGCAGACGGGCTGGGCTCCGATGATGTACATCTCTGGTCTGTGGATTGGATTCATCGCCAAGGACCTGAAAGGAGGGGCAGAGGGGAAAACACAGGGAAAGAAACAAGGAAGGAAGCACAGTGAGACCCGGTCTCAAGAACCCATTGCTCTGCTCTGTCTCGGAAGCTTCTTGTCTCTCAAAAAAGACTCCTGGAAAATGAGAGAGCACAAAGAGACCTCTCAGTCAGTATCAAAGAGGTCTCAAAGAGGGAGAAAAGAGAGCTGGGAATGGCTAACAGCTTTACCTTTCCTTAGGCAACAGTTTCCTAATCTGTTGCACTTGGTTGCCTGGAATTAATTAAAGCAGGAGAGGCAAAAAGTCGCATCTGCCATTCTTCCCTCCCAAAAAGATACGACTAAAGGTCCCATCATCAAAGTGTCTGCACTTTGGGAAAGCACCATCTCGGTGTGGATGAATGAGAGGTGAATAACAACAGAGCGAGGTGATAAAGCCCCTGGGGCTCACCGTCTGCACTCCAGCGGGGGGGGGGGGGTCCGGAAAGAGCTTAGAACAGGCATGGGACAACTTGGGCCCTCCAGGTGCTTTGGACTTCAACTCCCACCATTCCTAACAGCCTCAGGCCCTTTCCTTGGGGCTGTTAGGAATGGTGGGAGTTGAAGTCCAAAACACCTGGAGGGACCAAGTTGACCCAAATCTGCAGTTGGAGGCCACTTGAACTGTCATGCCTCAATGCTATGGACGCATGGAAGTTTACATTTCACAAGGTCTGGAGTCTGCCAAAGATTGTTGAGGCCTCACCAAACTACAACTCCCAAGATCCCATAGCACTGAGCCATGGCAGTTAAAGTGGCGTCAAACAGCATTAATACTGCAGTGCAGATGCAGTCTGCCTCTTAGGAGAGAAGCTCTTTTAATTCGTTGTCTAGCCGAGGAATCAGACAAAATGCAGATAGTTTAGTTTCCCAAGGACTTCAGACTTCTCTGGCAAAGAGAGAGCAAAATTCCTTGGGAAACTAAACTATATGTGTGTTTTTTGCTGGCGCCTCACCAACTCCATGCATATTACTCTAAGCCAGGCATGGGGAAATTTGGGCCCTCCAGGTGCTTTGGACTTCAACTCCCACCATTCCTAACAGCCTCAGGCCCCTTCCTTTCCCCCCTCAGCCGCTTAAGCGGCTGAGGGGGGAAAGAAGGGGCCTGAGGCTGTGAGGAATGGTGGGAGTTGAAGTCCAAAGCACCTGGAGGGCCCAAGTTGGCTTAAGCGGCTGAGGGGGGAAAGGAAGGGGCCTGAGGCTGTTAGGAATGGTGGGAGTTGAAGTCCAAAGCACCTGGAAGGCCCAAGTTGGCTTAAGCGGCTGAGGGGGGGAAGGAAGGGGCCTGGGGCTGTTAGGAATGGTGGGAGTTGAAGTCCAAAGCACCCGGAGAGCCCAAATTGGCTTAAGCGGCTGAGGGGAAAAGGAAGGGGCCTGAGGCTGTTAGGAATGGTGGGAGTTGAAGTCCAAAGCACCTGGAGGGCCCAAGTTGGCTTAAGCGGCTGAGGGGGGAAAGGAAGGGGCCTGAGGCTGTTAGGAATGGGGGGGAAAGGAAGGGGCCTGAGGCTGTTAGGAATTGTGGGAGTTGAAGTCCAAAGCACCTGGAAGGCCCAAATTGGCTTAAGCGGCTGAGGGGGGAAAGGAAGGGGCCTGGGGCTGTTAGGAATGGTGGGAGTTGAAGTCCAAAGCACCCGGAGAGCCCAAATTGGCTTAAGCGACTGAGGGGGAAAAGGAAGGGGCCTGAGGCTGTTAGGAATGGTGGGAGTTGAAGTCCAAAGCACCTGGAGAGCCCAAATTGGCTTAAGCGACTGAGGGGGAAAAGGAAGGGGCCTGAGGCTGTTAGGAATGGTGGGAGTTGAAGTCCAAAGCACCTGGAGAGCCCAAGTTGGCTTAAGCGACTGAGGGGGAAAAGGAAGGGGCCTGAGGCTGTTAGGAATGGTGGGAGTTGACGTCCAAAGCACCTGAAGGGCCCAAATTTCCCCATGCCTGGCTTAGAAGGAGATCCGACTTTTGGTTACAGCAAGCGGAGGCTTTCCAGGGAATATGCAGGGAATTGGGGTCATTCTAAAGAGGGACAAGACCATAATAGCTAACAAGAAACAGTGGAAGAAACCTAACCCACCCAAGATTACTTTCCAGGAATCCCTCAAACCTTGCACTGTCCATTCAGGGGGACAGTGCGCCTTGCAGGTCTGTTTCTCTTCCCTCCCCGCCCTTTATCTTTCCCTTCTTCCTTGGGCACTTGCTTTCCAAGAATCCCTGCCACCCTGTCTAGCAGAAAATGCGCCTTTCGGATAAGTTTTTCCTCCTCCTCCTCCTCCCTTCGCCTTCCCTCTTCTCCGGACTTGGTCTTGGTCCGGGAAAGGCACCGGTGCTCACTCCCTTCATCTCGCAAAGAGAGAGACACACACAGGGCAGGGAGCCAAGGAAGTGTCCGGGGTTTCGCGTGGAGGTCTCAGAGCCCAAAGCCAAAGCCTCTCCCCGGCTGTAAGGACAAAGGGAAAGGGGGGATTGAGGGAGAGGGGAGGGAAGGAAGGGGGTCACTCACCACCAGGAGCTGCCTTCGGCCACGAGCTGCGTGCATCCGCAGAGCAGAGCCAGGCGGAGGAGCAGCCGCGTCCCGGGCATGGTGCGCCTCCCGAGCCTCTGCCTGTCCGGGCGGGGACTCCGTGGGCTTCCCTGCAAGGGAAGGGAAGAGCAGAGGGAGGGGGTCAGTGCGGAGGGAGGGAGGGAGCGAGGGAGGGGTCTCCGTCCACTAGGGAAGCGCCCACCAAGACCCTCCTCCTCCTCTTCCTCCTCCTCCACCGGGCAAGACCCCCCCCCCTTCACACACAGACATCATCTGAGTTGTACGTTTTTCGGGCTGGTATGGCCATGTTCGAGAAGCATTCTCTCCTGACGTTTTGCCTGCATCTATGGCAGGCATCCTCAGAGCTTGTGAGGTCTCTTGGAAACTAGTTAAATGAGGTTTATATATCTGTGGAAAGTCCAGGATGGGAGAAATCTAGGTGTGAATGTTTCAGTTGGTCACCTTCAGGCATGTAGCCAGGGGGGGGGGGCTAAGACTTCTCTTCACATCTTGATACGTGGCCATCTTGTCTCCTCTCAGCCTTCTCTTCTGCAGGCTAAACTTGCCCAACTCTTTAAGCCACCTCTCATAGGGCTTGTTCTCCAGACCATTTTAGTCAACCTCCTCTGGACACATTCCAGCTTGTCAACATCTCCCTTCAACTGTAGTGCTCAGAACTGGACATAGTATTCCAGGTGTGGTTTGACCAAGGCAGAACAGAGGGGTAGCATGACCTCCCTGGATCTAGACCAGACCTGGGCAATTGCCAGCCCTCCAGGTGTTTTGGACTTCAAATCCCAGAAATCCTAGCCAGTTTACCAGCTGTTAGGATTTCTGGGAGTTGAAGTCCAAAACACCTGGAGGGCCGGCAATTGCCCAGGTCTGATCTAGACACTAGACTCCTATTTATGCAGGCCAAAATCCCATTGGCTTTTAAAGCCATCGTATCACATTCTTTGCTCATGTTTAACTTGCTGTCCACAAGGACTCCAAGATCTTTTTCACACACACTGCTGTCGAGCCAGACATCGTCCCCCATTATGTATCTTTGCATTTCATTTTTTCTGCCTAAGTGGAGCATCTTGCATTTGTCCCTGTTGAACTTCATTTTGTTAATTTATTTATTTATTTATTTATAATTCGAATTTAATAGACCTCATCTCCCGAAGCTCGTAGCGGTTTACATAGGTAAAAACACACAATCACAACATCCCAACATCGTTTTTTAAAAAACATCCTAGCAAGCATTAAAATATTACTCACAATCAGGCATGTAGCCAGGGGGGCTAAGGGGGCTTCAGCCCCCCCCCCCCAAATTCTCAGGGTGGTCCGCGAAAAGGCCTTACTGGTACATTACTTAAACTGTTATGTTGATTCATATCATGATCTGATCACCATGCTCATTATATCCCACATTAATGGGGTTATTGGGATAACAATACAAAAGGTTTGCTAGAGTAGACCCTCTTCCACCCAGTCTCAGCCCCCGAATCAACATCCTGGCTACGGCCCTGGTCACCTTGATTAGCATTTGATGGCCTGACAGTATTTAGGTGTGGCTTGTTACTGCCTTTGTTGAGAGGTGATTAGCTGCCCCCGATTGTTTCTTGTCTGGGGTTTATTTATTTATTTATTTAAAACTTTTGTACCCTGATCTTCTCACCTCTATTGAGGGACTTAGACCGGAATAACAGCAAAAATTCAATGCTATACAATTTAAAACAACTACAACAACATATTAAAATACATTTTAAAAAACCCAGCATAAAACCACATCGCCATTAAAACACTTCCACACAATCTTAAAACAATTCCACTCAATCTGTAAACTTTCGAAAACAGGTTCCCCTGTTTTTGAAAGTTCTTTATTTACTGTTATGATGATTTCAGAGTTTTTAAAATACTAAATACCAGGTTTTGTTCATTTTCATGGTTTTTTTCTTTTCTGTTGAAATTGTCCACATGCTTGTGGATTTCAATGGTTTCTCTGTCTAGCCTGACAACGCTTTGACAATACATACATAATCTTTCCCCAACCTTAAGAAATGGGCCAACCTTAAGAAACGGGGCTACAAAGTGGAATCCACGACATGTGAGTGTGGAGAAGAGCAAACCACAGACCACCTACTACAATGCAATCTGAGCCCTGCCACAGGCACAATGGAAGACCTTCCCACAGTGACACTAGAGACACTCCAAGTGGCCAGCTACTGGTCAAAGAACATTTAAGAGAATGCCAAGTTTGCAAACTTCGTGTGTGTGTTTTTTTTCCTTAAAAACAACTGTCTGGTTCGCTCCTGACACGATAAATAAACATCTCCCCAAGTTCCAAGGAGGGGACATGTTGTGTTGTGTGTGAGGCAGCCACAGGGCTGGAGTGTCTCAGCCAAGGGACTACTCCGCTGTTTCTCAACCTGGGGGTTGTGACCCTGGGGGGGGGGGGGGAGTCACAAGGGAGGTTTCAGAGGGTTTACCAAAGACCATCAGAAAACACATATTTCTGCTGGTCTTAGGAACCCTTTTTGCAGAGAAGGCTGAAGATCTCTCCGCCTGTCCTTATTTTCCTTTTTGGTGTTGGTGAACTACAAGTCTCAGAATTCAAAAACAGCCCCCCCTCCAGGCATGTAGCTGGGGGGGGGGGGGGGGGCTTGAGGGGCTTCAGCCCCTCCCGAAATTCTCAGGGTGGTCCGCGAGAAGGCCTTACTGGTACATTATTTAAACTGTTATGTGTATTCATATCATGATCTGATCACAATGCTCAGTATATCCCATATGCTTGGGGGTATTGGGATAAAGATACAAAAGGTTTGCTAGGGTAGACCCTCCCTCACTCAGACTCAGCCCCTCCCGAATCAAAATCCTGGCTACGGCCCTGCCCCCACCCCCCCCCAACTAGTAATCAATGTTGGCCATGTAGGTAGTGTGTCAAGTTTGGTGCAGACCCCTTGTAGGCTGGATTCAGAGTGCTCTTTGATTGTAGGTGAATTATAAATCCCAGCAACTACAGCTCCCAAATGCCAAGGTCTATTTTCCCCAAATTCCAAAAGTGTTCACAATTGGGCATATTGAGTATGGTCTAGATCTATCATTGTTTGAATCCACAGAGTTCTCTGGAGGTAGGTGAACTACAACTCTAAAACTCAAGGTCATTGCCCACCAAACGTTTCCAGTATTTCTTCTTGCTCATGGGAGTTCTGTGTGCCAATTTTGGCTCAATTCCATCATTGGTGGAGTTCCAAACGCTCTTTGAGTGTAGTCTAACTATAAGTCCCAGCAACTACAACTCCCAAATGACAAAATCACCCCCCCCTACCCACCAGTATTCAAATTTGGGCATATCAAGCATTTGTGCCAAATTTGGTCCAATGAATGAAAATACATCCTGCATATCAGATATTTACATTATAATTCATAACAGTTGCAAAATTACAGTTATGAAGTAGCAACAAAATAATGTTATGGAACTTTATTAACCCGAGGAACTGCATGAAGGGATTGCAGCATTAGGGAGGTTGAGAATCACTGGTCTACTTTATTCTTCTTTGGCCCAACAACACCTAAGGTGCATTCATTTGCACTGAAGAATGAGTGCTCCTTGAGGCCACTTTCACAACTGTTGCGCAAGGCCATGGAGTCCTGGGATTTGCATATAATTTAGTTTCCCAAGGACTTTAGCTCTCTCTTTTCCAGAGAAGGCTAAAGTCCTTGGGAAACTAAACTATACGCATTTTGTCTAGGTCCTCTGCTAGATAGCGAATTAAAAGAGCTTCTCTCCTAAGAGGTAGATTGCATCTGCATTGCAATATGAATGCTCTTTGACACTACTTTAACTGTCACTGTTCAATGCTATGGGATCTTGAGAGTTGTAGTTTGGTGAGACATCAGCACTCTTTGGCAGACTCCAGACCTTGTGAAATGTCAATTTCCATGCGTCCATAGCATTGAGGCATGCCGCATGGCAGTTCAAGTGGCATCAAACGACATTGATTCTACAGCATAGATCAGGGATGCTCACACTTTTTCAGCATGCGAGCTACTTATAAAACAACCAAGTCAAAATGATCTACCTACCTTACCTACTCAGAGAGCCATAAAAGCAAAATATTTGGAAATTTATTTCAGTGAGAGCCATATAATATATTTTAAGACTCAATTCAACTAAATGTGAGTATAATAAGCCCCTGAATTTATTCATAATGATAATGATGATAATATTCATTCAGCCTCTGCTACTAATAATAATAGTAACAACAACAACAATAGGTTCCTAGAGTAGAAGGAGACCTCTAAGGGCCATCCAGTCCAACCTCCTTCTGCCATAAGGGAAAAACACAATCAAAGCATTCCTCACAGATGGCCATTCAGCCTCTGATAATAATAATAACAACAATGGGTTCCTAGAATAGGAGGAGACCTCCAAGGGCCATCCAGTCCAACCTCCTTCTGCACCTGGGCGGCGTCGGGAGCCTGCGGGGTGGGACTGAGCCTTCCTCCCGCCCTGCCTGCGATCTACCAGGACGCCCTACGCGATCTACCAGTAGATCGCGATCTACCTAATGAGCACCTCTGGCATAGATGAACTCCTGAGTAAGAATCATAGGCTCATAATAAAACTTTATTTACATCCTGCACCCGATCTCAGGGTGATTGGAAGAGACTCCCACACAGAGGCTGGGTGACCATCTATAGCAGGAATGGGCAAACCTGGGCCCAGTATTCATGCTGGCTCTCTGATGACATGATAATCATGTATAAATAATCTATTTGATGCCTGGATGCCCATCTATTGGGAGTGCTTTGATTGTGTTTTCCTGCATTGCTAAATGGGGTTGGACTGGATGTCCTTTGAGGTCTCTTGTAACTCTACAATTCCAGATATATTAAAAGCAGTAAAAAAAAAACCCTTCACTGTAAAATAATGACTACAGATGCACTGCAATTGGGGAACTGAGGTGCAATAAAAGGCCTCCGAGGTATTTGTGCCTTCTCTGTGCCATTCAGCCGGATCCAGTGGCTCACAAAACTCTTCAGAGCTGACCATATATCAGCAGGGATGCCGGGTTGGAGTATGTGAGATGTCATGGCCAAAAGCTCTGGAATTAGTTAAAAACTGGCAGTTTGACAAGGAAAAGGTTAAAAGGGGAAAGGGTTTAAAAGAGTGTGACATGCTTTTTTCATGGTCTTTGAGCAAGTTGTCAAGTGACACCGCGTTCTCGCCTTTCTTTTTTTTGGTTCACAAATACTTAAGTGTTGGGTGCCAGCTTTTGAGTTATACATAATTCATTTGCTGTATATTTCCTTCCTCCCTGGAATAAGGAACCCTATTCTGGGCACTTTCACATTGCTTCCACCTCCAAATCATCACATTCACCACCATTATTGCTTATTTATTTTATTTACTATATTTATATCCCACCTTTCTCAACCCTGAGAGGGACTCAGGTGGCCATCATCATTACCATCTTCACTAGCTCTAAGAGGGAAATGGGATGAGAGAGTACTTTTTGGAAATGACAGGTTTTGATCCTTCTTGAAATCAATACATGAATTAATACACAATCAGAAGTTAGGGAAAGCAGATGGGGAGTTCAAATAGATCCCATACTACCCAGCACTTGCAGGTCATGGGTGTTTCTATATTTATTATTATAAATTTCACAAAGTTGAGCACTGATAGTAATATAAACGACAACAAGAAGACTGAAGCACCTTAAAGGCTAAGGAAGTCCAAGTATTTATGGAATAGAATCCACTTTGTGGAGTAGATCCATCAAATGCAAACAATTTCTCTCCCCCAGGTCATCTGAAAATTATAGAAGGGTTGCTGACCTAATTGTTTACAGAATATGCTGACCTAAATGTTTACCAATATGGCATGGCAGCATATTTAGGATTGCAACCCATAAACTGCATCTCAGGCTGGATCTACATTGCCGTTCAATGCATTTTGGAACTGTACTATATGGTCAGTCCTCTCCGTTGGAGCCCCCTTGTTGTGGGGGAGAGGCTTGCGTACCCTAATGAAGTGAGCTATGCTGGCGGTGACATAATAGGCACCAATAGGGCCTCCCATGCCAGACAGGTCACAACCGAAGGGTCTGACAAAGAGCGTCAAAGGGCAGGATGGGCTCTCTAGCCTTTTGGCAACCATCCTAGGAGAAGGAAATCTCTGATTTCAAACACGGACAGATGGTGCTCGTTTAACCCTGTAAGGTCAACCATCTAGAGAAGGAAACTCGAATCAAACCTACGACCTGAGGACCTCACTGCCACCGTCCCAGCTTGCTAGGCCCCGGCAGATGAACCTTTGGTTTAAAGGCTGAGGCCAGTTCTGTGCACGCTGCGCTCCACCAGAAAAATCCATTGCACAGGCTCGAAAACATGTCCAACATCCGAATCATCAACGCGCTTGTAGAAAGCGTGGGATGAGTCCTTCCTGAATCTTCGTTCGTGAAGAAAAACCAAGAAGATATGGTCAGCATAGACCAGTGTTTCCGTGGACCACCAGAGGTCCGCAACAACTAAAACATGGTCCACGGCCTCACCGTTACTACATCGTTGCAACAAGAGCGACTGGTCTAGCAAAACCCTCTTATAGTGCCAAGGCTTATTAAATATGGTTCTCTGTGGGTGAGCAGATGGTGACTCCTGGGCGGCACAAGTTCTGTATCAGAAACTAGAGCTGATGTGATCTAACCAATGTGATTTTATGAATCAGCACCCCAAATAACCAAGCCAAATCTAAAGTTGACCCAAAACTGATTTGTAACTTTTTTGGTACTAATGTTAAGAGAGTGGTCCCTGGTCAAAAAAAGGTTGGGAACCACTGGTGTAGACCCATATAATGCAGTTCTATCTGAATTATATGGTAGTGTAGATCTAGCCTCAGGCTACCCTGCAGCCTCGCAAAGGATGCTGAGATGCAATGCTGCATTGCACATGACATAAGAGGCATTGAGTTGTGTCTCAGTATGTTTTGAAGCACTGACCCACTCGGATGATCCAGCCAGTAACCACCAATAAAGGAAAGACAGGTAAAGAGGAGGAATAGCCAGTCCTCTGAGCTGAACAAGGGAGAGGAGAAGCTTCGCCACAGACACCGTTCTTTGATGGCTAATCATCAACTCCAACCCAAACATGCACACCAAGAGAGAGGCTGGGTAGATACCATCTTTCCAGACCTGATCCTTCTACAATCTGCTCATTTCCTTTTAAAGATAGCCAACTGTCAGGGCTTAATTTGTGGCAAGAGCTCAGACCTGGAACCTATTTTGGAAGTCAGGGTATCCAGGCCTACAGCCTGTGAATTCGTAATAAAGAGTAGAAAGCAGCTGGATTACAGCCCTGTTTTCTCCCAGGAGATGCACAACCAGATCAGCTGAAACTGGGGTGGGTAGTGGATACACCCTCCAATGGCACCGCTTCCAGGAAAGCCTGAGCTTTTCCTTGGTTTAAACATTAACCAAGGAGGGGAAAATGGCTTTCATGGTTTATTTTCTGTTTGCTCTCTCCATGAGAGGAACATCCTTTTGTCAACGATAATGCAAAGCAATTTGTCACTGTTGCTGCTGTTACAGCGCAATACTGGCATTGAAGGTAACACTGTTAATGTATTAAAAACAGACCATTAAACGTGTATCCAAAAGTTTAGGAACTGCCATTTCAGAAGTATCTAAGGACTTGTAAACTTAGAGTCTTTATGCACTTGAAAAGATACAACATAATTTCCAGATTATTTTAGTCTATTTAAAAAAAACACACACAAAAATTTTGTGGCACCTCACACAAGAACATTTAAGATTTTTGCTTTTTTGTAGATTGCACAAAAGCTTATGCCAAATAGGATTTCTCAGTCTTCAAAGCATCAGAAAACCTGCATAGATTTATTATAACATATTGTTTTCGGTACTTGAGATTGCATCCAATGAAGTAAACTGAAGCTGATAGTAGACTTGGCCATGATGGTCCATTCTCTGGTTACATCCCAAATAGACTACTGCAATGCATTCTACATGGGGTTGCCTTTGAAGACTGTTTGGAAGCTCCAAATGGTCCAATGGGCAGCAGCCAGATTGTTTATCGGAGTGACATACAGGGAGCATACAACCCCACTGTTACGCCAGCTCCACTTGCTGCCAGTCTGCTACCAAGCACAATTTAAAGTGCTAGCTTTTGCCTATAAAGCCCTAAGCAGTTCCAGCCCTGCTTTCCTGTCTGAATGTACCTTCCCCTATGAACCATCTCGAAGATTAAGATTGTCCGGGGAGGCCCTGCTCTCTGTCCTGCGTCCTTTGCAGGTGCATCTGGTGGAACGAGAGACAGGGCCTTCTCAGTGGTGGCCCCTCAGCTGTGGAACTCCCTCCTCAGTGATGTTAAATCAGCCCCCTCCTTCCTGACCTTCAGAAATACAGTTAAAACGTGGCTTTGGGATCAAGCCTTCGGAGAAAAACTATAGTGAAATAAATGGATTGGAATTATGTGCAATGACTACCAGAATTACTAGGATTATTATTGGGGATAGTGTGTTTTTATAGTGATTCTAATGTTTTTAAAATATTTTAATGTATTTTAATTTTGAGTAAATTAAAATACATTCTGTTTAATTTACATTTTTATTTCAATTGTATATTGTTGTTAAGGCTTCCAATTGTTGCCTCTCTGTAAGCCGCCTTGAGTCCCCATCGGGGTCGAGAAAGGCGGAATATAAATATAGTAAATAAATAAATACAACAAAACTGCTCAACATTAAGGTGTCAAAGGAAGACCTGTGTCTGTTTAGTTTTGTGGCAACATAATAGCATAGCTGCCGCTCTGGAAACAAGCCATCTATGCATTCTTAAATGAACAAATGCAGATAATACAGTAGCCTATACTATCCATCAGGCAAAACGCGCCTGCAAAAGCACATTCTTTCTGACTAGGCATATGTCCGGTTGGGCCTATCAAAAATACTGAGAATCCCTGTTTGCAGTGCCTATTGTGTTAGTTTCAAGAAAAACGCAATGCAAATAAATTCAGTAATAACGTTTTATTGGCTCATCTATAGTCAGGAATAGTAGAATATGAGCTCTCAAGAGTCACAAGAAAGCCAGACCAACAAAGAGCACCTGTTCCTATTTGAAACTTGGAAGTTTTTCTCTTTTGGATGCCAACTCTTAACATTTTCTAACCAGGCTGGGGATTCTGGGACTTAAAACTTTCCAAGTTGTGACCTACATACCCTCACCTCATGTATTCCCTAATTGAGCTGCAACCGCAATAGAATTAATTATTTTGAGTTCTCAAAGAATATAGTAGTCCCTCTGTATCTGCTAGTGTTCGGTTCCAGGACCTGCCGTGGATACAAAATCAGTGGATGTACAAATTACACTACATATATAATGGCATTGTAATGTTGAAATAAAAGTGAACTTTTTGGATTTAAAAAAATGGATAGTTGAATCTGTGGATACAGAGGGTTGGCTGAACCTCTTGCTCAGTAATCAAAACTCCACCAGGAGGGGGAGTTGGAAGAGAAAGGACCTTTTTACCAAGGGTGCAAAGAATGGTTGTTCTTCTCCCTGGAACTGAGTAAGAGAAAGGTCTACACATGTTCATCCATCACTTCATGGACAGCAGCACCAAGTGGCAAACTGAGTGAAAAAGAGCCTTTCCAAATCAAACCCCACAGAATGAGGTCTTCTAATACCTGATATCAGCTCAAATGGTGGGGTGCGAGGGGATTATTTCATTTTATTAGGCTCATGATTCATAAAGAATTGGGATCATTTATACCAGTAGTGAGATGGATACTGAATGCAATGAGGCAATCGATTGACTTGGTCAATTTTGGGATTATTTCCCAGTTTGCGAAGGCAGCTTCTACATACATTTTTAGGGGCACTCAAGACATGGCTTTTCAGAAGAGCCTATGATTGTTAGAAACAAGCGATGACTATGTAACCTGTTTATTTTAATTGTGTAAGTCGCCCAGAACACCTTGGGTGGAGGGCGACTCATAAGAAATAAAGTTAGTTAGTTAGTTAGCTTCCCACCGAAGTTAAATATTCCCCTTTTATATGTTTTCGGTGAATAAAATACCCTTGCTTAAACCCATGGTCCTTTAGGGCAGCCTTCCCCAACATAATGCCCTACAGACTGCCCATTTTCTCACACCAGAAGCAACTTGCAGTTTCTCAAGTTGCTCCTGACGCACACGCACAAAAATGCCCCATAGATGTGTTGGATGATAACTACTATATCTACATATCCACCATAGAGTCAAGACTTACTTTAGGGCTGTTGTTATACAAGAGATTACAGGCACTCCCAGAAAGCACATTAGATCAATTCCTGATTTATTATATCTTTCCCTAAATACAACACTTCGAAATACACATAGGTATATGTACTGGTTAAAAAGGTTTGTATGCTGTTTAGGAGCCTCGGAGATAACCCATACAATCTAGTATATTAACTGCAAAAGCTCATTAGATCTCAATTCAGCTATCAGAATAAGCCTGATTTGGTTTAGAACATAAGAACATAAGAAGAGCCATGCTGAATCGGACCTCAGCCCATCTAGTCCAGCATTCTGTATCACACAGTGGCCCACCAGTTGACGGGGGTCTGCAAAACCCTGATTACCAGAAACTATCAACCAATGAGGTGGCACAACAAATAGATGTCATATACAAGATGGATTACAGACTATAACATGAGCCAACGGATTCAAATTACAAAAATATTACCCCTAAACTTTAGGAATTATCTTTTAAAAAAAATTATAAAATAGATTGCCTTGGAGAATGGCTGACTTGCCTTCTTGGGATATCTTTAAACAGAGTCTGGATGGGAATCTTTCAAGAGTGTTTTAGTTATGTATTCTTTGATTCTGTGAGATCGATTTGGAAGCCGTCTGGTTTTATTTGAGTTTGATATAAAATCTTGAAGATTTCAAACCAGATTAACTATTATTGGAAATCGGAAAATGGCTTTCACGTCATTTATGTTTGTCAGAAGTGAATTAAATGTGTAGACACAGTAAGCTCCCTTTCCCTGCAAATGTAAAAATCAGACATATTGATGCAGTGAGCTTTGTAATATGGATCCTTACCTTTTGATTTTTTAAAAAGACAGCTTCCCATTTATTTCTTGGCAGACTCGGGTGAAATTGACAGAAAAGGCTGCTCTTTTCTAAAGGAACTGAGCTTCCTCCAGAGTAGTGGTTCCCAACCTGTTGTCCGTGGATCACCGGTGGTCCACAAGAACGATAATATGGTCACCATTACTACCCACACAGCAACTAGTCTCACAAAACCCTTGTATAGTGCAGAGACAACAGGGATGTTAGGAAGGGAGAGGCTGACTACCCACAAAAGATTACTACTACCATATCGGCTCTAGATGATTAAATATGACTTTCTGTGGGCAAGCAGATGGCGACTACTGGATGGCATATGTTCTGTATCAGAAACTAGAGCTGATGTGGTCTATCCAATGCAATTTTCTGAAGAAGCACCTCAAAGGACCAAACCAAATTTAAAGTTGACCAGAAACTGATTCGTAACCCTTTTGATACTAATGTTGGAGAGAGGTCCCTGGTCAAAGTGGTCCCTGGTCAAAAAAAGGTTGGGAACTACTGCTCCAGAGGAAGGACTTCAGCTCAGTGATCGAGCCCATACTTGCATACAGGTTTGGTACCTTACATCTCTTGTTAGAAAGATCTCCAGAATCAGGATTTGGGAAAGGCACTGCCAGGGAGAGAACCGGAAAAAAATAAGTCATATGGTCCCAATGAAATGTATAGAAAGAAGTTGTAGAAAGAGGTATCTAATCCACATTAAAGTTGCAGCCAGCATGGCCAGTTGGTTTAAACTATAGCTATAGTTGAAAAATGAACATTTTCTGAGCATTGTCCTCTCCACATTAGAAGACTACTTTAACTCCGCCCAAGGGATGATTCCAAACTCAAGAGAAGATTCAGTGTTTAGTACTTGCCTTTCAGGGAAACACTCCCGAGAAACACTTTAACTCTGCTTCTGCTGCCTGGTAAGGCTAGTTCTCTCCCAAGTGTGCAGCATAAGATCTGCTGTGAGCAGATCAAAGGGAGAAACATTTATGTCCATTGTCATGCAGAAGCTTCCCAGAAATGACTAGGCCCCTATGGTAAGGGACTAACAGCTTACCCTCAGTTCCTCCCAAATAAACCTCCTCTTCAAAAGGACTCTCTGTTACAACCCCACGCATGCACCGGCAAGCCCCTCTCCAATGCTGAGAGCAGGACATTTTGCGTATGTACAAGGCAACGGGGAAAGCAGTCAAGATGGAACAGAGATAGGACTGGCACCATCACCAGAGCCTAATGGCTTTATGGAGTGGGGGAGCTGGCTCAGGGAGGAGGAAAACTTCAAAGGCACCTCTTTATCCAAACATCAGATCAGGCAAGCTTGACCAGAGACTTCCCTGCCCCATTACCTAATGCCGCCTCCTCGCTCCTAAATGGCACAGACCTTGCTGTTAAAGTCTTCAAAACAAAACAGGGCTTCTAGAAGCCATTCCATTTATAAGCACACGGAAACTAAGAGGGATTCTTGTGTGGGATAGTGCTTTGTAAATGCACTTACATTTGTGACTAATCCAGACACACTAGCTTTGTTTCACGGCTGAGTGTGGGAGTCACTTGATGATTGTAGCATCAAGTTATGAGCTGCTTTTGGACTGTGCCAACAAAATCAAACACCTGTAGCAAAAACCTTCTGTCCATTGCACACCACCTCAAAAGTATCATGTTCTTGTTGTCTGTTTAATTTTTGAATGACACTCTCTCTTTTCCAAAAGTGACCGCAAGGGACCTTTGGCTTAGAAAAAATGCTTAGAGAAAATAATAGAATTCAGAGTTAGGAATTACCTGAGAAGTCAGCAAATCCATCCCTGTCGGCAATAGTTGAGGCATCTCTGGCAGTTGTCTATCCAACATCTCTTTGAAAAACTCAACGAAAGCAGGACCACCACCTTCCAAAGTCTTATACATCTCCTCTCATCAGGATATGCTTTCTAGTTTTGTTAGATTGTAATTTGAATCATCATTTTGGGTCTTATCCTCTAGGGCAGCAAAAACAAGCTTACTTTAGCTTCTGCACCAGTGCTCTCATGCTATTTGATGTGGGGGACTAGCAATCTCTCTCATATGGCAGAGAATATCTGTTCCCATTAGCTACAACTGTTTCTTTCTTTTCTGGTAGGCTGAACAGGGCATAGGGTTACAGCCTGTGCTTGACGGGGTTACACTCCTCCTGAAGGCGCAGGTTCGCAGTCTGGGAGTGATCCTGGACTCATTGCTGCACCTAGAACCCGAGGTTTCGGCGGTGGCCAGGAGAGCTTTTGCACAGTTAAAGCTTGTGCGCCAGCTGTGCCCGTATCTTAGGAAGTCTGACTTGGCCACGGTGGTCCACACTCTGGTTACATCCCATATAGACTACTGCAATGCACTCTATGTGGGGTTGCCTCTGAAGACTGCCCGGAAGCTTTAATTAGTCCAACGATAGGCAGCCAGGTTGTTTATACCGTGTTTCCCCGAAAGTAAGACAGCGTCTTACTTTCTTTTCCCCCCAAAAAAGTCCCCCTACGTCTTACTTTCGGGGTACGTCTTATATAAACTAAGACGTACCCCATCGCCATGCCCACGCCCACGCCGTCACGCCGCCGCGGCACACCTCTGCGGCGCAGCTTTCTGGACAAAGGAAGGGAGGGGAAGAAAGCCAGAAGCATGGCAAAGCGCCGCTGCGTCAGAGTGACGCGTCGTCGCTCTGCCCGCCCTAGTAGTAGGGATACAGGGAGCGCACAACTCCCTTGTTATACCAGCTCCACTGGCTGCTAATCAGCTTCCAAGCACAATTCAAAGTGCTGGTTTTAACCTACAAAACCCTACACGGTTCCGGCCTGGTTTACCTGTCCGAACGCATCTTCTCCTATAAACCATCAAGGATATTAAGATCTTCCGGAGAAGCCCTTCTCTCGGGCTCACCACCTTCACAGTTGTGTTGAGTGGGGACAAGAGACAGGGCCTTCTCTGTGGTGGCCCCCGGCTATGGAATTCTCTCCCTGGTGAGATTAGGTCTGCCCCCTCCCTCCTGTCCTTCAGGAAGCAGCAAAAGTCCTGGCTTTGGAATCAGGCATTCGCAGATTGATGGATGAACCGGTACAGACTAAGTGTTAATGGACAACAACAATTGGATTGAGTTGGATGACATTTTTTAACTTGATGAACTGTTTTTATGTGCATTTTAGAATGTGTATTTATTGGGTATGTTGTTTTATGATGTTATTTATTGTATTGTATAGCATTGAAGTTTTGCTGTTAGCCATTCTGAGTCCCTCCACTGAGGTAGAGAAGAAAGGGATACAACAGTTCTAAATAAATAAATAGCTCTCTGGATAGCAGCTAACTCAGGCATGGGCAAACTTGGGCCCTCCAGGTTTTTTGCACTTCAACTCCCACCATTCCTAACAGTCTCAGGCCCCTTACTTGTCCCCCTCAGCCTTTTAAGCAGTGGGGGGGGGGGGAGCCTAAGGCTGATAGGAATGGTGGGAGCTGAAGTCCAAAACCCCTGGAAAGCCCAAGTTAGCCCATGCCTGAGCTCACAGCTTATAGACCAACACTGGTCCACCAACTACCACTTTAAATAGCACTAATCCACAAGATATCCCTTCCGATATTTAAACACGACTATCATACTTCTCTACAATATCTTCTCCAAACTAAACATAACAATTTTCCATTAGCATTTGTTTCCAGACCTTTTACTATCTTGGCCATGCTCTTCTAGAAATATTCCAGTTTATCCTTATCCTTCTTCAAATATAGATGAGAAATGATGCAAAATAATGACAATATTACTTCCTCTGATTGGGGAGGCTCAACTCCTTGTTACCACTCACGATTCACAAAACTCATATTTCATAAACAAGAGATTTATTATATTTTATTTTGTGTCAGGAGCAACTTGAGAAACTGCAAGTCACTTCTGATGTGAGAGAATTGGCCGTCTGCAAGGATGTTGCCCACGGGACGTCCGGAAGTTTTGACGTTTTACCATCCTTGTGGGAGGCTTCTCTCATGTCCCCACATGGGGAGCTGGTGCTGACAGAGGGAGCTCAACCCACACTCCCCAGACATGGGTTTAACCCATTGTGCCACTACGGGCTCCAAGACAAGAGATGACTGTAGGGTTTAGGTCTTCTTTTAGAAAGGGCTATACCTCCAGCTCCAGCTTTTGCAGAGTTTGCCTGTGACGATATAGTAAATTGGGAATGATCCTACAGGTAAGCTTGGAAAGGTGCCATTTTCTCTACACTGTCTATGGACAAAGAAAAAAAGAACTGCCCTATGCATACTATGAAAGACACAAATTCCAAGGGATAATATCACAGGGCTATTAAACAGCTCCCAAGATACCAGTAAATCACTTCAAATCCTGCCCTAAAAACATTTTTTAAAAACGGTTCAAGTTGTAAAAGTCCCATTTTTTGTAAATATTGCTATAGGATGGAGGACATCTGCCTGGGTTCCAATTGCCATGCAGTCATTAGTTGATACAATTCTACCCTCGTAATAAGCAAGGCGTAGACATGGTATCTATCTTTCTTACAGCAAGAAAAGCTTGCTTTGACCTGGAATCTCAATAGCATCAGCCCTGAGTGCCTTTTCAGTACTAAATGGTAGCAGCCAGGATGATAGCACCCCGATCATGTGCAGAATGCATTTCCATCAGTACTGAGAACATCCCACCCAGATAGATCCGAGATTAGGAAGGAAAGATCAATGCAAAGATCATGTGAGTGCTAGGAATACTTTGTATGCAACATTTTTTTCCTTTTCAAGTTATATTTCCATCCCACCCAGTAGTATCCTGTGGTCAAACCAGGTGGGCTATCCCTCTTCAATGGCAAGATATGCCCCTTTAACTAAAACCATAGGGTTTTGTTTTTGGTTTTTTTCCATGTCAGGAGCGACTTGAGAAACTGCAAGTTGCTTCTGGTATGAGAGAATTGGCCATCTTCAAGGACTTTGCCCAGGGGACGCCTGGATGTTTTACCATCCTGTGGGAGGCTTCTCTCGTGTCCTTGCATGAAGCTGGAGCTGACAGATGGGAGCTCACCCTGCTCCCTGGATTCGAACCACCAACCTTTCGGTCAGCAGTCCTGTTTGCACAAGGCTTTAACCCAGTGGTTCTCCACCTGTGGGTCCCCAGATGTTTTGGCCTTCAACTCCCAGAAATCCAAACAGATGGTAAACTGGCTGGGATTTCTGGGAGTTGTAGGCCAAAACACCTGGGGACCCACAGGTTGAGAACCACTGCTAACCCATTGCACTACCGGGGGCTTGTTGGGTAATCCCACCATTTCTCTAAGGAGCTCAGGGCAACACCTTATAGGCTTCTTGATCCATATACTATCACCCACTGTACCTTGATAACAAACCTGTGAGGAACTGATAGGTTAGCTTAAGAGACTTTGGCAAGTACAAGGTCACCCAGGGTGCAACATGCCCGAGTGAGGTTTTGATCATAAGTCTTCACATTTCTAATCTGATGCCCTAACCATTACATTACATTATATGGAAAGATCACAGGCCAAACAAGCTCAGCTCTGCTTCAAACCCTAACCTCAGGGCTAAGACTATTCCTTTTCTATCATGATGTAAATTAGTACTCAATGACAGGTGCTTGGAAAAGTAATGTCACTTGTCAGTAGCCCTAAGACAGAAATACACAAACTCTAACAGCCTCAATGCCAAGCTGTGTATGTAATTAACTAATTTATCTGGCCCCTAATTAATAAATCAAGCTCAGCTGTGAGGGAGGGAGAAATCCAGGCTGAAATAAATTTCCAAACATCTGATGTAGATTGGCTGTTTGTTACTCAAGCTTCTTCCTGTTGATCGCAGATTTGTCATCATCCAAAACAATAGGGAACTGGGTCTTTCCCTGCCTAAGCCTCTCCATGACTGTGATAAGCATACATAATATTACACCTTTTGTTTGTTTAATTATTGTAATTCATATCCTCTCCATCTATACTCATAACCCATCTGTTTCCTTTATATGCAGAATGTATTTGATGGAAAGTGAGGTTAGATCTGAAGGAAAGAGCCATAAAAATAGGAGGAAGGAACATCAATAATGTAGGAAATGCAAAATTGTTGATGTTTTGCATTTCCTAAATAGGGCCAGGCTTTAACACAGCAGATTAATCACCAAGCTGCAATAAATCTTGTCCACTAGAAGGTTGACAGTTCGAGGCCCAGGTCAGAGTGAGGTCAGGGTGAGCACCTGACCTTTAGCCCAGCTTCTGCCTACCTAGCAGTTTGAAAACAAATGTAAGTAGAGAAATAGGAACCACATTAAAGCAGAGAGGTATTTTGGGCATGGCATTTCAATCAGAAAAAAGGAGGAAGTTTACAAACAAGGCAAGCTCTTCAGCAAGGAGATGGAGTGACAGCACCCCCTGTGGCTTGAACCAATGCCTCCAAAGATGCCCTGTGTTATCTACACCGAGAAACTACTTCAAATCCTATCTGTAACTGGACTGATAAGCAATATTCCTGTATGCTGAATACATGAAGTTTGTGAGTATTTCGTCTCTTGAGAGCATGATTTAAACCAAGAAGTTTTAAGAGAGAATAGATGTTTTGTGGCAACTAAAAGAACACTTCTGAGACTCTGCTATCTGTCTGTCTGTCTGTCTATCTATATGTTTTTGTGCACTGGCATATCTTTTTCCCTAACAGTTCAAAGAGATATCTAGGTATCTGAGAAACTGAACTGCCTTGCATGAATACTACTGGATATTTACCACTAAGGAGAAGGTTGACTCAAGGAAGTTTTAAACTCTTCTTGGTAGATTCCTGGTTTCCCCCAAATGGTTATGAATGCCATTTCCCAAAAGGTTATGTGACCAGTCGTTTTTCAAAAGGTTATGATCTCTAAAAGGTCATACCTTTCTTAAAGGACGCAAATACAGTAGCACTCTCTCACTTGTTTTTACAAGCCATTTGTAATACTACTCCTGGGATTAGATGACATTTAAACCAAGATATTCAGTGGGAACACATACTTTCTCATTCTATGATAACCTTCTTTTGGCCAAGGCTAAAGTCCTAATTTCCCCCCTTCTCTTTATTTTTCTCCTACATGCTCATGTGCGCGCACACAAACACAAAGCCATATTTATTAGTTTTCTCCTGGTTGCTTCCATGTTTGTGAAGCAGTAAATAGGACTTTGGGTTATAATTTGAATTTTAAAGAAGCAAACCTAGATGCTTAATCCTTTCCCCAGATTGTGTTTAAAACTTGCATAGCTTCCTTAAAGTTCAGACTAACTCATCAACCCACCAACTACCATGAAAGACACACACCATCACCATGCCTGATTTTGCCCTTGGTGTATATTAGCCAAAATGCAAGTGCTTCTCATAACTGCATGAGTTTAGACATGAAGTAGGGAGGTCCAATGACTTCTCCTATTCTCCCCAAATAGCGTCCCTGTTCCATTCTTGCTGTTTATAGGGCCAGCTAACACACATCAAGGCATATGCACAGAGCCTCCACAAATCTCCTTTCTTTCCTTCCCTTTGCCTTACTTCTTCCGCTAAGGTTGCAGATCGCCCTTGTGGGCATGGTTTCATGAGACCGAATTGGGTCCCGGCAAGTTCAAGCCTGCTGTTCTTCCTCTTCCACAGCTTTCCTCTGCAATGATTCTTGGCCTGGGACCAAATAACTTCTGTTCCAAAGTATGCAAGTATCTTTCTTTCATAGATAACCTCATAAATGCCAGCAGGGACCATCAATCACCATGGCCAGTGGTTCAGAAACTCTAGAGGGATTTTTTTTTCAAAAGTCCCCACAGACTGCTACAGAAAAACTGAGGTTTGTTTGCACCCAGGCATTGCTTCCTTTCCTTCACGGCCTCAGATGTGCTGTACCTGCTGATTTTGGTGGCCTGTTACACCTGGCAGGCAGATGTGAGGCTTTCCAGCAGAAGAAGGGCCTTTGGAACAAACCCTCCCTTGTAGGACCAGGATCCCCAAAGGCCAGGCAAGGGACACTGCCCAGGCTCAGCAGGAGCCACACATGAAGAAGACGGAGCTAAATTCTCTCTCTCTCTCTCTCTCTCTCTCTCTCTCTCTCTCTCTCTCTCTCTCTCTCTCTCTCTCTCCCTCCCTCCCTCCCTCCCTCACACACACACACACACACACACAGATATTGTGCCTCTTAATCACATCTCCTCTCTGTGTTATGTGTATTTTGGTGAAAGAGAAGCATAGTATATTTCTGCTGGACTTATTTTAATTTCTTATTTTAAAGTAATGATGGGTGGACTGGAAAATTCTGCCTGCCTGTCAGGAGAAGAGGAAAGTTGTGTGTGGATGAATGGTTTTTCCATAATAAATGCCAATTCTGCAGAGAGATGGCAGTAATGTCAGCCAATCTCGGGCAAATGCCCTTGCAGGCGCATACATACATCCTCACTAGCATGATGTGTGAAACTCTGATTAAGCCTTGTGTGTGTGTGTGTTGTCGAAGGCTTTCATGGCCGGAATCACTGTGTTGCTGTGAGTTTTCCAGGCTATATTATTATTATTATTATTTGTACTTGTTTGCCGCCACTCCCCGAGGGCTCAGAGCAGCTTACAATCATGTAAAAGCATAACAGAGATTTAAAAAAAACCCAACATATTGAACTAGACTAAAAGAAGATTTTTTTTCCAGCTTAGCAATCAAAGGCTAGCCAGAAAAGGTGGGTCTTGCAGGCCTTGCGGAAAGAGAGTAGGTCCTGCATGGCCCGCACATCGCTCGGAAGGGTATTCCAGATTGACGGCGCTACTACAGAAAAAGCTCTGCGCCAGGTCGATGTGAGACGAATTGCTTTGAAGGTTGGCACTTCAAGGAGGTTCATTTGTTCGGAACGAAGTGACCTCTGGGGTTGATAGGGGAAGAGACGGTTCCTTAGATACAGCGGCCCCAGACCATGCAAGGCCTCAAAAGTTAACACCATCACCTTGAAGGTGATCCGGTGCTCGACCGGATGCCAATGGATCTGCTAGAGGATGGGTGTTATGTGACTTCTCACTGGAGTCCCAGTGAGAAGTCGAGCAGCGGCGTTCTGGACGAGCTTAAGTTTCTGGATCACTGACAAAGGCAGGCCAATGTAAAGGGCGTTACAGTAGTCCAGGCTCGAGATGATATATATCAGGGCTGTCCAACTTCTACCGGACCTGTGGCCGGAATTCCAGTTACTGATGACCTGGGGGGCCGAAGGGTCTGCCTCCGCCCCCGGCTCCGCCCCCCTCCCCGGCTCCACCCCAGCTCCGCCCCCTCCCCGGCTCCACCCAGGCTCTGCCCACTCCCTGGCTCCACCCCTGCCCCGCCCCCTCCCCAGCTCCGCCCTCTCCCCGCCTTGGATGTGTCTGTGGAGGACACCCTGGCTTTGACTTGGGAGATAGAGATGAACACCAAAATCCCAGTCTCAAGTCCCAGTCCCTGCTTTGAACTGGATTATATTGCAGTGTGGACTCAGGGCCCTTCACACAGCCATATAACGCAGAATATCCAGGCAGGAAACCCCACATAACCTGCTTTGAACTGGATTATATTGCAGTGTGGACTCAGGGCCCTTCACACAGCCATATAACGCAGAATATCCAGGCAGGAAACCCCCACAAAACCTGCTTTGAACTGGATTATATTGCAATGTGGACTCAGGGCCCTTCACACAGCCATATAACGCAGAATATCCAGGCAGGAAACCCCACAAAACCAGCTTTGAACTGGATTATATTGCAGTGTGGACTCAGGGCCCTTCACACAGCCATATAACGCAGAATATCCAGGCAGGAAACCCCACATAACCTGCTTTGAACTGGATTATATTGCAGTGTTGATTCAGGGCCCTTCACACAGCCATATAACGCAGAATATCCAGGCAGGAAACCCCACAAAACCAGCTTTGAACTGGATTATATTGCAGTGTGGACTCAGGGCCCTTCACACAGCCATATAACGCAGAATATCCAGGCAGGAAACCCCACATAACCTGCTTTGAACTGGATTATATTGCAGTGTGGACTCAGGGCCCTTCACACAGCCATATAACGCAGAATATCCAGGCAGGAAACCCCACATAACCTGCTTTGAACTGGATTATATTGCAGTGTGGACTCAGGGCCCTTCACACAGCCATATAACGCAGAATATCCAGGCAGGAAACCCCACAAAACCTGCTTTGAACTGGATTATATTGCAATGTGGACTCAGGGCCCTTCACACAGCCATATAACACAGAATATCCAGGCAGGAAACCCCACAAAACCAGCTTTGAACTGGATTATATTGCAGTGTGGACTCAGGGCCCTTCACACAGCCATATAACGCAGAATATCCAGGCAGGAAACCCCACATAACCTGCTTTGAACTGGATTATATTGCAGTGTTGATTCAGGGCCCTTCACACAGCCATATAACGCAGAATATCCAGGCAGGAAACCCCACAAAACCAGCTTTGAACTGGATTATATTGCAGTGTGGACTCAGGGCCCTTCACACAGCCATATAACGCAGAATATCCAGGCAGGAAACCCCACATAACCTGCTTTGAACTGGATTATATTGCAGTGTGGACTCAGGGCCCTTCACACAGCCATATAACGCAGAATATCCAGGCAGGAAACCCCACATAACCTGCTTTGAACTGGATTATATTGCAGTGTAAACTCAGGGCCCTTCACACAGCCATATAACGCAGAATATCCAGGCAGGAAACCCCACAAAACCTGCTTTGAACTGGATTATATTGCAATGTGGACTCAGGGCCCTTCACACAGCCATATAACGCAGAATATCCAGGCAGGAAACCCCACAAAACCTGCTTTGAACTGGATTATATTGCAATGTGGACTCAGGGCCCTTCACACAGCCATATAATGAGAATATCCAGGCAGGAAACCCCACAAAACCAGCTTTGAACTGGATTATATTGCAGTGTGGACTCAGGGCCCTTCACACAGCCATATAACGCAGAATATCCAGGCAGGAAACCCCACATAACCTGCTTTGAACTGGATTATATTGCAGTGTGGACTCAGGGCCCTTCACACAGCCATATAACGCACAATATCCAGGCAGGAAACCCCACAAAACCTGCTTTGAACTGGATTATATTGCAGTGTGGACTCAGGGCCCTTCACACAGCCATATAACTCAGAATATCCTGGCAGGAAACCCCACAAAACCTGCTTTGAACTGGATTATATTGCAGTGTGGACTCAGGGCCCTTCACACAGCCATATAACTCAGAATATCCAGGCAGGAAACCCCACAAAACCTGCTTTGAACTGGATTATATTGCAGTGTGGATTCAGGGCCCTTCCACACAGCCATATAACCCAGAATACCTGCTTTGAACTGGATTATCGGAGTCCACACTCATATAATCTGGTTTAAAGCAAATAACATGGGATTTTATTCAGATGTGTGGAAAGGAAGTCAAATAAGAAGCCAGGGCCCTTCCACACAGGCCTATAACCCTGAATGATAAGGCATAATATTCATTCTGCCTCTGCTAATAATAATAATAACAACAACAACAACAACAACAACAACAGGTTCCTGGAGTAGGAGACCTCCAAGGGCCATCCAGGGCCATCCAGTCCAATCTCCTTCTGCCATAAGGGGAAAACACAATCAAAGCATTCCTCAGCCATGTTGAATCAAACCTAAACTCTCCTGAGAGCAACAGAAAGTACTGAACCTTGAGTTTGGGAGTTCTCCTCCATCCAGAGAGCACTGTGGACTCAAATAATGATGGATCAGGACCAAACTTGGCACAAAGCCTCAGGAGAGGAGGAAGCCGGAAAGGGAATGAATGAGCACCCCCCCTGCTCCGAACTCGGCCCCGCCCCGTTTCGCTCTGGCCACCCCCCCTCTCACTCGTGCACTCTCTCTCTCCTTCCCGCGTTCCTTCCGGTGGTGGAAGGGGGAAGGAATGAAAGGGGGAAAGAGAGAGAGGAGGAGGGAGGTAGAGGGAGGGGGAGGGAGGGAAGTAGGAGGAGGAGGAAGAGAGCCTGCTCCTCCTCCCTGCCCCGCCCCCCCCGCCGCGAAAAAAATAAATAAAAAATATTCCGAAAAATATTCCAAAAAAATATTCCAAAAAAATATTTTATAAATTTTTTTAAAAAATCTTGCAGGAGGGTAGGGGGCCGTGGGGAAGGGGCTGGGGGCCGTATACGGCCCGGGGGCCGCCAGTTGGACAGCCCTGATATATATATAGCCATGTTCCAGAAGCATTCTCTCCTGACATTTGCTGAGAGGATCCTCTCACTTTGCAGGAGTCTACCATATGCCATGCAGTCGTGGACAAGTCTACATAGGGACTACCAAATGCAGCATTGCCCAAACACGAATCAAGGAACATGGGAGGTACTGCAGACTACTTCAACCAGAGAAGGCAGCCCTAGCAGAGCACCTAATGAACCAACCTGGACACAGCATATTATTGAGGACACAAATGCTTGACCACTCCAAAACAACCACCATGTCAGACTACACAGAGAAGCCATGACATCTACAATGATGTGGACAATTTCAACAAAAATGAGAAAACCATGAAAATGAACAAAATCTGGCTACCAGTATTTTAAAACAGTCTAAAATCAGGACAGTAAATAAAGAGCAACACTACAAAAGCAGGGGAATTCCAGACAATAATCAATCAGGGCCACCTAACACCTCCCAACAAAGGATTCCCCCAGGCACCAAGACTTTCAAGCTATAAGGCTAATCAAGGTGGCCAATTGTAACATTCACATTTGCCTCAAGCAGACATGAATTCTTTCTCCCACCCTGGACATTCCACAGATATATAAATCTCACTTGCCTAGTTTCCAACAGATCCCTCAACATCTGAGGATACCTGCCAAACGTCAGGAAAGGATGCTTCTGGAACACGGCCATACAGCCCAGAAAACTTTTTTTTGTCTACAGCAGCAGTTGCCATCTAAATGTTTCCCCTTGGCTTCTGTGATAAAATGATCACAGCTGTCCCCCCACATTTGTGGGTTTAACTTTTGTAGATTTGATTATATGTAGGTTTGATTAATATATTCACTCTAGGAATCTCTTGGTCCTCCAGCATGACTCAATGGGCAACACTGTTCAAAGTTCAAAAGGCTATGCCTATATAAAAGCTAACATCATTAATGTGTGCAAGAGTTTAAATTTTGTGTGTGTGTGTGTCAGGAGCAAGTTGAGAAACAGCAAGTCACTTCTGGTGTGAGACAATTGGCTGTCTGCAAGAATGTTGCCCAGGGGATGCCTGGATATGTTTGATGTTTTACCATCCTTGTAGGAGGCTTCTTTCGTGTCCCTGCATGGGGAGCTGGAGCTGACAGAGGGAGCTCATCCGTGCTCTCCTCAGATTCAAAACTCCAACCTGTCGGTCTTCAGTCCTGCCGGCACAAGGGTTTAACCCATTGCACCAGCGGCAGCTCCTAACAGTTGAGATAGAAAAATACACATCGCCCAAATCTTACAATTTAAAAATGGACAATGGGAAGAGATAGCGGGAAGAAGGGGATTGGAGAAACTGAGGCAAGGAATGAACACGAGCTAAGCATCCTTAAAAGTATTTAGGTTTCACCATAGCGAACAAAAAAATCAATGTAATGAAGCAAGTGCTCCAAGGATAAGGAAGAACAACAATAGTGTTATGTTTTACTCAGAACATCTGAATGCCTAATAACTGGGAAAGGACAGAGCAAAACACATTTTGGCACAAGGGGTTCATATTATAAGAGAATTCCAGGAAGACATGCCAGAGCAACTGTTTAGGGTTGTATGGCAGAAGCTTGGAAATACAGGAATTACAACGGTGGGTCAGAGCAGTTGTGCCTCTTTTCCATTCCAAATTCTAATATCCGAAGGCCAGAAGCAGGTGACGGAGATGAGGATCCAAGGAATCTATCAGGAGGTTTCCAGCACCAGGGCATTATTATTATTATTATTATTATTATTATTATTATTTGTAAGAAACCTATTACCCTGAAGAAACTGAACAAACATCCCAAAAGTTATTCTTCCTCATTTTTTTGCTTACTGCATACATGGCCCTAGAATGCTGTGTGACAGGCAAACAATTTCACTTTAGCTCAAGAAAACGAACAGAAACAACCCACCCAAACTATGTATTCTAGACAACCCTTAAGTGGTGGGCTGAAAACAGCTGCATCTCCCCCCCCCCCAAATGCCACCTGTTGTCAAATTTGTCTGCAATATTAGCAAGAATGCAATTTTAATTTAATTATAAGGACAAATTACTAGCATAATGGGTTTGCTAGACTACTCAAGTGGGAATGCTTTCAATATTGTGTGAGTCTCTATGTTCCCTGCAGGACAATTTATACAGTCCTATGTGAACCATAGATTTGCATTAGCCTATATTATAGATTATAGAAATATAAACTTCAAATGAAAAATATAACTAATATCAGTCCTTGAAGTTCATGGGATTCCCAAAGTGACTTGAGGAAGAATCAACAATTTTAAATATACAGATAGCTGGTATCAGGAAATAGCCAAGATTTGGAATGATTAAGAATGTGCATATCTATGGCTTCTCTGTAAACGACAATTCCCAGGACTCCATAGGATGGAACCATGTTGCCGTGGTCAAAGTAGAAACACAACCTCATAGTGTTTTGTAGTGTAAAGCAGTGTTTCCCAACCTTTTTTGAGCCGCGGCACACTTTTCACATTTACAAAATCCTGGGGCACACCACCAACCAAAATGACACAAAATGACACTCTAACACAGTAATACATATAGTTAATATGGTTTTTAATGTATTTATACACTCAGTGTGAAACCTGGACCTGTTTTGATGAACACAACATAGATATCCTGGCCGGAATGGCAGAAAAACACAAACTTCCCACAGAACTCCCATAACCAAGAGAAAATACTATAAGAGTCTGGTGGGCATTGACCTTGGGTTTTGGAGTTGTAGTTCACCTATATCCAGAGAGCACTGTGGACTGAAACAATGTTGGATCAGGACCAAACTTGGCATGAATACTCAATATGCCCAAATGTGAACACAGATAGAGTTTGGGGAAAATAGACCTTGACATTTGGGAGTTACAGTTTCTGGGACTTATAGTTAACACACAATCAAAGAGCATCCTGAACTCTTGCAACAATGGAATTGAACCAAACTTGGCATATTGAACTCTCATTACCAACAGAAAGTACTGAAAGGGTTTGCTTGGGAATTGGCAGGAGGGAGAAGAAAGGGTATTGGAGGTTCCAATTTCCCACAGCACACCTGATGATCGCTCACAGCACACTAGTGTGCCATGGCACACTGGTTGGGAAGCACTGGTGTATAGGGTCCTGATGTTAATGCAGATTGGTTTATATCGGGCATGGGCAAACTTGTGGGAGTTGAAATCCAAAACACCTGGAGGGCCAAAGTTTGCCCATGCCCGGTATAAACCAATCTGCATTAGCATCAGGACCCTTTACACTACATAAAACTATGACGGCTGTTAGGAATTGTGGGAGTTGAAGTCCAAAACACCTGGAGGGACGAAGTTTGCCCATGCCTGGTTTATACCTTATCCAAAATGCTTGGAACCAGAAGTGTTCTGCATTTCAGATCCCCCCCACCAAATTTTCCTTTACTTGCTTATACATAACAAGATATCTTAGAGTTTTATTGAAAGAAAGTAAAATTTGAAAAAAAGGTATTTCTTTTACATTGAAAGTGGGAGAACATTTCCATTTATAGAAAGTAGGAAAGAAGAAAGAGAACGAAAAGAAGAAGAAAATGTAAAAAAATAAAATAGATTAAAAAATGTTTGTTTATTTCCTTCTTGCTTTTGATGGTTATTTAGTCAATTTTAAAGTAATATTATATAATGGTTTATCTGCTTCTCAACTGCCTTCTCTTTCCTTATAATTGATTCTTTTCAGCAAATAAGATCTATTTTCAACTGTTTAAAATAGTCCTTTACTAGGTCCCAGTTAGTTTCTTTCTTTGGTAAGCCTTGATTGAATGATAGCTAGTAGGTAAGTATGTCTATATATGGACAGACATAATGAGATATCTTTAAGATGGGTCTCCCAAGTCTAACATAAAATGCATTTATGCTTCATATGCACCTTACACACAATCCTTTGTGCATTAAACAAAGTTTTTGCACATTGAACCACCGGAAAGTTAAGGTGACAGCATCGCAGCAACCTGTGTGGACAATTTTGGATTTTGGCATACTTTAGATTTCGGAATTTTAGATAAAAGACACTCAACCTGCATTTGCATGTTACCTCTCTGAACTATCTCCGTGCCATTTTAAATTTACTGTGTTTCCAGGCTTTCAGCAGCTACTATTGTTCAGGGATCACTGTCACAAAGGTCAAAGGCAGTGCAGTTGGAAGTGCTGAGATACACCTGATGTTCTTCAGCAGCTTTATGACAGCCGTCCCTGGGGTCCTCAGCTAGAAGAGCAGAAAAGTAAAGATAATACTATAAAAAGCCGCTTGTGAAGAAAAGCAGGAGGAACAGGAGGGGGGTTTGGAGTTAAGGCAGCAGTGTTGTTACCTGGCTTAGACACAGCGGGGCCAGAGATGCGGGGCTGTAATAAACCAGTCATAAAAATATTTAGCACTTATATAATGTCTTCCACACACTGGCTTAAAAGAGTTTTATGAACAGTGGGCAAATACGATCTGTGTTTTCTTTTACTCACAAGACAAGGAAAGGACAGGAAAACGAAGAGAGGTGGATGAGGTCAAAAGGCCTTCTAGTGACAAACTCAGCATGAGTCATCTTGATACATCTGAAAGGCTGCTAGAGATAAGAGGGAGAACAACTAACATATCAATGGTGTGAAGGGTGGGGGGTTGCAAGTCGCCCTGATAAGCTTATATGATGCCTGGAGGCACCATACAGTTATGATCAGTAGAGATTTGCATGTTATGACCACTATAAACAAGAGTAATAAGATACCCCCCCTTTTTTTCTTTTTGACCATCCCTTTAATTACTGCAATTACTCATTGATGCCACAGTTGTACTTCACCATCCTGCCACTTTCTGAAAGTTTGAAGTCTCTACTTATTCCTGATACCCATGCAGACAATGTAGAATGGCAATTGGGGATCAAATCCCACCTCAAAGAACTAGCTTTTGAAAGGTGCTGTGCCTAGAACAGGGGTGCTCACACTTTTTAAGCATGCGAGCTACTTTTTTTTAACAAAGTGAAGATCTACCTTGTGCGCATGTGCACTCTTTGCGCGCGCCGCTCCTCCCACCCGCTGCTGCTCCTCCCGCCCGCCGCCCCTCCTGCGGAACATTGCAGAGGGTGAGGGAGCGCTAGGCCGCTTACTCCTTCCTGCAATGCCCCGCGGGCAGAAAAAGCACCACGGGAGCAGAGGCCAGTGGCGGGAGAGCGTGTGCGCGCGGGGCGGGAGCGCACATGGCAGGAGCGCCCCATCTGGCTGGTGAGGCCCAAAGATCGACTGCAGGAGGGCCGAAGATCGACTAGTAGCTCGCGATCGACCTAATGAGCACCCCTGGCCTAGAACATGTCTCTTTTTAATTTTAATGTTAATTGTATTTTAATGTATTTTAACTCTAGTTGTATTTTAATGTATTTTAATCTTAACTGTTGTTTTTATTATATGTATATTGTGTGGCATCGAATCGTAGCCGTTGTGAGGCCGCTCTGAGTCCCCCCTCGGGGGTTGAGAAGAAGCGGGGTATAAATGGTGGAAATAAATAAATAAATAAATAAATTGGAGAAAAGTTGGAGTGAGATACCAGCCTCTCTGTGGAGGGTTCATTTATGAGTATGATCTTGTAATATGCAGAGCTTGTCTCTGTAAGGTAGGCTTAAATGATAATAGCAACTTCTCTATTAGGAGTAGTTCTCTTAGAGCAGTGGCTCTCAACCTTCCTAATGCCACAACCCCTTAATGCAGTTCCTCATGTTGTGGTGACCCCCAAACCATAAAATTATTTTTGTTGCTACTTCACAAAGGTAATTTTGCTACTGTTATGAATCATCATGTAAATATCTGATATGCAGGGTGTATTTTCATTAACTGGACCAAATTTGGCACAAATACCCGATATGCCCAAATTTGAATACTGGTGGGGTTCAGGAGGATTGATTTTATCATTTGGGAGTTGTATTTGCTGGGATTTATAGTTCACCTACAATCAAAGTGGGTTAAAGCGCTGAGCTGCTTAATGTGCTGATTGAAAGGTCACAGGTTCGAATCTGGAGAGCAGCATGAGATCCCACTGTTAGCCCCAGCTTCTGCCATCTTAGTTAAAAAACATGCAAATCTGAGTAGATCAATAGGTACCACTCAGGCAGGAAGGTAACTGCGCTCCATGCAGTCATGCTGGCCACATGACCTTGGAGGTGTCTATGGAAAATGGCTTAGAAATGGAGATGAGCAACACCCCCCAGAGTCAGACACAACTGGACCTAATGTCAGGGGAAAACCTTTACCTTTACTACAATCAAAGAGCATTCTGAACTCCACCAATGATAGAATTGAACCAAACTTGGCACATATGACTCCCATGACCAACAGAAAATACTGGGTTTGGTGGGCATTGACCTTGACTTTTGGGGTTGTAGTTCACCTACAACCAGAGAGCACTATGAACTCAAACAATGATGGATCTGGACCAAACTTGGCACGGATACTCAATATGCCCAAATGTGAACACTGGTGAAGTTTGGGAAAAATAGACCTTGACATTTGGGAGTTGTAATGGCTGGGATTTATAGTTCACCTACAATCAAAGAGCATTCTGAACCCCACCAACAATATCATTGGGCCAAATTTCCCTCACAGAACCCCCGGGACCAAGAGAAAATGCTGTGTTTTTGATGGTCTTTAGCAACCCCTCTGACAACCCCCTTGCGACACCCCCTCCCCCGGGGTCCTGACCCCCATCTTGAGAAACGCTAGCTTAAATGATAATAGCAACTACTTATCTATTAGGATTAGTTCTCTTAGAGATATAGTTCGAACTGATTGAGATACATTCATGAGAGGGAAAGTTTCAATTCAATTTCCTTTATTTTATGTGTCGTGGTGTGGCATGATCTCCAATGTCATATCTAGGTGCTCTCTGATTGTACAGTCTGTGAGATTTTTTTATGAAAAACCCAAAAGCACTCATGAAAGGACTGTACGCCTTTGGTATTAGTGGGAACAGGTGATACAGGCATGTAGCCGGGGGGGGCTAAGAGGGCTTCAGCCCCCCAATTCTCAGGGTGGTCCGCGAAAAGGCCTTACTGGTACATTATTTAAACTGTTATGTTTATTCATATCATGATCTGATCACCATGCTCATTATATCCCACATTAATGGGGTTATTGGGATAACAATACAAAAGGTTTGCTAGGGTAGACCCTCTTCCACCCAGTCTCAGCGCCCGAACCAAACTCAGCCCCCCGAATCAAAATCCTGGCTACGGTCCTGAGGTGATACAATATTCCACATATTCTCTTCATACTTTGCAGGTGTAGAAACAGTGTATCTTAGTAGTCACAGCTAGACTGACTGGGAATTAAAGGAGCTGTAATCCAAGACATCTGAAAAGCACATAGTTTGGGAAGGCAGGGTTAAATACAGAGACAAATCTCCACTCAAATCTCCATTCCACTTCAGCTAGTTATTCTCATTCTCCTTCCCCAAAAAAGGACTGGTTGCTCAAAATGCAAGTTGTAGTGGATTGGTTCCATATCTTTTTATAAATGTGTATTTGCATTGCTTTAACTTCCAATCCTGTTTTAATATAATTTGTTTAATAGTGTTTTAAAATTCTTGTGTTTTTAAAATCAGTTTTAATCTCTTTATGAGCAAATGTGAGCCCCATTTCTAGGAGAAAGATCATACCAAAAATAAACAAATACATTGAAGAGCATTATTTACCACTCTGAGCCTTCTAGAGGAAATGTAGCATCTAAATGTAAGCAGGAATAGTATTCGGCTAGTGAAGGTAGCATTTCATATGTCTGACAAAGAGGGCTTTAGTTCACGAAAATGTCGACCACAACACATCCATTACATGCCACAAGTCTCCATGTTGGTTTTGTTAGCACTACCAGGAATTTACTTCTTCTTCCTGAATTTCGCTTCCCTGCTTTCAACAGCAGCATGACTTGTAAAACCCAACCAATGCATATTTCCTCATTAACCGCTTTGTTGCTGCTATGTGCTTTCAAGTTAACTCTGACTTATTGCCATCATCACAGAGTTTCCTTGGCAAGATTTGCTATGAGAGTAACTTGCCCCAGGTCCCTAGTGAGTTTCCATGGCTGAGGAGGCATTTAAATCCTGATCCTAGAGTCCACACACAAATCCGTACACTATGCTGGATCCACCAACTTGCAGATGTGATGGATTTATTCCTGCGATGAAGTTGTTCATGGGTGGCAAAAGAGAGATGGCTATTTTAGAAGAACAACCCTAGGTTTCCTTCTCAATCATGCTGGGATCAACTTGGTAATGGGGTACAGAGAAGCAAGAATGGAACCACAACAGACATGGGTCAAAGTAAAAGGCAAGGCGGCATAGATTTTAGGAATATAAAAATAGGATCTGAGCTGGAGAGAGGCTGGAATAAGAACATGCAGAATGACATGTTGGATCTCACCAAAATTTCATGCCTAACCCGCTTCTTAACATTTCTAAAACATTTTTAAAATCTAGTTAATTGGAGCCCATCACATGATGACGGGAGACACCCCACCTCACATCTGTCATGGACAGTTACGGAAGTGTTCTGAAAGTGTAAAGAAGCGAGAGAGGGGGAGTGACATGAAAAATGCTCAGGAATTGATTTGAAACACATGGGATTTGTCAGATTCGGCCACATTGAATCAATTAAGTGATGTGGGTAAATGAGTGTTCCTATGGGTGGTGCCCTATGAAACAGTGATGCCCCGGTAGTCTCCCAAATACCAGTTATTTGATCCTTGTTAGCAGCCCCCGGTGGCACAGTGGGTTAAACCATTAAGCTGCTGAACTTGCTGACCGAAAGATCACTGGTTCACATTTGGGGAGTGGGGTGAACTCCCGCTGTTAGCCCCAGCTTCTGCCAACCTAGCAATTCAAAAACATGCAAATGTGAGTAGATCTATAGGTACTGCTCCAGCTGGAAGGTAATGACGCTCCTTGTAGTCATGCCAGCTCTTCGGCTTAATAATAATAATAATAACAACTACTACTACTACTTTATTTTTATACCCCACCTCCAACTCCTCGAAGGGACTCGGGACGGCTTACAAGGGGACACAAGCCCAGAGAACACATAATTAAAACGTAATGCAATAAAATAAAACAAAGCAAAACCAAATAGAAACATAGCACAATAAACCATAATATCATAAAAACAGTACTATGGGAGCAATAAAAGTGCTGAGTTCAGAGGGCTCTGAATTTGTGCAAAATTCCTAGATAGAGCTAAGGGAATGTGCAAAATTCAGTGGAAGGGATGGGAGAGTAAGGATTGTAATGTCAGGATTGTAGAGCAGAGAGCCATGCTAAAGTGCCAGAACTTAGATATTAAAGGGCCAATTCTTTGGAACTACCTAATCAATGGCACAACGGAACATCCATGTTTTCAGGTTCTTGCAGAAGGTGGACAGGGTAGGAGCCAATCTGATCCCCATAGAAAGAGAGTTCCAGAGCCGGGGGGCCACCACCAAGAAGGCCCTCTCCATCGTCCCCACTAGCCGTGCCTAAGATGGAGGCGGAAGCGAGAGGAGATGAGCACCAACTCCCAGAGTCGGACACGACTGAACTTAATGTCAGAGGAAAATCTTTACCTTACCTGTGCCTAGCTTTGCACTGTACTTTTTATTTTATTTTATGTATGTGTTAGAAATTGTGCTACTTCAGGAGATCCTAACTTTGGCACCTCAAAGTGAGATTTTGATCTTTCGCAATTTTGAAGATCTCAAGATTGGGGTTTTGTTTTTGTTTTGTTTTTTTGGAGGAAGTGGCAGGAACTGCACTCTGAAAATGGATAATTTTGGAACACGGGGTCAGAAACAACAACATGGGATAGGTAATGAGAAACTATACACTTTGTTTTCTAATGCTATGGGACATAGCACAAGAGTAATGTGACACCCCCCCCCCCCCATGGGAGGAAGTCCAATGAGGCAAGGCACACAGCCAGGGCCGTAGCCAGGATTTTGGTTCGGGGGGGGGGGGCTGAGACTGGGTGGAAGAGGGTCTACCCTAGCAAACCTTTTGTATTGTTATCCCATAAACCCCATTAATGTGGGATATAATGAGCATGGTGATCAGATCATGATATGAATAAACATAACAGTTTAAATAATGTACCAGTAAGGCCTTTTCGCTTGGACCACCCTGAGAATTTCGGGGGGCTGAAGCCCCTTAGCCCCTGGCTACATGCCTGCACACAGCAATCCTAGGAATATGTCAGTTTACAGATCAAGATTGTCTGGCTCAACTAGCTCATCTGTCCCTTTCCTTGTATAAAAATCCACTGTCCCTCTCATGTTGACTGCACTATTTAAAGTAAATGCTTACAGGCAGTGATGGCATGTGAGTTGACGGCTACTGGGTTGGCATCCATCTGCTAAATTCTTTCCACACCTACATGCTAAAGGACCAGGTTGCCGTGAAGTATTTTCCACTGGTGCATTTTGTATCAGTCCCAGACCACCACATCTCAAGCGTCTCTGCATTATTACTTTAAATGGGATTTGTCTTAGCTAGTGACTGGTTTGTTACCTCCTTTTAGCTGGACTTTGCATTTGTTCTTCTCTTAAGTGTGGGGCTCCTATCTGCAATGCAAGTTTTGACAGTAGCATCATTGTAAGTATTTTCTGCCAATCTTTCCTCGGAGATACTACTTGGGAGTAGATATTTATAGAGAAGGAGACAGGATTCTGCTAAATGTAAGTGCACTGCCAACTTTTGGATGTGATCTAATAGCTGAAAATATACTGATGGCTCCCTTCCAGAAAGGCAGAAGTAATGCTTACAAAGAATAAAGGCATATATGATGGGAGCTTTAAAATTATTCATTTTAAATATTTTTTTAAAAAAATAGTACCTTGCTTTTGCTTTCATTTATATCCATATTTCTGGCAACAATGTAAAAGAAATTATCTCCTGATTAGTTTCTGGAAGGGAGATGGAGAGAGAGAGAGAGAGAGAGAGAGAGAGAGAGAGAGAGAGAGAGAGAGATAAACATTTGTGTGTCCAGCAGTTCTAAGTATTATCATAGAATCATAGAGTTGGAAGAGACCTCGTGGGCCATCCAGTCCAACCCCATTCTGCCAAGAAGCAGGAAAATCGCATTCAAAACATCCCTGACAGTTAGCCATCCAGCGTCTACTTAAAAGCCTCCAAAGAAGGAGCCTCCACCACACTCCGGGGCAGAGAGTTCCACTGCTGAATAGCTCTCACAGTTAGGAAGTTCATCCTAATGTTCAGTTGAAATCTCCTTTCCTGTAGTTTGAAGCCATTGTTCCGTGTCCTAATCTCCAGGGCAGCAGAAAACAAGCTTGTTCCCTCCTCCCTATGACTTCTCCTCACGTCTTGATACGTGGCCATCATGTCTCCTCTCACCTTTTCTTCTGCAGGCTAAATTTGCCCAACTCTTTGAGCCACCCCTCACAGGGCTTGTTTTCCAGACCCTTGATCATTTTAGTCGCCCTCCTCTGGACACATTCCAGCTTGTCAACATCTCCTTTCAACTGTGGTGCCCAGAACTAGACACAGTATTCCAGGTGTGGTCCAACCAAGGCAGAACAGAGGGGTAGCATGACCTCCCTGGATCTAGACACTAGACTCCTATTTATGCAGGCCAAAATCCCATTGGCTTTTTAAGCCATCACATCACATTGTTGGCTCATGTTTAACTTGTTTTCCACAAGGACTCCAAGAACTTTTTCACACATACTGCTCTCGAGCCAGGCATCATCCCCCATTCTGTATCTTTGCATTTCATTTTTTTTCTGCCTAAGTGGAGTATTTTGCATTTGTCCCTGTTGAACTTCATTTTGTTAGTGTATTAGTTCCCCAATTTCCCTGTGATGCACTTTGAAGAGGAGTAGCAAAGGAAGAAGAATAAGTGTGTGTCTTAGATTTAAAACAAAAGCATAGAGGATGGAAGGAAAATGATAATTTTTCCTAGGGACCATCTGAAGCACCAATATACTGTTAGGGAACAGTCTAAGAGCTGAAGCTACCATTAAACTGAAGTTAATGGGAAATGAGAAGAAAAACAAATTAGAAATTTTGAACAGTTCAGTAGGCACTAAACTACACTTTGCCTGGAAGCAAGCAGCTAACAACCCTACAGGCAGACATTAACAGCAGCTGGAAAGTTAGTTTTTATTCCATTAAGCGGCATCTACACACATACACACCACTTCACTGTGAAAAAAACACTTTTGAATGTCAAACAGGGATATGAAGAAGAGTCTGGTCCAGCCACTGTAGGCATGATGCAACCAGCATTAAGTGCTCCTCTGATGTTTCCTGTTTCTATGGGAGAGGTTTAAGCTGCAATTACTTCCAAGTATGTTCCACTGAATCCAGTTAGGCTTTACCTTTGGGAAAACAGGCATAGGATTGCTGTGCATAGCCCATGCCTAACTTTCCCAATGAGAGCAATAGTTTGTAAAATCCTTCTACTGTAGTTGGATTATGTTCCATCTATTATTCTTATATGCGTTTAGTCTACTTCTTAACCAAAATAGTTCCAAAAGCTGCATTTCTCTTGAGCTGGATAGGCGAAAAAGCAAGAAGAAAGCACTAAACTAAGCCACAAATCATTCGATGTGATTGCAGAAGAAGAAGAAAAAATCAAAATAGGAAATACGCTCTTCAAACTTGAACATCTGCACCAGCTTCTCCTGCCAAATGGTAGCAAGGCATCAAACTTTCCCCAACCTGGCACCCTCAAAATGTTACAGACTACAATGTTGCCCCAGGCAACAGAACAAATTAAGAATGAAGGGAGATATAATCTGAAACATCTGGAAGAAACCAGGTAGGAGAAGGCTGCTCTATGCTGTGCTGGCCAAGCAATCCATCTGTCCCTCTCCCACACTGGTTGACAGCAAGTCTTAGGACCATATCCAAATATTTTTAAAGATTATATTTCTATATAAACAATTAAGTGTTTTTTTATTCTAAATGATATGGTATCCCTCGTAAATCTAACTTTTCCCCTTGGTTTAAAATATTTATGTTCAAATATGGGTCAAAGGAATGTCTTGTGAAGTTGGTTGAATTCCCATTAAGGGAATGCTGGTTAGGTTCCAAATAATGTCATCTTTGTAAGAACTCATACATGCCTTGCTTCTGTTACTGTGGTAATAATCAATGGGGATCTTCCTCATAGAATCATAGAGTGGGAAGAGATCTCGTGGGGCCATCGAATCTAACCCCCCCACATTAAATCTAATGTGATTTAAAGCAGGATAATCACATTAAAAGCACCCTTGACAGAGATCCATCCAGCCTCTGTTTAAAAGCCTCCAAAGAAGGAGCCTCCACCACACTCCAGGGCAGAGAGTTCCACTGCTGAACAGCTCTCAGCCAGGAAGTTCATCCTAATGTTCAGATGGAATCGCCTTTCATGTAGTTTGAAGACATTGTTCCGCGTCCTAGCCTCAGTAAACGCATAGCTGCCCACAATTAATTGCGAATATTTCTTTCTCCCAGCGATTTCCCACCAGGGGAGGTATGTCTCTGCACATGTCTTAGGAACTCGGCTGCAGTCCACAATGCATACGCTTTGAGGTGCCACAACGCTTTAGGTGTTTGTTTTTGTTGTAGTAGTACTTGCTTGATAATAAAAATATAGAGATGACTCATAAAGGGATTATATTTGTTTAGCAAAATCTGACTCTGGATTTCTTCACGATAACAATATAAACAAGGCTGTAAAAATTTAACCTTTTGTGAATTACTTTACAATGTGTTTAATTGGTATATAGCCACATTTGTGTTGTATTGCACCGGTGTTGTGACTGAACAGTTGAAACAACACAACTATAATGAGCAATAAACAATGAAAACTGGATTGGACATCCAGAAAAGAAGATGCAACAATGAATGAGATTCTGTGGTCCAAATATTCTAAAATCCTCAGATCTTGTCTGATCTTGGAAACCAATCAGAGTCAGCTCTGGTTAGTATTTGGTTGGAAACTGCCAATGACTCTCAAATGCTGTAGGCTGCATTTCACATGAAGAGATCGGCAAAATCACTTTTGAGTATTCCTTGCTTTAAAAAAAACAAACTATGAAATTCATGAAGCTACAAGACTATGAAGTTAACTTATTAAAAACCTTTTTAAACATTAGTTTAGGTAACATGGTAATTCTTACTTTTAACAAAGAAAGGATGGCAAGTAGTATATCTAAACCGTGTATAGTGGATAATTGTTTTCTAGTTGCCCAGAGCTATGTTTCTAGGTCCAAAACAGCAATATGTCTCAATGTCTTTCAATCTTCCAGCACTGAATAAGCTGAAATAAATGCTGCAAATGTAAAAGACTTTTTAAAGTGCTGTCCCACAGGGAAAATAAGATTATCAAAATAGTGGCAAACCAATTATGTCCTGTATAATATAATCATTAGGATTGGGGTGGAAGTACATGAAATGATGCTGGTGGAGGAAGGAGGAGGTCAGCTGCCCAACCTTTGTGGAATATATTTGTAAATAAAGTTTTGAATACATTTGATTGTATATCCTGAATTGGGACTCGGAAAGTAATATACTACAATAGCCTTACTAGGGCAAGTCAATAGTACTTGAAGCTCAATGTGCCACCGTTTATTCTATACTACCTACTCTAAAGGGAATACAACTAAAAGACAGTAACACATAATTCAATTCTTATTGACTGTTTCTGGCTTCCGTAGCTGGTTCAAGGAATTCTTCCCATTGCCCCACTCCAATGCGTATGTACTTTTGCAATCACCACTTACTGGAAATAAAAGACCACATTTTTACAACAGTTTGTCAACTTTTGTTGACCTTTTATCTACCAATAGTTTGGATTACTCTGAGATGCAGATCACACTTTAGCAATATAAGAATTAACCTGCTTGCATCTTTCACTGAAGGACTCCATCTCCCCTGTCCTCCTGCAGTGTGACTGTAAGATAACCAAAACGTCATTGTACCTGACTAGGAAATGAGATTGAACTATTGTTTACTAGTCAGTCAAGATCGGAAAACAATGTTTGAACCCATCCAATAAACCAGCAATAGGGTCTGAATTGATCCTGGAAACTGGATTTATCCCAATACCAATTTGGTGACCTACATAAAAATCATGGGTTAGGCCCCACCTCCAACCTCTACCATCCCTTTGTCATCAAGTGAGTGTTGTCCCTGATGTCCAATTTTCATTTTGTTCATAAAGAGGCAGGGCCGTAGCCAGGATTTTGTTTTTGGGGGCTGAGTTTGGTCTGGGCGGAGACTGGGTGGAAGAGGGTCTACCCTAGAAAACCTTTTGTATTGTTATCCCAATAACCCCATTAATGTGGGATATAATGAGCATGGTGATCAGATCATGATATGAATAAGCATAACAGTTTAAATAATGTATCAGTAAGGCCTTTTCGCGGACCACACTGAGAATTTCGGGGGGCTAAAGCCCCTTAGCCCCGGCTACATGCCTGTAAAGAGGCATGAAGAATGACACTTGATGACAAGGGGAATTAGAGGATCACCTAAGTTGCATACCTGCTTTGCATGCTACTTCTCATCCCAACTGGATTTACTGGTGTGTGAAAGGATTTGAGTAGTATTTAATCTTCAGTTAGGACTTGAGGAAGCAGCCTGGGAATACTCCTGCTATCTTTGGTCGCTGGTAGAGATAGTAGTGGGCTTTTCTCTTACAAAGCTAGTGTTGGGAAAGGAGACTAAGAGGAGATTTCTGCAAGATGGAGGGAGACCCTCTGCAGGCTGAATTAGGTTCCTCATCACTGCCCTAAAATATAATTTAACCAGTTTGGCCTCATTTATATGTAATGCCAAGGAAGGCTTTTCTTAACATGTTGTGTACAAATTAGAGGAAGTCAGATAGCTTGGGCTCATATATTAACATCTTCCTGTTTTTCTCCTGACACAGTTGAATTTTGCTCTACATCAGTCTTCCTAACCTGGTGATCTCCAGATGTTTTGGAGTGCAACTGCCATCAGCCACAGAAAATGAAGGATCACAGAACCTGATCCTCAACATCTGGAGGGCATCTGGTTTGTGAAGGCTGCTCCACATGAAGATTGGCTTGAAATATTTGAATAAGACTATTGTTCTCGAATTTCAGATCAAGAGAACTTCAAACTCTACTCTGTTTAATCAGTTTGCTTAAAACCGAAGTCTAGTTTGAAAGACAGTTGCCTTCAGCGGGAAGCCTTGTTCTTCTTGTGCAGGGAGAGGATAAGAAAAGGTACACGTTTGAAACCATGCTAAGCTCATTACAGGCAAGGAAGTTGGCTCCCTACCTCTCCAGCCGTGACCTAGCCACAGTGGTCCAAGCCACGGTCATCTCAAGACTAGACTACTGTAATGCTCTGTACGTTGGTCTTCCTTTGCTGGTGATCCGGAAACTGAAACTGGTCCAAAATGCAGCAGCTCGGTTGCTGGCCGGTGCCTCGCGTATTAGTCATATAACACCTATCCTGCGCGAGTTGCATTGGTTACCAGTGGAAAGCCGGATCACTTTCAAAGTGTTGGTCTTGACCTTTAAGGCCTTGAACGGTCTGGGGCCAGCGTACCTCCGGGACCGCCTCATCCCATATTGCCCCACTAGACCGCTGCGATCGGAATCCTCCCTGCTCCTGGAAGTTCCCAGTTTTAAAAGGTACCACTTTACCGCCACCAGATGGAGGGCCTTTTCGGTAATTGCCCTCACCTTGTGGAATGCACTGCTTTCCGAGGGCAGGGCTCTCCCTGACCTGATGGCATTCCGGAAGGCGTGCAAAACCATCCTGTTCCGCCAGGCCTTCGGTGCGTAAGATTGCAGCCATCAATGTTATGCTTGGCTGTGTAGAGACACTCAACTGTCTCCCCCTCTGTTAATTGTGTTTTATTGTGTTTTACTGTGTTTTAATTGCCTTTTTATCGTGTTTTACTATGTGAAGTTGCTGCTGTGAGTCGCCCCGAGCCGCATGGGAGTGGCGACCCAGAAATGCGAAGAAATAAATAAATAAATAAAAATAAATAGTACTAAAACCTGGCTTAGTGTTACATGTGCAGCAAGCCAATGGCAAATTAATTCATTTAAAATAGGAAGTTGATGCTTCCAAACTTCTCCATGCAGCAGTGTCAACAGATGAAAGGGATGAAGAAAGATGGTTTCTGTTAATAGTAAGCTATGGTTTAATCTGTAAATCCAAACCAGATCAGGGCATGACATAAGAAATCTTCTGTTTGTACTGTATTCAATAGGTGGCCAGGTACCAATGCACCTCAAGACAACTGAAGAGAAGAAGCTACACAACTACACAGAGATTCTGGTGCCTGAGCACAGGCAGCTACAGACACAATCAGTTGCCATGTGACAATCAGAACTATAATTATTAGTTTCAAGATCCGACCAAATAAGTTTTTAAAACACATGAATCACCTCCAGCTGGGAAAAGATCCAACAAGAATGAACCAACCACCAACTGCTATTGGACAAGCTAGGAATTTAAAGCTCATCCAATGAATAGTGGTTGGTGACATTTTCCTTTCCTTTCCAAGGCACAATGAGACCAAAGCTTAAAATAAAAATGAGGTAGTGTAAATACATCCATAGGCACCTAACATGGAGAGTGAGTGTTAATGCCATGTTCTCAAATAAAGTACTTGAAGAGTCCCATTGATTCCAAAAACTAGGATGTAACTTTGAAGATATTCAGTGAAAATTGAATGTCGTATTACCTCATTATGGACACACAAGCAGTTTAATTTAAATGATGTGTGAAAGCATCATGCAGTCAAGTTCAATCACTAACCAGTAAACCAAGCCAATGCCTTCAAACAACTTCCAATAAATAAATGTCTTATTCCCTTTGAAGATTTGTATACGTTTAATGAAGGGAAAAGAACAAACATGTAAATGATAAACTCTTTTTAAACAACCCTCTCATTTAGAAAGTACTGAAGGGGCTAAAATGTCAGAGGTCATCTCAGAGAGCTGAATTAACAGCTTCTGAATGGGTAAAAACAGTACAATATTAGTGGTTGGTGCAATTTATCAACCAGACCTTTCATTCTGTATATGGCTATTACTACTCACAATGATGTGCACTAAATATTCATATTATATGAGGTATCCCAATAAAGGGTGGGAGTGGGATAATGTTTATTCAAGACTCCGCAGTACACTTAATGAGAAAAAGCTAACATGCTACAATAAGAGTATTTCAAATATTTGATATATTCGGTGATCTTTTTTTTTATCCAAGTATATATTTTTGTTCATATGTAAGGAGATCTTACTGGACTGAAAGCAAAGATGGAAATTTGGGTCTCTATATTTTGTTGGACTATAAATGCCTCAGCCAATCTAACAAATGCAAAGAAATCCCAGGAGTTGCGCTCCAACAACATATGAAGGGCATCATGGTCTTAGTGTTGGACCAGGGTGCAATTCCCTGCTCAGACATGGAAACCCACTTAGATGAGTCACAAACTGCTTTCAAAACTAACATGCATTTTACTGTATCATTTCTTGTGTCTCTAGTGGGTTTAAGGGTAAATCTGACTTGTTTGCTGCATAATATACTGTAGAATATGTTCCTCATATCATTATAAGCAAGATACGATAAAATGATTTCTATGATAAAGAAGAATATCAGCCTTTACTATATAAATTAATGATATCGTTTTAAAAAAAATTGGGTGACTCTTAAAACAGGGGTGCTCATTAGGTAGATCGCGATCTACTGGTAGATTGCGTAGGATGTCCTGGTAGATTGCAGGCAAGGCGGGAGGAAGGCTCAGTCCCGCCCCGCAGGCTCCCAACGCTGCCCAGGTGCAGAAGGTTGGACTGGATGGCCCTTAGAGGTCTCCTCCTATTCTAGGAACCCATTGTTGTTATTAGTATTATTATTATTATCAGAGGCTGAATGGCCATCTGTGAGGAATGCTTTGATTGTGTTTTTCCCTTATGGCAGAAGGAGGTTGGACTGGATGGCCCTTAGAGGTCTCCTTCTACTCTAGGAACCTATTGTTGTTGTTGTTACTATTATTAGTAGTAGTAGTAGTAGCAGAGGCTGAATGAATATTATCATCATCATTATTAAGAATAAATTCAGGGGCTTATAATACTCACATTTAGTTGAATTCAGCCTTAAACTATATTATATGGCTCTCACTGAAATAAATTTCCAAACATTTTGCTTTTATGGCTCTCTGAGTAGTGGGTAGGTAGATCATTTTGACTTGGTTGTTTTATAAGTAGCTCGCATGCTGAAAAGGTGTGAGCACCCTTGCTCTAAAAGAAATGTGTGTGACACAACATTTGATAATCCCAATGTCACAAAAACAGCCAACTGTCTGGACAAAACACAGAGTAAAAGGATGGCATCGAGATCAGAAAAGCCTGTAATTTATCGTCCTATCTCTTTAACTTGTATGTTGAACATACAATGCATAACGTAGGATTAAAATCTGAGGAAGGAGGCATGCAAATTGGAAAAAGAATAAAGCAACAAATTAAGATATGCAGATGACACCATATTACTAGCAGAAAATAACAAAGAAGATGTAAAAGCAGGTTAACAAATGAATATAAAGAAAACAAAAATAATGAGCACAGGTTATTTATACAACTTTAAAGTAGACAAGGAAGATGTTGAAATAATTATACATCCTCCATTTCTTGCTCAATCATTAATCAGAATGGAGACTGCAGTCAAGAAATCAGAAGATTTAGACTTTGAAAGGCAGCTATGACGGAACTGTCCATGCTATTCTAGCTTCAATTTCTACGTATGCTTGTAAAAGAAGGACAGTCATTTCAAAGAGAGTGCTCGAGAAGAGTTCTTCAGTTACTTTGGACTGATAAAAAGTCAAATAAAGGATTTTTTTTAGAGCAGATCAAGTATGAAATGTCTCCAGAAGCTAGGATGACAAACTGAGACAGTTGTACTTTTGTCATATTATAAGTAGTCATTAATACAGTAAGACTGAGTAAGGCATAAGGAAGTAGGAAAAGAGGACAATAGCATTTCAGAAGGATAGAATGAACTTTTGATGGGTTGCTGAAAGGATGCCTTGAAGGCCCCTAATTTATAGGATTGCCATAAATCAAAGCCAATGTAATCCGAAGTCAGACTGAGGAGGCGGCGGTGGCATCGCAGGGGGCCAAGCGGCGGTAAGAGGTCCAGCCAGCAATGAGGAGGAGGAAGAGGAAGGTAAAGAGGGTGAGGGGGCGGCTCTTCTTCCCTCCTCACCCTCTTTACCTTCCTTTTCCTCTTCGTCATCGCCACCTGGGCCTCTTGCCGCCGCTTGGGCTCCGCGATTGAGGAGGCGGCAGTGGCCTCGTGGGACCCAAGAGGCGGCAAGAGGCCCAGGCAGGAGGAAAAGGAAGGTAAAGAGGGCAGGGAGGGGGCGTCCCTACCTCGCAGAATTTCATTTATCGCGGATGGTCCTGGAATGTAACACCCGCAAAAGGTGAGAAACCACTGTAGATATATATTCATTAGTCTTCCAGCTCAGACTGGATATTACAAGTACATACAATCTTTCCTAGTATTATTGAAATGAATAGCCATCTCAGGAGGCAGCAAATTTAAACAGTACAGGAACATGAGAGGCCTTAACTTTGACTGTGACTTCCAGTAAAAATAACTTTCCTGCCTTAATGGATTGGGCATTGTGATCACAACAATCGAAATTTAGGTATGAACTTGTATATGCACCTCATTCAGGGCAGTACCTCTTGGGATGGTTTTGTTTCAAAATAAACATAGGTAGAGACAAATGCAACCACCTACTATTTTATTGTTGTTGTATGCCTTTAAGTCATTTCTGGCTTATGGCAAATCTATTGCAGGGATTTCTTGCCAAGATTTCTTCAGAGGGAGCCTGCCTTTTCTGTCCTCCGAAACCGAGAGAGAGAGTTACTTGCCCAAGACCACCCAGTGGATTTCCATGGTTGAGTGGAGATCAAACGCTGGTCTCCAGAGTTGTAATCCAACGCTAATACCACTACATCACGCTGGATTTCTAAACATATCCTTATATTACTTTAATGTACAAATGACAACACCAAATCCCACTATAGGGTTGTTATAAGCACACAAGAACAATGGATTTCAAGGTGAATCATTATTCAGTTTTCCTGTTCGGCTATAGAATGACTATTTAATGTATATAGGGTTTATTATATATTCATTGTCTCAAAGATGCCTTTGATACAGCAGTTGTGGTAACTACAGCTATTGAGTATCTGTTGTAAATATATCCTCTAAGAAATAAAAATATGTGGATGCAGAGTCCTGTCTTAATGAGGAGGTTACATTTCGTATATAGTTTAATAAAATGGTACATTTTTCCAGTTCTAGCTGATAGACATGGGACATACCAAAAGAAATATTTTAATTAAAACTATTCCAAACCATTTAAGGTTTTAAGAATTATCATTTGCTTCTTCTCAATATAACTCCTGCTAGAAAGCAAGATTACCACAGAAGAGAAAAAATATCTAGGGTATGACAGGTAATGTACACATAGAGTTGCAAAGAAGCAATGCACACTAGTCCAACATAAAGATTTTGTTGGCTGTCATTCAGCCTGACTTGCTGAATTTCCTTGATCTTACGCCAATCATGAGTAATGTCAATGCAATGCCAACCCTGAGTAGAAAGTGAAGTTAGCCTATCACTACCCTTTTTGTACTACACAGTGGCATTAGGGTGCAGTCAGGTTGATTTAACTTCAAATCTCTCATAAAGCATGCATTCCATAAATAATCTCTCTACCAAAACTGTTTGCCCTCTTTGCATCAGTGGCTTTGGTTCAGCCCTAAGTGGTAAAATCACAGCCTGAGGCTGCAATCTGAATTTAGCAGGATGAAGGGGCTGACCTGGCATACTTCAATGAAACTTGGCTGGAAGAAGATTTTATTTATTTACTTATTGATTTACTTTATTTATACCCCATCTTTCTCAACCCCGCAGGGGACTCAAAGCTGCTTACAAACTCCGGCAAAAATTCAATGCTGCAACATAAAACCATAAAACAAGCCATAGCAAACTATAAAACAATTAAAACATAGACACAAATCAGCATACATAAAAGCAGTAAAACAGCCGTGGTCTGCCTTGGTCTGACCATGCCTGGAATACTGTGTCCTATTCTGGGCACCGCAATTTCAACAAGGTGGAATGTGTCCAGAGGAGGACGACTGAAATGAACAACAGTCCTATGAAGAGTGGCTTAAGGAGCTGGGCATGCTTAGCTTGCAGAAGAGAAGGCTGAGAGGAGACATGATAGCCATGTATAAATATATAGGGAGGAGGAAGCAAGCTTGTTTTCTGCTGCCCTAGAGACTAGGACATGGAACGAGGGCTTCAAACTACAGGAAAGGAGATTCCACCTGAACATTAGGAAGAACTTCTTGACAGAGCTGTTCAGCACTGGAACTCTCTGACCCGGAGTGTGGTGGTGGCTCCTTCTTTGGAGGCTTTGAAGCAGAGGCTGGATGGACATCTGTCAGGGGTGCTCTGAATGCGATTTTTCTGCTTTGGGGCAGTGGGTTGGACTGGATGGCCCATGAGGTCTCTTCCAACACTATGATTCTAAATGTAAACAATGTGGGCCAACCTGGGCTCAGGCACTCCCAGCCAGGTACTGTGTCTGCGAGCAGGTGAGGGAAAGTGGGCGGGGAGGTGGGATAGCTGTAGTCTATAAAGACCACTTGAACCTGACCAGATTACCTACTAGGGAGTTGAATCACATTGAGTCTGAAAACCAGAGATAGACTGGGGATTCTGTTAGTGCACCATCCACCCCATTGCCTAACAAACTCCCTGCAAAGCTCACCGAACTGGTCTCGGAGGTACTGTTGGAGTCACCCAGACTTTTGCTTCCATATGACTTCATACCACTGGAACCCAGTTTGTCAGGTGCAGCTTGAGAGTTCATGGTACCCATGATAAACCTGGGTCTATCCCAACTGGTTTCTGGACCGACACACTCAGTCAGCAGGTCATACCCTTGATTCAATTTTCAGCTCGGAATAGTTCTTTCAGAAACCTGGACCTAGGAAACCTGCAAAATGTGTATTTGAAGAGATGTTTCTGATTAGAACATACTTAATGAATGTTATACTATGTGGACATAGGACCTCATTCAACGGATTCTGGGCTCCATTTCCGTGCACTTTGGAAACAGAGTCCCACGGGAATCCCATTGAGGCCGTCACATGCTACTGGAAAGTTTTGTCTGCTGAGTTTAGATTTCATAGACATGTAAATGAAATTTAACATTGTTTCAGAAGTATGTGTAAATATTAAAACAACAAATTCATGAAGCCAGTTGTCTATATTGTCATGCCAAATATTGAAACAAATCTTAACAAGCCCTTTCTGATCAGATGTGAAAATGTGGCGATTGTGAAAAAAATTTCTCTAATGAACAGCCAACAGAGACTAGATGAGATCACAGACATTATTGGAACATAAAAAATGTTTTTATGTGTGTATGTGACTTCAAGTTGCCTGTTAACTTATGGAGACCCCATAAATTTCATTATGTTTTCTCAGGCAAGAAATACTCAAGTGGTGTTTTGTCCAGTTCCTTCCTCTGAAATACAGCCTACAGCACATGATATCCATAAGCAGCCTCCCGTTCAAGTACTGGCCAGGGCGGACCATTCTTAGCTTCCAAGCTCAGACAGGATCGTGTGTCTTTGGGATATTTAGACCTCCACAATATGTTACCACTTAGTTGCTTATATGAACCTACACAGAGACATACTACAGTTTAGTATGAGTTTTTAGGGGAAAAAATATAATATACCTCCTAAAGAAAATGCTATTGGATATAATTTGATCTTTAAGAGTATTTTTGGGCACAGTGAAAAAAATCATACACCAGTAGTAAAAGCTGGTGAAACCCCAATTTCATAAAGATGTGCCAAATGTTTTAAGAAAATGTTTTAAGTGACTGCCAATGGACTGACCTGGACTATGAAGTATGTGTAAATATACTGGATTCATCGCTGAGCCTGGAACCCCAGGTCTCAGCGGTGGCCAGGGGAGCTTTTGCACAGTTAAGACTTGTGCGCCAGCTGCGCCCGTACCTTGGGAAGTCTGATCTGGCTACGGTCGTCCACGCTCTGGTCACATCCCGAATAGATTACTGCAACGCACTCTACGTGGGGCTGTCTTTGAAGACAGTTCGGAAATTACAACTAGTCCAACGGGCGGCAGCCAGATTACTAACTGGAGCGACATACAGGGAGCATACCACCCCGCTATTGTGTCAGCTCCACTGGCTGCCTGTCCACTTCCGAGCTCAATTCAAAGTGCTGGTCTTGACCTTTAAAGCTCTATACGGTTCTGGCCCAGCTTACTTGTCCGTACGCATCTGCCTCTACGTCCCACCTCGTAATTTAAGATCATCCGGGGAGGCCCTGCTCTCGCTCCCGCCGACTTCTCAAATGCGGCTGGTGGGGACGAGGGAGACAGCCTTCTCGGTGGTGGCTCCCCATCTGTGGAATGCGCTTCCTAGTGGCATACGATCAATTCCATCCCTCCTGACATTCAGGAAAAAAGTAAAAGCCTGGCTATGGGACCAGGCGTTTGCACACTAGCATAAGGCAGCATTTTAGACTGGATTTTAATGGAAAGTTGATGAATAGGGCTCAATACTTTTTTATGGACGGAACACTGTTTTTTTTGTTTGTTTGTTTGTTTTTAAACTTAAATGAATGTGTATGATATGTTGATGTAATTGTATTTTAATGTGTAATGTTTTGGGGGGTTTTATACTGTGTTTTATGTGTTTTACTGTGTTGGCATCGAATTGTGCCTTTTTGGAAGCCACTCTGAGTCCCCCCTCGGGGTTGAGAAGAGCGGGGTAAAATGCCGGAAATAAATAAATAAATAAATATGATTCTGAACCAGTGGACTGTTTTAAATTGAACGTATATAACTGTTTTTAATTGCTGTTTTAATTGTAACTGTGTATTTTAATGTATTTGTTTGGCATCTAATAGTTGCCTATTGTAAGCTGCCCTGAGTCCCTCTCCAGGGGTGGGTGAGGTATAAATACTTGAAATAAATAAATAGTCTCTGGATGCTTCAGAGTCCCTATTAAAAACAGGCCTAACTAATACTATGCTCCATTCTATATCATAACACAAAAACTGCATTGAGTTGATATTAATAGAGTGTTCCCTCGCTACTTCGTGGTTCACTTTTAGCGGACTCGCTGCTTCGCGGGTTTTGGCCACTGCTGTTCCCTGAGGTCCTTTCCCTCCTCAGTCCTCCCTCCCTCCAGCCTTGAAGGGCCTTTCCTTCACTTTCCTTCAGTTTATAAAGACTTAAAATAGTGTATAACTACTAAAATAATGTATAAATATTAAAATAAATAGAGCATCCCAACATCGTGGTTTTTCACTTATTGCGGAAGGTCCTGGAACGTAACCCCCGCAATAAGTGAGGGAACACTGTATTGAAATATAGCAACCAAAAGCAAATTCGGGCCAAAACAAACCTAACTCAATGTAACACAATGTAAATGTATTGATTTTAAAAAAAGATCTTTGTGACTGTAATACGGCATTTTAGTTAGATGGCAGTTAAAAAATTGCTTTTCTTTTGATGTTTATTTCTTGGATTTCCTTTGCCGGTTGTTTGAGAGTTCCAGTTGCTTGAGTTCTGGTTAACTGAGAGCCCACTGTGTGTGTTTGTGTATGTATGTGTGTGTGGAATTTAAAAGCAAAGTTTGGAGGGCTGCCTCTACTATAAGCATGGGCCAACCTGGGCCCTCTCTCCAGGTCTTTTGGACTTCAGCTCCCATCATTCCTAATAGCCTCAGGCCCCTTTGTTTTTCCCCTCAGCCGAAGGAAGGGGCCTGAGGCTGTTAGGAATGATGGGAGTTGAAGTCCAAAATACCTGGAGAGAGGGCCCAGGTTGGCCTAGGCCTGCTCAACTAGGGCCAGGGGCCTGAGGCTGTTAGGAATGATGGGAGCTGAAGTCCAAAATACCTGGAGAGAGGGCCCAAGTTGGCCCAGGCCTGTTCAACTAGGCCCAGGGGCCTGAGGCTGTTAGGAATGATGGGAGTTGAAGTCCAAAATACCTGGAGAGAGGGCCCAGGTTGGCCCAGGCCTGCTCAACTAGGCCCAGGGGCCTGAGGCTGTTAGGAATGATGGGAGCTGAAGTCCAAAATACCTGGAGAGAGGGCCCAGGTTGGCCCAGGCCTGTTCAACTAGGCCCAGGGGCCTGAGGCTGTTAGGAATGATGGGAGTTGAAGTCCAAAATACCTGGAGAGGGGGGTCCAGGGGCCCAGGTCAACTGGCCCAGGGGCCCTGTTAGGAATGATGCTGAAGTCCATACCTGGAGACTAGGGCTCAACTAGGCCCAGGGGCCTGAGGCTGTTAGGAATGATGGGAGTTGAAGTCCAAAATACCTGGGAGAGGGCCCAGGTTGGCCCAGGCCTGATCAACTAGGCCCAGGGGCCTGAGGCTGTTAGGAATGATGGGAGCTGAAGTCCAAAATACCTGGAGAGAGGGCCCAAGTTGGCCCAGGCCTGTTCAACTAGGCCCAGGGGCCTGAGGCTGTTAGGAATGATGGGAGTTGAAGTCCAAAATACCTGGAGAGAGGGCCCAAGTTGCCCCAGGGCTCAACTAGGCCCAGGGGCCTGAAGGAATGATGCTGAAGTCCAAAATACCAGAGGGCCTGGCCCAGGCCTGTTCAACTAGGCCAAGGGGCCTGAGGCTGTTAGGAATGATGGGAGTTGAAGTCCAAAATACCTGGACAGAGGGCCCAGGTTGGCCCAGGCCTGCTTAACTGAGAAGGATAGGCATCTCTCAAAGGGTGCCTATCATTCTCAGTCCCCTCTGAACCAAAGGGGGAGAGAGCTAGAGATGGCCTTATTCTTTTCTTAATCCTAACTCAGTGTTTCTCAACCAGTGTGCCGGGGCACACCAGTGTGCCGTGAGCGATCATCAGGTGTGCCGTGGGAAATTTGAACCTCCAGCAAGGGGGGGGGGGGGAGTCTAGTGTGTTGAAGTATAAAACCCTAAGAAACCTACCTCGATAAAGGCACAAAATTACAAACACCCCCCCCCCCCCAAATCTGTTGTCTATTTGGTCTCTCCCTCTCCCTGCATCGGGAAGGTCCGCTTCCCTTTCCCCAAGTAGAGACCTCCTCTTGCCTCCTCCTGGGGGTTCTGTGTGGGAGGTTTGGCCCAATTCTATCATTGGGGTTCAGAATGCTCTTTGATTGTAGGGGAACTATAAATCCCAGCAACTACAACTCCCAAATGCCAAGGTCTATTTCCCCTGAACTCCATCTGTGTTCACATTTGGGCATATTGAGTATTCATGCCAAGTTTGGTCCTGATCCAACATTGTTTGAGTCCACAGTGCTCTCTGGATATAGGTGAACTACAACTCCAAAACTCAAGGTCAATCAATGCCCACCAAACTCTTATAGCATTTTCCCTTGGTTATGGGAGTTCTGTGTGGGAAGTTTGTGTCTTTCTGCCATTCCTGCCAGGATATCTATGTTGAGTTCATCGAAACAGGCCCAGGTTTCACACCGAGTGTAGAAATACATTTAAAGACATATTAACTATATGTATGACTGTGTTAGAGTGTCATTTTGTGTCATTTTGGTTGGTGGACAGGCCCAGGTTTCACACTGAGTGTATAAATACATTTAAAGACATATTAACTATATGTATGACTGTGTTAGAGTGTCATTTTGTGTCATTTTGGTTGGTGGTGTGCCCTAGGATTTTGGAAATGTAAAAAAGTGTGCCACGGCTCAAAAAAAGGTTGGGAAACACTGTCCTAACTTCCCCTCAAAGGGAAGGCCTTCCTCCCAGTTTAGTTTGAGGACAGTCCCCAGTTGAAGCTGAGAGGAGGCTTCCTTCCTCTTGAAGGCCTTCAACACACACACAAAAAAAAACCAGCCTGGGAGTCGGCAGCGCAAGGGTTAACCCCTCCTCCTCCTCCTTCCCCCCTCCCTCCCGGATTCCCGAAAGGAAGAGGCGGGGGAGGAGAACAGCAGCAGCAGCCAGAGGAGAAGGAGGGGGCGCTGTTGCCTAGGCGACGGCTCGGAGTGGCCCGGGCTGTACCACTGCGCGAGGGCGGCGGGGGGGAGGGGGAGAGCAAAGCATTCGCGGCCTCCGCTGCTAAGGAGAGGTCCAGGCCGGGCCTGGTCGCCTCCCCTACTTTTTCTCAGGCTTTGGCTTCTCCCGCCCGGCAGCCAGCGAGCGAGGAAGGACGAGCGAGAGAGAGAGAGAGGAAGGAAGGAAGGAAGGGAAGAGCGTCGAGGCGCCTGCTGGGCCTAGACGGGAAGGAGGCGGATCCACAGCGGCGGGATCTCGGCGCTTGGCAGGCCCTCCCTCCTCCTCTCTCTGTCTTCGGGAAGGGAGACAAAGCCAGGCCTGGCGATGCGGCTTCGCGGCGGCTGAGGCTGAGGCGGCGCGGTAATCGAGGCCTGGTCTTGGCGCAGAGCAAGGCCGCGGCGCCGGCGGCTGAGGGGAAAGCGAGGAGCGGGAAGGATGTGAGGCCTAGGCCGCAGCGAGGAAGGCAGGCGGGCAGGCAGGCAGGGGCCCGGGGATGGAGGCGCACGTCGCGTGCCTGTTCCCGGAGCTGCTGGCCATGATCTTCGGCTACCTGGAGGTGCGCGACAAGGGCCGGGCGGCGCAGGTGTGCGTGGCCTGGCGCGACGCGGCCTACCACCGCTCGGTGTGGCGCGGCGTGGAGGCCAAGCTGCACCTGCGCCGGGCCAACCCCTCGCTCTTCCCGAGCCTGGCGGCGCGGGGCATCCGGCGGGTCCAGATCCTCTCCCTCCGCCGCTCGCTCAGCTACGTGATCCAGGGCATGGCCGAGATCGAGAGCCTCAACCTCAGCGGGTGCTACAACCTCACCGACAACGGGCTCGGGCACGCCTTCGTGGCGGAGATCGGCTCGCTGCGGGCGCTCAACCTCAGCCTCTGCAAGCAGATCACCGACAGCAGCCTGGGCCGCATCGCCCAGTACCTGAAGGGCCTGGAGTCGCTGGAGCTGGGCGGGTGCAGCAACATCACCAACACGGGCCTGCTGCTGGTGGCCTGGGGCCTCCCGCGCCTCAAGAGCCTCAACCTGCGCTCCTGCCGGCACCTCTCGGACGTGGGCATCGGCCACCTCGCCGGCATGACGCGCTCCGCCGCCGAGGGCTGCCTGGGCCTGGAGCAGCTCACCTTGCAGGACTGCCAGAAACTCAGCGACCTCTCGCTCAAGCACCTGGCCCGCGGCCTGGCCCGCCTGCGCCAGCTCAACCTCAGCTTCTGCGGCGGGATCTCGGACGCCGGGCTGCTGCACCTGTCGCACATGGGCGGCCTGCGCGTGCTCAACCTGCGCTCCTGCGACAACATCAGCGACACGGGCATCATGCACCTGGCCATGGGCAGCCTGCGCCTCTCCGGCCTGGACGTCTCCTTCTGCGACAAGGTGGGCGACCAGAGCCTGGCCTACATCGCCCAGGGCCTGGACGGCCTGCGCTCGCTCTCGCTCTGCTCCTGCCACATCAGCGACGAGGGCATCAACCGCATGGTGCGGCAGATGCACGGCCTGCGCACCCTCAACATCGGCCAGTGCGTCCGCATCACCGACAAGGGCCTGGAGCTCATCGCCGAGCACCTGGGCCAGCTCACCGGCATCGACCTCTACGGCTGCACCCGCATCACCAAGCGGGGCCTGGAGCGCATCACGCAGCTGCCCTGCCTCAAGGTGCTCAACCTGGGACTCTGGCAAATGACGGAGAGTGAGAAGGTCAGGTGAGAGGAGGGGAGAGGTGGAGGCACCATCCCAAACCCTCCCGAGGGACCTGCCAAGCGAGGCTGCAGCTGCGAGGCTGCTGCAGCGGAAGGAAGGAAGGAAGGAAGAGCCAGAGCAAGGAAGGAGGAGGTGCCTCCACGTACTAGAGCTGGCATGGGTGAACTTGGGCCCTCCCTCCAGGTGTTTGGACTTCATCTCCCATCGTTCCTAACAGCCTCAGGCCCTTTCCTTTTCCCCTCAGCCGCTTAAGCGGCTGTGGGGGAAAAGGAAGGGGCCTGAGGCTGTTAGGAACGATGGGAGATGAAGTCCAAACACCTGGAGGGCCCAAATTTCCAGACCAGCTGGAGGGAGGGCCGAAGTTCACCCATGTCTGTACTAGAGGCAGGACAAGACAAGGGGGACGGAGGGAAGGGAGAGCATCCCCAATGCTTGCTTTCCTCTCCTAGCAGTGGAGGGAGAAGGAAGGGGGAAAGCCCACTCCTTCCCTTGCACTGGAGGGAGGCGACTGCGCTCTAGCTCAGCCTTCACTGTGGATGGATACGGTCTCACTGTCCTTACCCCCTTTCTGTTGGGAATGCAGCTTCTCAATCTTATGCACTGGGGATGGATACACGACCCCTTTCTTCCGAGTCCTGATTCCACCCCCTTCTGCACTAGGGATGGAAGGAGAAGAAAACAAAACAAAAAAACTAGCCCGCTCTTACTATCTCTCTCACACACATGCAGTCTCTTTTTTCCCCCCTTTCTCGAGCAAACTTTTGGTTCCTAGGCCTCTTCCATACAGCTGAATAAAAAATCCCACATTGCCTGCTTTGAACTGTAATATAAGGCAGTGTGGACTCAGATAACCCACAAAGCAGATATTGTGGGATTTTCAAAGCAGATATTCTGGGATTCAAAGCAGATATTGTGGGATTTTCTCCCTTGATATTCTGAGTTTATATGGCTGCGTGGCAGGGCCCTAGTTCTTTTCCCATTACGCTTGTCTTCTAGTTCCTCATAATTGCTAATGTAGTCAGCCATCCCTTTCTTCGCATAGCATGTAGACAACCTGTAGATATGGGAATGTAGGAAATGGCAGCCTACTGATTCAAGCAATTGGCTCTTCTACATGGAGTGGCACGAGCTCCCACCTCCCATCCTGTCATTCTGCCTTTCTTCTGACCCAGAATACCCCAGCATCTGTCATGGACCTTCCCTTTTCCTGTGCTTGCAGCCGAGCAGGTAGTTTTTCTTTAACTTCAATGTCAACTCTGAATGCACTCATGCTGCTCACTGCTGCTTGGGGAAAGAATTCCTTAAATCATAGTATTTCTCTTAAAGACCAATGGTTTTCAAGCTGTGGATCCCCAGGTGTTTGGCCTACCTACAACTCCCAGGAATCCCAACCAGTTTACCAGCTGTTAGGAGTTGAAGGCCAAAACATCTGGGGACCCACAGGTTGAGAACCACTCCTTTAGACCCATTTTAGACACAATATCCATCCCACTTCATGGCCCACTTTTGTTGCCAAACCCCCTATAGAGGTTGACATTTTGTCGTCCCAACCACCTCTGCGTCTTCCTCTTTTGTAGTATGTGATTTCAAAACAACAACATATCTATACATACATTTTTTTCCATTTGGAGGACTGGGGCAAAGGAACAATGGAATTGAATGCCACTTGTACTCCACAAGAAATGCTGTAACCGGCTTTTATTTAGCAATGCCTAACAAACAATAACATTTGCAATGCTCCCTTCAACTTCCCCTTTCTTAAGGTCTTTGTAACGGTTCTCTTCCTTCTTATCCATTCACCTCTCTTCAGTATTCATCTTTGTGTACGCAGTATGTTTTTGAAAGATCTTTGAAGTGGATGTTCTTGTGGATTTTTAAGTACACTTTTTCTGTTAAATATATTTTCTCTATATAAATGTTTGGCTACCTCGGGTTTTTTTTCTTTTTCTTTGTTATTGTTCTGCCCTTAGTTCCCTATCTCCCCCCCCCCCCAAGCCCATTTTTACAAGAAAGATAAGAGACTGACATATTTTTGTGCCTAGACTGGAAAGATATCCCTTGGGTTTCTAATTGGGAGAGGGGCAGGGAGAAGAAAGGCTGGCTGGAGTTTCTTTCCCCATGTCCCACATAAATGATGTTATCTTGTGCCTCTTCCCCTTCTGACTAAGGTTCTGCAGTGCTCTTGCATTTCTTCTCTTCTAGCACAAACATAGCATCCAAACTGGTGACCGAGTAGTGGTAAAAAAGAAATGTGAAGTAGAAGCTCTGTTTCTTTAAATATATGCAAATTCCCACCTCCCCTTCTCTCAAATGGCCTAGGCTAGGTCAAGTAAGGAGCTTCCTGTGTGGAAGCAGAAAGAGAAGCAAGCAAAACAGACTGCCTTGCGGTTGTAACATGATGAACAGGGAAAAAAGCAACTTCGTGTGTTTTTCTTCTGTTGTTAAAATAAAGCCAATTCTTGACTACTTGTCTTTTTAAAAAAAGGAAGCATAAGACAACTCAGAAGATGGCGAAAGCGATCTGGGGGAGGGAAGAAGAAGGGGCAGCTGTGCAGATTTTCCAGTCCTCCACAGTCGCAGGTCCTGGAACTCAAGGCAAGCCCAGACCCACAGGCTCATCATGGAATAAATGTACTGTTTGTGAATTTGTATAAAATGAAAAGATCCTCTTAAAACATTTTATATTCTTACAGTAAAAGGTTAAACTGATATTTATATAATAAAAGAGGAAATATGAAGTATGTTTTTGAAAAAAAAAGTTGCACCTGTCTTATCTTTGTCTTATCTTAGTTATATTTAATCTGAAGTGATGGGAAGAGAGACATTACGAAGCTGTTGCTATATTCCTTCTCTGTCAATGACCAGTTCGGTCCAACAAGTCAAAAGAATTGGAAGGCTTTGGCTTTTCGGGGCAGAAGACGAAACAATGTGAAAATAAAAAGTTGCCAGGTTCCATTTAGAAAGATTGGTAAGAAATCATAGATTATGTGTGCAATTGGTGACTGAACCGGATCAGTAAAGCCTATTGGTGCATGCATATGACCACTACTTTGACAAGAGGTTTTAAAAGAATGATTTTACATAGTCTTTTATGATCTGAAAGTGTTAAAAGTTCAGAATGCAGTTTCTGAAATTAGCACAAAGGAAAGTTAAGTACCCAGTGCCTGAAAATTATATTTACAATTTCGCTTGTATTTAGAACTTAAATTATAAAAATGAATTTTTGGGCATCCAGAAAATTATTAGAGACTAAGCTGGGGGGAAAGGAAGAAAACCATGCATGCCTTCCAGGGTTTTAGATAAATGTGGAAGTCAGACCTGGATGTCAAAAACAATCTAAACTAGAAGGGCAAATAAGTTTTTTCTTTTCATCTTTGACTTTTGTCCTGACAGTGATCTTTCTAAAAACTTCTTTATTGGTTTTTTCCTTGGGGGCGGGGGTGTCCAGCAGTGCTTGGAGAGAAAAGCTTTGTTTTGTGCTCTGTAAGTCGTGCAGCATGGCTTTCTTTCCCCTTTTCATATTTGGGGGGGGGGGGCAGAGAGAATGTGAAATGGTGGAAGGAGCTGAAGCCATTGTTCAGGAAAGTTAAAAGAGGAGCTGTCCTTGCTTGCTTGCTTGCTTGTTCAGTCATGCATACTGAATCTTTCTGTGTCAGGGTCCCTATGGAAGGGAGGAGGGGTGTTTCGTTGCTTCTTTTTAACATTCCTCTCCAGGCCTGGCTGTATTTAAGCTGCTTTTCCTCCATGTGGAGGGCGGGCAAAGGGGGGATGGTCTGGAGTTTCTGTGCATTTGCATTTCAAGCACTTTCAGGGCTGCAGAAAGGCTACTCTTTGCCATTCAATGGGTTCTTAGAACTAGTCTTTAGCGGTACCCCAGGTAAACTATCTCTAACAAACTCACAATAAGAAAGCAATGCTTCCTCAGCTATACTTGTGCTGAACGTAGTTCCCCCCGTTCGGTACCTAAAAATAATGGCTCTGCACCCTCTTGTTCTAATATAAGAGTTATTTTCCTTAAGAGACAGGTTGAGTGAGGAGGAAACTACCACTACTGGTTTCCTCTTCAGATTAAGGTTTTACTGGACCTGCACTGTGCCCTCAAGAGGAAACCGGCACCTAAGCTGTTATTGCTGCTTTTATTTAAAACCTTTCATGCTTTCTGCTGGGAACTGGACACAAAAGCTGCATTGTTCTCATTGGCAAAAGCCAGTACAATTGGATCTAATTGAGCCTGACACTACATTCATCTTCTTTTACTTGGAGGGAGGTGTAAGGTCTGTTTCTGTGTCTCCTTCCCCCCCTCCCCACCTTGGCCTTTAAAAATTATAGTCAGTTCATGGGTGAAGAGATTATGAACCCTATTAAAACAAGAGTGCTTGACAACATTAATGGTAGACAATACAGTGGCAAGTTTTGTTGTGAGTGCCAACCAGGAATGCATCCTCTGTTCAACCACATGATATAAACATCATGTAAATAATATTAATTTCCATTGCTCTTGTACAGTGCTCTTTATATTTTGATTGGCTCCATAGATACTTTTTGAAAACAAAAATATGCAGAAACTGAAGTTTTCTTGATATTTGATATTACAGCATTAAGAAATTATCTTTTTGATACTGTAGAATACCCCTCTATAGATCACAATTCACACCAATAATTCTGACTTGAGCCATACCTGTTAACATTGAAAGAGTGGATTTATACAAAAGCACCCAATAATGTATGCCTTAGTGGCAGTTTGAATCTGGATTTTACAAGCTCAAAGACATGATTTCTGATCACTAAAGAGCCACAATATTTCCCTGAGTAGCTAAAGTCAAACCCATTTATTCTAGAAACTAGGTTGGGGCATGTGTAACCTGTCAATTTACACTGGCCCTGTGAATTTCATTGGGTTTTCTTAGGGAAGGGGTACTCTGTATATTCATTTCTAACTCACACAGTGAGCCCCCTGCATATCAGTACTCTCTGTTTTGGTCATACATAACATACTTTCCACACTGAGAAACTACCAGCTCTTTCTGATTCCATCTTGGTTAATTCTTAAGCCAGACAAGAAACCATTCCTTCCTCTCACTGAAAGCAATGTTCCACGTTTCTAAAGGGTCCTGAATAAATATGTAACCAGGTAAAAATATGACTGGACTGGTCTTTCATTTTGTTTTGTTTATGCTGAAGGCTTACATATCAGCACTGGATTGACTGATAAGAGGGGAAAGGTTGGGTGAAGTAAAGTTCACAGCCACAAACTTGCACAACAGTTTCTAACGCTACAGTCCTGTGCATGTGTACCTGAACATAATTCAAAGTAATATGAGTAAGATATTTCTGAGTAGACATTCATAGGATTGTATTGAACATAGCCCTTTACACACACACACACACATATCAAATCATCAAATACAAATGACTTGTGCCATTTTTATTATCTAAATTGGATGGATAATTTTATAATTCAGAGACCTCGCAAACAACAAATGGGACTTAGTGCATTAATTCCTATTTTACTTGAGTATTGCCTCTGAATGTTAGCAAAAAGGCCCACAGCAAAGATGTGGGGTTCTCCCTATTCCTGGAAGAATTAAACAGAATTGTAGCTCCAATACTACACTCACACATGTTCTTCAAATGTGCTCAAATAATGATTACGATCTCAATGTTTGATTTTACTGCCAATATTATATTTCCCTTGGCCCTATCCCAGCCCAGATGAGAACAAGCTCTTACTATGTTGTTTCTTAATTGAATAAGAGGGAAGTTTGCCCTCCAGCCATTGCTACTAAACAGACACTTGGGGCACTGCCGAATTCCCAAACATGACTTGGTTGGGTAGGACAGGGCAAAACCTTTCCTCTTACGGCTGGTCGTGAGATGCCTCGGGCATCATTTGACACTCCTCCAAAAGCAAAATCTCTTTAGGTGACGGACTAGAAAATGTGAATAGTAGCATCCAAACGCTGCTGCCCACATAAAACCTGCTTTTGCTTGTTGAGGATTTTAATATAAAGCAACCGTATTGAAATCAACCACATTGTGGCCACTGGGCAGAGTTTAGGAATGTTACTACTCTTTCCCAAATGCTGCACCCAACATGGCTGGTGGATTCAGCCTTAAATTGTGATATATAGTCCTACATGAAGCTGGTGTGACATACCGGTTAACAACATAAGCCAGGAAACCCTAGCATAGCCATGAGGTAGCTCTGAAAGCTACCAGCACCTAGTAGTACTGACCTACTTTATAGAACAAAGATGATAATTTGATAATAGAGTTCAAAGCATCAATATTATTGTTATGATTATGATCATACAGAAGCTAGGTAATGAACTCCAGGGAATTAACTAGTGCTTGACTATGCCATCTTTTGTACATGTCTCAAATGAGGATGGGCCTAAGATGATGTCATACAAATGCCAATTCTCATATTTTACTCCCACCGGCATAATCCTACATGCCAAATGGCTTTGTATAATGCACAGTATCTTAATGCTTGAAAATAAACAAACTAGGCAGTGAGGAGTGAAGAAGGCACATGTTGACCCCAAGTGGGAGATATTTGGGAGAGCAGGGGAAGGGGTACAAAAACTGCAAATAGACAGCAATGTGCCTCCATGCTAGCACTTCAAAGGCTGTTGCAAAAAATCCCGGTTTCAGGAATAGGCAACTGGTCCCAGTAAAGAGAGGTCTTTGTATCTCTCCTTCCTCCAGCAAAGCCGGCTTCTATAGGCAGCTGCTCTTTCCTGCTGTTGTCTGCTAAGAAAAGATAATCGATAAACTCTACTGGAAGAGCTGAGGGTCTTTGAAGATGACGGATGCCTCCGAGGCGCGGTGCCAGGGCTGTTGCCCCGATTGCATAATGCTTCCCCCCTAGTGTCCAGCTACTGTCCTTCCTGTCAAATGTGTTAGTCTTAAAGCTGCATGGAGTGTGCAGAAGGGAGAGGAGGGCTGGGCAGAGGTGGAGCTTTTTGCTTTTTTCCTCTGGCAAGAGTTAGATTCCTTCCACATTTGTGTTGCAATATCGCTAGCACATTTTCCTTCCTCTTCTCACACACATGCCACATGCACCATTAAATCTAACATACTCGGTAAAAACAGGCTCCTGTGAGAACTGAGCCTAAAATAGCTATGTTACGATTTCGCGTTAACTTAGAACAACAGTTCTCTCACCCTTTTTTCTCTTGGAAAGGAATAAGAAAAGTGGGGGAAATATTCTAATGTGTGTGCATGCATTCAAGATGTCTGCAAAGGTATGACTACACCGTTAATTTCATTAACGTTTTCTCAGGCATGGAAGTGTATTTACCAGTTCCTTCTTTTGAAATTGAACCTATGCACCTGCTTTTCGTTGTTGGACTCCCATCTAAGTACTAACCAGGAACCCAGCTTAGCTTCCACTTTCAGGCAGGATCTGAAGGCTTTAGAATATTTAGGCAGTTGCATAAAAAGTGATACCATTTAAAAATATGGATATGCACTATTAACATCTGGAACTAAGGGCTGGGCTTTAGCCCAGTGATAACAGTACGTGTTTTTCACAGACATTACCAGATAGAATTGTTTAAAAGCCCCTTTTGAAATCCTAGAGAGATGCTTAATTAGTGAAGCAGACGATATTGAGCAGAGGGAGTATTAACAAGACTTCTGTGTCAACATCCAATATAAGCACTTAGTAGGCTGGAAGTCAGCCTGAAGAAAACGGAAGTCCTCTACCAGCCCACACCACAGGAAGAACACCATCATCCCCACGTCAGCATAGGCAAATCTGTGCCTAAGTCCGTTCAGCAGTTCACCTACCAAGGAAGCATCATCTCTTCAGACGCCAAGATTGACAAAGAGATAGATCACAGATTATCAAAGGCATATAGTGCATTTGGAAGGCTTCACAAAAGAGTCTGGAGCAACAAGCACCTGAGGCAAAACACCAAAATCAGTGTGTACAGAGCTATCGTACTGTCTATTCTCCTCTATGGGTCTGAAACATGGGTCACCTATTGCCAACACCTATGACTCCTGAACGCTTTCATCAGCACTGTCTTCGCACAATCCTAAATATACACTGGACCAGCTATGTGACTAATGTTGCTGTCCTTGAGCAAGCAGGGATCACAGGCATTGAGGCCATGCTATTGAGAACACAGCTGCGCTGGGCGGGGCACGTCTCTAGGATGGAGGAACACCGCCTCCCAAAGATGCTACTCTATGGTGAACTCGTCACGGGTCAGCGCAAGAGAAGCGCCCCCAAAAAGAGATATAAAAACTCCCTGAAACAACATCTCAGGCTCGGCCAGATTGATCACCAACAATGGTCCACCCTGGCCTCACATCGGGAGGCATGGAGACGCACTATCCACAATGCTGCATCCTCTTTTGAGAAGACATGCCGAATGGGTGTCGAAGAGAAACGACAATGCAGAAAGAAACAACATCACTTGGAAACAACATCACCCAAGGAGACTTTCTGCTGTGCTTTCTGCAACCAACCTTGCCTATCTCAGATTGGCCTTTTTAGTCATCAACATGCTTGTAAAAAGCGTGGGATGAGTCCTTCCTAAAAATCTTCATTTGCGAAGTAATGCCGAGAGAGAGGTATTCCTGAATATAACGCCCAGTTCTCAATCCTGGGTTCTTTCTTCACCTTGGACTTGCGCACCCAGAATCACTCAACATTGGCCATGCTAGCTGGAGCTTCCGAAAGTTAAAAAGGTCTACAACCATGTTGTTAATACTCCATGCATCTGAGGAAATGGGTGAAAGTCTACAAAATCTCACGGTATACTAAATCTTATTAGTCTCAAAAGTGCTCAAGGGATTTTTGTTGCTTTATTTAGAACACAGTAATATGGCCACCCCTTTGGAAATTGGTATGTGGAAGCTTCTTCAGTCCCAAAGTGGGATTGCTTGATGAACTTCTGCATTTCCAATTTAGGCATTATCTATGACAGATATTTTGGAGTGCATTAGACTACAACTCCCATAAACCCACACAGCTAGCCCTCAGATCGTGGTAGTTAAAGAGTCCAACACATTCAGAAGTCAACAAGTTGGGAAAGGCTACAAGAGCAAACTTCCTTGAAAGATGTAGTCAACAGAATAAACCCACAGATATAAGGATTTCAGAAGGTAGCCTAATAAAGGATCTCACCCTCTTCTTTAGCCTCAGAATGTATAGAATGCTAAACTGGGGTGGGCAAAATGTACCCTCCATATTTTGTTGGGCTGCAGTTCCAATCCACCTAAAGCAGCTTAGTAGTCAAATATAAGGAACAGTACTATCTGGAGGATTATGTTATGCCACCCATCCTAAACTAAAATTTGTCTGTACTATGTTGTTGTACCACTAATCCATGATTCATTGCAAATATTGCCCCCAGAGTGTTGCCACGGTGGTCCACGCTCTGGTTACATCCCGTATAGATTACTGCAACGCTCTCTACGTGGGGTTGCCTTTGAAGACTGTTCGGAAGCTGCAACTAGTCCAACGGACAGCAGCCAGGTTGATAACAGGAGCGGCATTCAGAGAGCGTACAACTCCCCTGTTGTGCCAGCTCCACTGGCTGTCAGTTTGCTACCGGGCACAATTCAAAGTGCTGGCTTTAGCCTTTAAAGCCCTAAATGGTTCGGGTCCAACTTACCTGTCCGAACGCATCTCTCCCTATGAACCATCGAGATGTTTAAGATCATCTGGAGAGGCCCTGCTCTCGGTCCCGCCTTCTTCGCAGGCGCAACTGGCGGGACGAGCGACAGGGCCTTTTCAGTGGTGGCCTCGGCTTTGGAACGCTCCCTAGAGACATCAGATCGGCCCCCTCCCTCCTGACATTTCGCAAGAAAGTCAAGACCTGGCTATTTGAGCAGGCATTTCCTGATGAAATATAAGGCTTAATTAGATATATGGAATGACGACGATGCGATGAAAACTGATTTCAACATGACGCTGAGACTGCAATTGTATGTTTTTAATTGTTAATTTGTTATTATATGGTTTTAGGGGGGGGGGTTGCCTTGTTGCTGTGTTGTATTGAGAGCAGAGACTGCCTGCGTAAACCGTCCCGAGTCGCCTTCGGGCTGAGAGGGGCGGTATAGAAACGTGACAAATAAATAAATAAATAAAATCCCAAACAAGTTTCTGTCCTTTGATAGGACTGCAAAATTACCACCTGACATAACCTACACTTTGCTTAATGCTAGACCTGGACCAAAATGGCAGCCATTACTTGAGATATTGCAGTCTTACTTTGACTCCTTCTCTAGCGAGGTCAAGTAGTATTGCAACAACTATTGGCTTCAAATGAAGAAGACAATATTTCACTGCCTCAGGTTTCATACCTCTGTATGGAAACAGTGGAAATATACATATAAAGAAGCAGTTGATGCAGATACATTGAAAGCACTAAAAAAAACCTTCATAAAACGTTAAGTGCATACATTAATTTCGTAAGAGTTTCTATAGGCAATGAGTATGCAGAAGTGGTTTTGCAACATGTACCTAACCGGAGCACTTGCTGATGAACGATGGCACGGAAAAGAAGGGCCACAGCAGAAGGAGAAGCTCAAGGAGGAGAGCAGGTGGCCCAGCTACCAGTAACAGATATTGACAGGGAGGCCGCAGCTGAGTGATTTATGGACTGGGGTCTCTGAGATATTCATTCAAAAGCTGGACTCTAATTGTGGTAGAGCCCTCTTAATTGCACATGCGCACAGAGCACCAGCTGGTCCCACTCCATAAATGGGGGGAAGTATTTCCAGGAAGCCCAGTCCAGACGGTGGGGTGGGCAGCCCTTTCACTCTCCATTATCGCCACAATTAGCTGACACAGGAGTCAGAATCCATTCTGAGTCAGAAACAACACTAGAGTTTCAGCGACACAGACAGCATCCTCCCGCCAGTTCATTATCCTCTTCTACAAATGCAGGAGCTTTGCATTTGTTCATATCCCACAGTAAAGGTGCAATAACTGACCAGAATGTCTGCGTGGTTAATTGAAACCATCACCATCGCCGGGCTATTTGTGAGCTGCCAGTGATGGCCGACAGGGAGTTCTGGTGTGGGATGCTGGTTCATGAGGCCACAAAGAGTCGAAAGCAACTGAATGAATAAACAACATTGGAAATGGAATGGGGTTTTTTTTAGTGAAAGAAGAAGCAAGAATTGAAGAGAGATGTTGACTCTAAGCTGGAATGTGTCCAGAGGAGGGTGACTAAAAGAGCTGGACATGCTTAGCCTTCAGCAGTGAAGACAGAGAGGAGGCATGATGCCCATGTATAAATATGTGAGGGGAAGTCATAGGGAGTATGGAGCGAAATTGATTTCTGATGCCTTGGAGACTAAGGACACGGAACAATGGCTTCAAACTAAAGGAAAGGAGATTCCACCTGAACACGAAGAAGAGCTTCCTGACTGTGAGAGCTGTTAAGCAGTGGAACTCTCTGCTCCGGAGTTTGGTGGAGGCTCCTTCTTTGTAGGCTTTTAAACAGAGGCTGGGTGGCCATCTGTCGGGGGTGCTTTGAATGAGACTTTCCTGCTTCTTGGCAGAATGGGGTTGGACTGGATGGCCCACAAGGTTTCTCCCAACTCTAGGGTTCCATGATTCTATGAATTGATATCCACACCTTTTGAAAAGGTTGTGTAAATATCCCCCCTCTTTTCCACAAACCTACTCTCCTGTCCGACCTCCAGAAAAATGGGCATCAATGTGACTGGGTTAGGAAAGGTAGCTGCAACCCATCTGTCTACAACTCATTTAGTTTGATTCACAGAATTTAATCAAAACCCTTCTGAAACTCAACATGCTCTGATCTGCCCAAGCCCTGCCCTGGATTCTGTGTCCTTCACTAATTTCTATGACATTACCGGGAATGTGGTGCAGCTGGCTGGGTGTCAGCTGAATAAGATCTCTACTGACCAGAAGGTCATGAGTTCAAGGCCTGCCCGGGTCAGGGTGAGCTCTCGACCAATTTGTGTAGCTCGTTGTCGACCTTTGCAACCCGAAAGACAGTTGCATCTGTCAAGTAGGAAATTTAGGTACCACTTTGTGGGGAGGCTAAATTTAACTGATTTCTGGAATGTTAAATTGCCTCGGAGTATCTGTCTATATATGTTGTATGTCAATGGCATTGAATGTTTGCCTGTATATGTGCATTGTGCTCCGCGGGGTGAGAAGGGCAGAATATAAATGACGTAAATAATAGTGACATATGAGGAAGACACTGAATTGGAGAGGAGGAGATTATTTCATTTCAAAAATTAACCAACTGCAATTTGGTTGGGAATTATTTAGGTTGCTTTTTTGGTAGAATAATCTTGAAACAGCTAGGAAATGTACAATCATGTGTCTCCAAATCTTCCAAATGGCAATTGGGCAAGTCTGTGGAATAAAAAACCCTCTCCTGTCCCCATTTTAGACATTCCCAGACTTGATGTCTAGATCAGGCATGGGCAAACTTGGGCCCTCCAGGTGTTTGGGACTCAGCTCTCTCACCATTCCTAACAGCCCCAGACCCCTTCCTTTCCCCCCCTCAGCCGCTTAAGCGGCTGAGGGGGGAAAGGAAAGGGTCTGAGGCTGTTAGGAATGGTGAGAGTTGGAGTCCAAAACATCTGGAGGGCCCAAGTTTGCCTATGTCTGGTCTGGAACATAACAGAACACAGATTTCCGTTCTGTCAGATATATACAGTACCTACTTAAATGCTGTCAAGTGTGAGGCAAAGGGAAGATCCCTTAACCTAAAATGTTATGGGGAAGGGCGACGTAAAGACACATTGTGTGTTACAGGGAGAGAAGGATCCATCACTGAGCTTCGAAAGATTACTCTTTTCATCTATAACTCCCAGAATTCATCTATAACCCCAGACAACGTTATTATATTATATTGTGTTATAGAAATTATTATTATTATTTCGGAGCAGCACCATCTCCTCCTAAGAAACATTGGACAATTTCAACAGAAAGGAGGAAAACATGAAAAGGAACAAAATCTGGCTAAAATCAGGATAGTACATAAAGAGGAACACTCAAAAAGCAGGGGAATTCCAGGCAAGAATCAATCAATGCCAGCTAACACCTCCCAACAAAGGATTCCCCCAGGCAGCAACCAGCCAGCCCTTGAAACTGCAAAGTCATTAAATGCTAATCAAGGTGACAAATTGTAACATTCACGCATGCCTCAAGCAGGCAAGAGTTCTTTCTCCCACCCTGGACATTCCACAGATATATAAACCTCACTTACTTAGTTTCCAACAGACCCTTCAACCTCTGGGGATGCCTGCCATGGATGTGGCCGAAACATCAGGAGAGAATGCTTCTGGAACGTAGCCATACAGACTAGAAAATGCACAGCAACCCAGTGATTCCGGCCATGAAAGCCTTCAACAACACAGAAAACAACAAGATATTCTCCTTCATACTGTTGTAGCTCTTCTGTGTTTATAATAAAAGTTTGTGTGTGGCACTAAGTGTGTTTAGGTGCTGTTGTGTCATAACATTTGGAGCATTCTATACGTAATGCTGGTAGACAGGAAAAGAGATTTAAAGATGGGCTTAAAGCCTACCTTAAAAAGTGTGACATAGACATCAAGAACTGGGAAACCTTGGCTCTTGAGTGCTCTAACTGGAGGTCAGCTGTGACCAGCAGTGCTGCAGAATTCGAAGAGGCGTGAGTGGAGGGTGTACGGGAGAAACGTGCCAAGAGGAAGGTGTGTCAAGCCAACCCTGACCGGGACCGACTTCCACCTAGAAACCAATGTCCTCACTGCAGAAGAACATGCAGATGAAGAACAGATCTCCACAACCACCTACAGCCTCACCATCAAGACACTACACTTGGAGGACCATCATCCCTTGGACTACAAGTGATCATCTAAGTAAGTAAGTAAGTAAGCATTCTATCTTCCAGAATTACAAGGAGAAAGAATACAAGGAGGAATCCAGAGGTTAGAGAAATCTTGCTGCCCCAGATGCCTGTATTACACACACCCAGAGGCAGGCCCGGATTAACACTTTTTTGCGCCCTAGGCCACACTTTGAAATTACGCCCCCTTTAAGTCAACCTCCCGCCACCTCCAAGGTCCCCATTCCCACCGGCTGGAAAGCTCCGCTGTGCTCTGAAGGTCTCCTCGGGAGTCGGGAGGCTTGGGGAGAGAGCAGCGGGTGAAAACTCGCTCCAAAGGCACGCATGAGAGAGAGAGAGAGAGCAAGAGAGAGAGCAAGAGAGAGAGCGAGAGAGAGAGAGCAAGAGAGAGAGAGCAAGAGAGAGAGCACAAGAGAGAGAGAGAGAGAGAGAGCGAGAGCAAGAGAGAGAGAGAGAGAGAGAGAGAGAGAGAGAGAGACGGAGGGGATAGAGCAGAGACTTTGCCGGGAGAAGGTGCGAGGAGGGGCATGAGAAAGCGGGAAAGAGGGGCGCAGACCTGTTGGTTTTTTTGGTCTGTGATCTGCGCCCCCCCCCCCTCGGCTTGCACCCCTAGGCTATGGCCTCGTTGGCCTTATGGGTAATCCAGGCATGCCCAGAGGTTCACTTTGGGGTTCTCTGCAGTTCCACAGAGATGCTAGTGTCCTAACCCCAGTCCATACAGACCTGTAACCATTTAAGAGATCAGTTAAAGAGGTCTCCCGTGGTATCTGCCACAACCAGGCATGTAGCCGGGTTGTGGTTCTCAGGGTGGTCCGTGATAAGGCCTTACTGGTACATTATTTAAACTGCTATGTGTATTTATATCATGATCTGATCACCATGCTCAATATATCCCATATGCTTGGGGGTATTGGGATAACAATACAAAAGGTTTGCTAGGGTAGACCCTCTCTCACTCAGATTCCCCCCGAATCAAACTCAGCCCCCCAAATCAAAATCCTGGCTACGGCCCTGGCCACAACCCATGATAAATTGGCCCTGGAATCACCACAAGTCGGAACGGACTTGATGGCACACAACAACAATAACAACAACAACAACAACACCCTTCAAACTATATGTCTAAAAATATTAACATTCCAAACGACTCCTTGACTTCTCACCCATTCATTGATGCTCGATACAGACTAACAGACGCACAGACATCCTCACAACCTCTGACGATGCCCGCCATAGATGCAGGCGAAACGTCAAGAGAGAATGCTTCTGGAACATACTCATACAGCCCGGAAAACACACAACAACCCAGTGATTCCAGTTATGAAAGCCTTCGACAATACATAGAAGCATAGTATAGTTTACAACAATAATGGTGGTATTTTTTTCCCTCTTGCCTAGACTTTGGCCTCCTACATTCATTCCATAGCAAGGCGTTGAAGAGGCAAGGCTCTCAGGATCAAAGTACTAAGGCATATTGATGATAATCATGACGATTGTGTCATCTGCCACATACACACATATACGGCATCTCCGTTTCCTCTGAGATTTCAGTTGTATTTTTCCAGTAGGAGAAGGAAAACTGGGATTTCCCAGCAATAACTGCACGCTAATCCAAAGTGCAATAGACTCTCAGTTAACCGGCACCTAAGGGGATTGGTAGATGCTGGATAATTGTAGTTTCTGGTTGCTCGAGAGCTGCTATTAAAAATAGACCAAACTAATACTATGCCCCATATGATGCCTTTGCATCTCCTTGCAAATGATGCTAAACTATACCTTGCATTTCCTTGGAAATGCTGCTAAATCAGGCATGGGCAAACTTTGGCCCTTCGGGTGTTTTGGACCCCAACTCCCACCATTCCTAACAGCCTCAGGCTTTTCTTTCCTCAGCCGCTTAAGCGGCTGAGGGGGAAAAGGAAGGGGCCTGAGGCTGTTAGGAATGGTGGGAGTTGGGGTCCAAAACACCAGGAGGGCCAAAGTTTGCCCATGCCTGATTTTAGCCTTTCCACTCTGCATTGAGCACCCAGCTCCAGAATTGAAAGCAGCTGCAACGACGCCTCTGACCAGCAGGCGGCAGCATTGTACGCAGATCGCAGCTGCAGAGCAGGGCTGGAGCCTTGTTTGTAGAAGGCTGCATCATCCTGCTCTTGGAAGCTAAGCAGGGCCAGCTCCGGCTTGCACTTGGGTGGGAGACCAACCCTGAATTTCGAGTACTGTAGGCTGTATTTCAGGTGCAGAAACCGGCAAACCCACCTCTTTACCTTGGGTTGGCAGAAGTCAACAGCAACTGGAAGGAACATTATATTTCAGAGGATGGAACTGTGGAAAAGCTGTCTCTGAGTATTCCTTGCCCAGGAAAAAAACCCTGTGAAATTTGACAGGTGACTTGGAAGCATATACACACAAACACATGCTCGAGGTGTCGAAGGCTTTACGGCCGGAATCGCAGGGTTGCTGTGAGTTTTCCAGGCTGTATGGCTATGTTCCAGAAGCATTCTCTCCTGACGTTTCACCCACATCTGTGACAGGCTAATCAAGGAGGCCAAGTGAAACATTCACACTTGCCACAAGTAGACAAGAGTTCTTTCTCCCACCCTGGACATTCCACAGATATATAAACCCCACTTGCCTAGTTTCCAACAGACCCCTCAACCTCTGAGGATGCAGAGAAGAAATCATAGAGAGGAGGGAGCAAGCTTGTTTTCTGCTGTCCTGGAGACTAGGACGCAGAGCAACGGCTTTAAATTACAAGAAAGGAGATTCCATCTGAACATTAGGAAGAACTTGACCTGTTCAGCAGTGGAACTCTCTGCTCCGGAGTGTGGTGGAGGCTCCTTCTTTAGAGGCTTTTAAGCAAAGGCTGGATGGCCATCTCTTGGGGGTGCTTTGAATGGATTTTTCTGCTTTGGGGCAGTGGGTTGGACTGGATGGCCCATGAGGTCTCTTCCAACACTATGATTCTAAATGTAAACAATGTTTCCCAGGAGCCCTTGGCTGGCACTCCCAGCCAGGTACTGGTCTCCATGAGTCTATAAAGACCACTTGATCACCTGGCCTTACCACTAGGGAGTTGAATATTGAGGGGGAAAACCAGAGATAGACTGCCCCACCATCCACCCCATTGCCTAACAAACTCCCTGCAAAGCTCACCGAACTGGTCTCGGAGGTGCTGTTGGAGTCACCCAGACTTTTGATATGACTTCATACCACTGGAACCCAGTTTGTCAGGTGCAGCTTGTTCATGGTACCCATGATAAACATGGGTCTATCCCTAAGTGGTTTCTCCTCAGTCAGCAGGTCATACCCTTGATTCTTTCGGGTTTTCAGCTAGGAATAGTCTTTCAGAAACCTGACCTAGGAAACCTGCAAGGAGAGTTCTGGATGGTAAGGTCTCTTCTATAACCCTTTTGACATTTCAGGAAATCATGGCAAAACGTGGGTCCTCTGGATGGTCTTTGTGACTTCTTCTAAGTCAACCCTTTGACTCTAAATCAGAGTCCCTTCTCCCAATCTACTTCCATGAAAACTGGTACTTGCCTAAGTGCGTATATTTATTTATTTACTTTATTTCTATTCCGCCCGTCTCACCCCGCAGGGGACTCAGGGCGGATTACAATGTACACATTACATTTAGACACACAAACACACAAGACAGACAGAGGCAATTTAACATCTGGCCACCAGGGGGAGCTGTCGCACTCCTTCATTCCTCGCGTGTTTTCTGGAGATGTTTTTTATGGCCTTGTAAATCAGTTAAATTTAGCCTCCCCACTAAGTGGAACCTTAATTTCCTACTTGACAGATGCAACAGTCTTTCAGGTTGCAAAGGTCGACAACAGGCTTCACAATAGGTCGAGAGCCCATCTCGACCTGGGCAGGCCTCAAACTCATGACCTTCTGGTCAGTAGAGATCTTATGCAGCTGACACCCAGCCAGCTGCGCCACATCCCCGGTGCTTATTTGTGTTTAATGAGTGTCCCCGCTGCTTGCATTTATATTTTATGTTGCATCAATAGTTATCACAGGTGGTTTGTGTCAAATTAAAACACCAACTCTTTTAATCTTGCTTGAAATCTTTGCCAATCTTTGAACCTGGAGAGCTTGTTTCCAGCCTAGAATGGAGGCCTTTTGCACTACAAGTCCCAGAGCCCCCATATCAACATAGTTTGCTCAAACTGTCACTCCTCCACCCAAAAGTAACTTTTCCAAGCAAGAGCCTGACCTGAATGCAATACCATATCCAAAAATCCTTCCTACTCCTGCCTTGCTTCAACGTCGTAGATCTTTGTTCCAGATTCCCCAGATGCTCAACTACAACTCCCATCATCTCCAGCCATCATTGCCAGCCTGATAGGAGTTGTATTCCAACCATATAGAAAGTTGGAGTAAAGCAGTGATTTTCAACCAGTGTGCTGTGGAACACTAGTGTGCCGTGTGAGATCATCAGGTGTGCCGTGGCAAATTACAGTGGAGAGAGAGAGAGAGCCTAGCAGGAAACTTCAGGCAGCGGAAATGAGGCTTTCCTGGCTGAAGCAGCAATGCCAGCCAGCATGGCTGTAGTCAGGGAGAGCCCTCGGCATCCAGAACTTTCCTCCCTCTCTCCTCTCTCTCTCCTTCCCTCCCTCTGCGCGCCAAGGCCGGGCTGCGGCTCCTCCTGCTTCCTGGCTCCTGGAAGCTCTTCTGCCCTCCTCCCTTCCGGCAGCAAGGAGGAGGAGAGGGAGGAGGAGTCCGCGGGAGCCGCCCCCGTCCAACCCCGCTCCCGGACAGGCCCGGATTACCCATAAGGCCAGACTAGGCCATGGCCTCGGGCGGCAGGTTTTGGGGGGCAACAGATTCGGCCCCCTGCGAGGGGGCAGGGAGGAGGGAATGGCGCTCCCTCGCCTGGGCCCCCTTGCAAAGGAAGGAGGCAGCGAGGAGGAGGAAGGGAAGCTCTGCCCCGCCGGCGGGCATGCATGCATGCGCACGCACGCCCGCCAGCGGGCTTCCCTTCCTCCTCCTGGCCGCCTCCTTCCTTTACAAGGGGGCGACCCAGGTGGCGAGGAGGAGGGCGGGACTTCCCTTCATCCTCCTTGCGCCTTCCTTTCGGTCGCGGGAGGAGGAGGTGGAGGGAAGGCACGCAGCACCGTGGGGCTTCCGTCTGCCGCCTCCTCCTCCTCCCGCGACCAAAAGGAAGGCACGAGGAGGAGGAAGGGAAGTCCCGCCCTCCTCTCCGCGCCCTCCTTTTGGTCGCGGGAGGAGGTGGCGGACGGAAGCCCCATGGTGCCGCGCACCTTCTGTCCACCTCCTCCTCCTCCTGTGACCGAAAGGAAGGTGGATGGAAGCCGTGGTGCCGGTGCCTCGTGGCTTCCGTCCACCTCCTCAGGCCCTCCTTCCGGTTATGGGAGGAGGCGGCGACGGAAGCCGCACAGCCGGGGTTGCTGCCGCACATGCGCAGCAGTGCCCTGGGGGCGTGGCTTTCCGCACCCTGGGGGCGTGGCTTTCCGTGCCCTGGGGGGTCGGCATGGGGCGTCTTGGCCTCGGGCGGCTGAAGAGCTTAATCCGGGCCTGCTCCCGGAGGCTCGAGGCGAGGCTTTCTGCCCTCTAGCCCCTCTGCGCCAGGGAAGGGGAGCAACCTCTCATCTCCTGGCCTTTCCTGGCTGGGCTCCGGGTTCGCTGCAGTGCAGAGCAGAGGCTGGGATGCGCAGCTCCACAGCCCAGCTTGGTTCCTTCCTGATCTGGCCTCAAGGCGACAGCAGGGAAGCTGAGGGGACACGGGGGGGGAGGCACTCCTGGAAGGGGCTAAACCCCTTCGGGAAGGAGTGCTGGGGGTGGCGACGGCTGCAAGCCTCCGCCGCAGTTTGTTCCGAGGCTCGGGGCCACCCCGTGTGCTCAATTCCTATTTGTTCTGCGCAGCCGAGCCCGCGTGTGCTTCGGCCACTCAGCGCAACCCTCCCCCGCGGCACGGTGACGGGCCTCTTGTGTGTGGGCCTCCCAGGGGGGGGCGAGGCGGGAGGGGGGTTTGGTGGAAGCAGCGGCGTCATGAGGGGGGGGGAGGGTGACAGTTAGTAAAATGACAGAGTGTCATTTTGTGTCATTTTGGTTGGTGGTGTGCCCCAGGATTTTGTAAATGTAAAAAATGTGCCGCGGCTCAAAAAAGGTTGAAAATCACTGGAGTAAAGAATAGCTATGGGAAGATAACATCAGGAAGAACAGTTGGAGAAAATAACATTTTGTGATTGTAAATGGACTCAAATAATAATAATTTATAGTCTTTTGCAAACCTCACTGCTCTCCTCAAACTCCAAGCCATTTATGAACAAATTAAAAAGCACACATCTCAACCATTTACTAATCCCAAAGAAGAACTGACATGTAATCAGGGCTGCGGTAACACCACGGGTTAAACCACTCGCTGCAGGAAATCTGCTGACCAGAAGGTTGGCAATTCGAAGTCACAATTCGAAGCTCCCAACTGTCAGCCCTAGCTTCTGCCAACCTAGCAGTTCGAAAGCATGCAATGTGAGTAGATCAACAGGTCAGCGGGAAGGTAAAAGGGCGCCCACACGAAGATATGCAAACATGCCGGCAACGCGATCAGAGATGTCTATGGACAACAGGCTCCTTGGCATGGCAAAATTGCATCAAGAGCACCTTCCCATAGCCGGAGTTAGAATCATCTTGTCTTTGTTGTGTTTCTACATCAATTCTGACTTATGGAAACTCTAAGGCAGGCATGGGCAAATTTGGGCCGTCCAGGTGTTTTGGACTCCAAATCCCACCATTCCTAACAGCCTCAGGCCCTTTCCTTTTCCCCCTCAGCCGCTTAAGCGGCTGGGGAAAAGGAAAGGGCCTGAGGCTGTTAGGACTGGTGGGATTTGGAGTCCAAAACACCTGGAGGGCCCAAGTTTGCCCATGCCTTGTATAATTGCTTAATCCTCTTGCTAACTTTCAAAGTGAAGCTTTATGAAGGAGCGTTGGGGGAAATGTAGAGCGCAAGGAGACTGCCTTTAGATCACCAAGCAGCAATGCCTGGAATCCTAATATTGGCTCGATTCCCCCTATTAAGCCCCAATATTGTCTGTAAGCCACACCTGCAAGAAATTAACTGTGTAAAAGGGAAACCTTAGGTGATTCTAGGCTCACCTTCTGCCAGCAGGAGTCATTATAAGTAGGTACAAATGCACACAAATGTGACTTTCCCTACAGCATAGTTTTTCATCTCCTGGGGTTTCAGACAGCATACCTTTTATTTCACGCCACACAAATTATTAATACAGCTTAGTTATGTGCATACTTGAGAGGTTCTCTGAATTTAAAAGAAAGCTATGAAAATATTCCTGTCATTATAGCTGCTTCTACAGTTTAAGAAACATGGTACTGTGTTGTCGAAGGCTTTCACGGCTGGAATCACTGGGTTGCTGTGAGTTTTCCAGGCTGTACGGCCATGTTCCAGAACCATTCTCTCCTGACTTTTCACCTGCATCAATGGCAGGCATCCTCAGAAGTTGTGAGGTCATTATATGGCAGTGTAGCAGTTCACATACCTGGGAAGCATCATCTCTTCAGACGCCAAGATTGACAAAGAGATAGATCACAGATTAGCAAAAGCATATAGTGTATTTGGAAGGCTTCACAAAAGAGTCTGGAGCAACAAGCACCTGAGGCAAAGCACCAAAACCAGTGTGTACACAGCTATCATATGGTCTATTCTCCTCTATGGGTCTGAAACATGGGTCACCTATCGCCAACACCTACGACTCCTTGAACGCTTTCATCAGCGCTGTCTTCGCACAATCCTAAATATACACTGGAACGGCTATGTGACTAATGTTGCTGTCCTTGAGCAAGCAGGGATCACCAGCATTGAGGCCATGCTATTGAGAACACAGCTGCGCTGGGCAGGGCACATCTCTAGGATGGAGGACCACCGCCTCCCAAAGATACTACTCTATGGTGAACTCGCCACGGGTCAGCACAAGAGAGGCGCTCCCAAAAAGAGATACAAGGACTCCCTGAAACAACTTCTCAGGGTTGGCCAGATTGATCACCAACAATGGTGCACCCTGGCCTCACATCGGGAGGCATGGAGACACACTATCCACAATGCTGCAGCCTCTTTCGAGAAGACACACCGAATGGGTCTTGAAGAGAAATGACAACGCAGAAAGAACCGCAACTTGGAAACAACATCACCCAAGGAGACTTTCTGCTGTGCTTTCTGCAACCGAACTTGCCTATCTCAGTCATCAACGCGCTTGTAAAAAGCATGGGATGAGTCCTTCCTAAGAATCTTAGTTCGCGAAGTAATGCCAAGAGAGAGGGATGACCACACAACCTCTGTGGATGCCCACCATAGATGTGGGTGAAATGTCAGGCGATAATGCTTCTGAAACATGGCCACACAGCTCGGAAAACTCACAGCAACCAAACATGGTACTCTTTGCTGCAGGAAAAATAACAAGAGTCGTATGGCTTATTTAAACATGAGCATTCTTGGGATACAGTAGTCTTCTGCGAGGACTGCACTCTCCATCATCCCAGCCAATACTGCCATGCACCCATTGCAATGAGAGTTGCAATCCAGCACATCTGGAGAGGCCGGTCTGAAGAGACCAGATCAACAGTGCATGGACTAGCATGGGAACCTGGGAAGTTTCTCTTGAGTTTCCAAAACTGGGTGTTTTGGAAACTCAAGAGCACTGCATCCAACATGCATCCAACATGAAAAAGATGCCAGAGAGCCTCAAAGGTCTCATATACTTTCTCCTTTATGTGAACATTTGTTTCTCCTAGGAATAGTATTACACTAAAGGTGTTTAGTAATTAAATATAAGGGGTCGCAGTGGTTAAACCAGTGTTCTCAACCTTCCTAATGCTGTGACCCCTTAATACAGTTCCTCATGTTGTGATGACTCCCAACCATAAGATTATTTTTGTTGCTACTTCATAACTATAATTTTGCTACTTTTATTAATCTGAATGTAAATATCTGATAGGCAGGATGTATTTTCATTCACTGGACCAAATTTTGCACAAATATCTAATACACCCAAATTTGAGTGCTGGTGGGGTTGGAGCGGATTGATTTTGTCATTTGGAAGTTGTAGTTGTCGGGATTTATAGTTCACCTGCAATCAAAGAGCATTCTGGACTCCACCAATGATGGAACTGAACCAAACTTGCCACACAGAACTCCATGACCAACGGAAAATACTGGAAGGGTTTGGTGGGCGATGACCTTGAGTTTTGGAGTTGTAGTTCTACATCCAGAGAGCACTGTGGACTCAAACAATGATGAATCTGGACCAAACTTGGCACGAAGACTCAATATGCCCAAATGTGAACCTTTTTCTACAAGTTGCAAGACCTGTTCCAACGAAGTTGTGAGACAAGCAGCATCAAACCGAGGGCTCGTTCTCCTCCAGTTTGTGAACTCATCCCGTGTGGCTAAGGGTGATCAAACAATTTTGTCCTCATGTTGCAAACTTGCTGCACTTCAGCAGTTTTAAAAATGTGAACATAAAAATGAGAAGGGGCCCTGGGTTTTCCCACAGAAGTCCTACCATTATTTCAGATGGTTTAAACGCAACCATCAATTACTTTTTTCTACCCATGACTTGGTTAAGCACTCAAGAGTGCCAGCAAAGTATATACATAGTACTCTGTGAGATGTCTGGTGTTTTTCGTTTTAATTATTATATTTGGGATAGTCCAAAGTCCAGGTGGCAATGTATTACCATGTGCCGGTTTCTGGAACCACACAGGGCAATGCGTCAGATTATGTCTTGGTCCCTCACCCATCGAGGAGGCTATAGGGAATGCATATGCACCACTTCTCTGCTTATCCACGGTGCCAAAAAACAAGCCCATTGATGCTAATCTATCCCTGTCTCACGGCTCAGATGCTTTTCTGTGGCTAAGCCCCTTATAATGGTTTTACTAAAATCCTCTTTTGATGCGGAAAAAAAATCCCAGCTGGAAGTTTCAGGCAACACCGCAATGTGCAAGTCTGCGGGTCTCTTTCCCCCGCCACACAAAAGCCTCTAACCAAGTGGAAAATTTGCTGGAGGCCAGAAGTTTGGGCCTGCAATTATTTTTTAAGGGATTATCAGGAGAGAATGGGAGGCGCGAAGCACCCTGAGCTTTCCCTTCCCTTTCTGTCTCTCCCTGTGTTTTGTTCTGCCTTGCTTTCAGACAGATTCAACCAGGTCCCTCCAAAAGTGCAGCTGAGGAATGGAGCATCCCGGCTGCATTTGCCCAACATCTTTTCCTCCAAAGACTGTAAGTCAGACCTCCAGTTCAAACAGGCCATGGCGGCCGTGGCCTAAACAGAAGGTTGACGGATTTTAACTACCCTGTTCCTGGGGCTTTAATAGCACCCTAACCTGCAAATATTTAACCGATACAGCTGTTCTTGGCATGAGGTTAAAGTGACAGGGAAAGGACACCAGGGAAGAGCCAGGTGGAGAAAAGTGAAGCTTGTCCTAGGCTGTGGTTCATAGGAAAATATTCAAAACGCTCCCGAAATATTACTGGGTTGGCTTTGAGGATTTTTCTGCTGCTTACTTTGTTGAATATATGACTCAACTGGCAACTCTGGTGGATGCTGGCCATTTATAACCCAGATGTTGTCGTATGAAGAGATGATAAAAATGCAGTTAAAATTAAGAAATAGCAACAATATAAACTTAATATTGGTTTGGTACAGTCAAGGCCTTCCACGTGTATCATTGGGACAATTCTATAACCCTACTGCGTAAGAAATATGAATGTTGTTATGCCCTATATTTCAGATTAGGAGCCAGACAAACCCCAAAGATACCAAAATCCGTGGATGCTTAAACCCCACTACTTTCCATAGTGTTCCTTATATGACAAAGGCAATCAGTTCCTGTTTTAAATGATAAAGACAGTCATTCAACCGATAGCGAACTGTGACACTTGTTCTTATTAATCATAACCCAAATGCAATGTTATTAATTTCTTAAATGTTGTATTCTATGGTTCTATTTTCACCTGACTTAGCCGATGGTTTGTTGACCGAAATAAAGGCTACTGACTGACTGACTGATATAAAAAGGCAAAATCAAGGCAAACTTTAAAGAAATATATACGTATATGATTCAGGCTGTGGGTGGATAAATACCTGGATGCAGAATCTGTGGATATGGAAAGCTTATTTATTTACCATGTCAGAAGCAAGTTGAGGGTATAGCTAAAATGCATTTAAAAACACAGAATTTTAAAAACCCTTGGCATTATGCTTAATGTCCTTTGACCAGAAGCTGGCCACTTGGAGTGCCTCTGATGTCACTGTAAGAAGGTCCTCCATTGTGCATGTGGCAGGGCTCAGGTTGCATTGTAGTAAGTTGTCTGTGGATTGCTCTTCTCCACACTCGCATGTTGTGGACTGTAGCTCCATTTTTGAAGATTGGCTCTGCATCTCTTGGTACCAGAGCGCAGCCTGTTCAGCACCTTCCAGGTTGCCCAATCTTTGTGACCGCATCTCCTGCCACCAACCTGCACATCCTCTCCGATCCTCCGGGGAGGCTCTCCTCTCGCCGCTCCCACTGTCACAGGCAAGATTAGTGGGAACAAGGGAGAGAGCCTTCTCTGCTGTAGCTCCCCGTCTTTGGAACTCACTACTAGGTGAGCTCAGGCAAGCTCCCTCCTTAGCAGACTTTAAGAAAAATCTGAAGACCTGGCTTTTCCGTTGTGCCTTTGAAGAGTGACCATCCTCTCCAGTTGTGTTGCCCCATCTATAGTGTTCCCCTATGAGACACTTTCCCCCCATCCTAAACTGAAAGTCTGTCCCCACTTTTTCATTTTCTTGGGCCCCCTCATTAGCTATCTCCTACTCCTATCTCACCCAGGGTTTTTTTTTTAAAAAAAATCATTTTATCGTGTCCACTTGGCCTGCTCATCCTATTCGATTCTTGTGTGTGAATTTCTTGTATCACTTCATTTATTTTGTAATTGTATATTTTTAAAATTATTTTTATTTTACTGTGATGTATTTTTGTTTTGTATTTTATTGATGGTGGCGGGGTATTGTATTTGTCTGTATTGGCCTTTAGAAGGGCGATGTTGCCTTGGACAGGGCTCATGATTCAGACCTAGACATGCCCTGAGTCCCCATAGGATGATGGGGAGATGGCTGTGATGCAAGGCCCACGATGTGACATCAGGGTATAAATAAAGATTATTATTATTGTTGTTATTATTATTATTATTATGTGTGCCCAGGAGGGAGTTTCTCATCTAGTCTCAGCCACTGATTAAGGTGCTGTGTTTTTATCTGCCACTTTTGGACTCTTGCTTGTTGAGGTGTTCTCTCAATCTTAGGAAGCTGCTTCTTGATTTAAGCCATTGGCATGCTGGCTGATATCCGAACAGAGGATGGGCCAGAGATGTCACTTCCTTGGTCCTTTCATTATTGGCTGCTACTTCCCGATAGATGTCAGGTGGTGTCAGCTAAACAGTATAATTTTTAACAGTGTACAGAAGGCTGACTTTATTGGAAATTTATATGCAAAAGCTAGTTGTCAATTGCGCCATTGCCTTAATGTGTTCTACATAACTGGCTTACTCCTTAGTGAAGAGCTGAATAGGGATGTAAGAAAACTCCCACATACAGATCTCTATCAATAATGAAAATAGACACAGAGGTTTTCTGGCTCGACAAAGAAGACCTCATTATCCATAACCTGGGTGGATTTTCCTTGATTTTATGCCAATATTTATTATCCAGAACCATAGCAAACATTCCCGAGGGGAATACTGTAATAGCACAGGAGAGAAACATCCAAGTGCCACCTACGTCTGTGGGAAAACACGCAACCCAACCAAACGCAGGTGTTGCTCCTTAAGGCACACAGACAGCCTGGGCCTGAACAGAGGTACCACTCCCAGAGGATGAGACTTACTTGCCAGTGGGCCAAGATGCTATTCCCAGCACTAGAATAACATCTGATGCAGCTTCTTCATACAACTCCACACAAACTCACAGACAAAACAGAGGCTCCTTTGCTGGCCTTCGGATGGGGTTTACACAACCACAACCTTTGGGATAGGTTGTGTATCTGTTGCACAAAAGAGACAGTATGAGGAAACTTATGTACACAAGCTACTTGCAAGGAATACTTATTTGGGGGGGGGCTGTGATTTTACTGCCCTCGAATAAGAATTCTGTCCCGCAAATGAATTTTTCTTCATTTCTCAAATTTATAGCATTTTATTAACTTCAAACTTCAGGTGAGCATTGAAAAACAGACTCCAAAGGAAAAAGAAAGGCAAAGTTACCGAGGGAATGCGGAAAAGGCAAATGCATAAGGGGTTTTTTTTTTTAAAGTATGAACAATTTTCAGTATCTCACCCTTAACAATGCTAGACATTTGCAGACTGAAGGAAAATCCCACTTGGGTTATAGTACCCAACCTACACAGGCCTTTGGAGACTATTCTGAAAGTTCAGCAGGTAAAAGTGTTGCAGCCATGTGGTTTGGTGGAGCTATTTATAAGGAGCATGTAACTCCCTTCTTGAAGCTGTTCCACTGGCTACCCATCTGTTTCCTGCCAGAATTAAAAATACTACGGTGCATCTATACCAGGCATGGGCAAACTTCGGCCCTCTGGGCGTTTTGGACTTCAGCTCCCACAATTCCTCACAGCCTCAGTCCCTTAAGCGGCAGTAGGTTAACCACCAGGGGAGGAAAGGTTGAGCATTCAGATTGAGCAGCTGTGAGTAGATATTTTAATGGCATCATTTAAGGAAAGGGGACCAGAAAAATGCTGACAATTCGATCAAAGGAGGAAGTCTGTGAACAGGGTTCTTCAGCACGGTGGATGGAGCAACATCACCCCCTTGAGGCCGGAATCAAGCACAACCTCCAAGATGCCGAAGATGGGGAAAGTCTATATACCTCTATCTATGTACTGTGTCTGTCCTGTCAGTGTATAACGGCATTGAATGTTTGCTGTATATGTGTTTTGTGATCTGCCCTGAGTCCCCTTTGGTGCGAGAAGGGCAGAATATAAATACTGCAAATAAATAAATAAATAATAGATTCATGCCATTCAACACAACTTTAATGTCCATGGTTCAATGCTATAGAATCACGGGAGTCATTGTTTTACAAAGTCTTTAGCCTCCTCTGGCAAAGAGTGCTGTCACCTCACCAAACAGCAAACTCCCATGATCCATAGCATTAAACCATAGCAGTTAAAGAGGAGTAAAACTGCATTAATTCTAGCCTTTAGCTTTATTTACTTACTTATTTACCCTATTTCTATACCGCCCCTCTCAGCCCTAAGGTGACTCGAGGCGGTTTACATGGCAACCAGTGCCCACAATATAAAATACAATTAAAACAGTTATGTACTAACAAATAAAAACACAGCAATTAGCAATTAAAAACAATACAATTCCTTTATAGATACTATAGACTGCTAAAGAAAGAGAAATATATGGGTACTAGAGCAAATCATGCCTGAATTCAACCTAGAAGTCAAGCTGACTAAACTGAGAGTGTTGTACTTTGGTCACTTCATGAGAAGGCATGACTCACTAGACCATGGTGTTTAATAGGATAGAAGGCAGGAGGAAAAGAGGAAGCTTATATTCCAGAGAAATAGACTTAATGAAGGATATGCATCTGGAAGTCCTGAGCAAAGCTGTTGAGAATAGGGTCACTTGAAAGTCTCTTATTCACAGGATCGCCATAAGTTGAATCCACCTTGACTGCAGCTAACAATAACAGCTTGGATTGGGACTATTTAGAAGACCATTATCTTCGTATATGAGTTTGCCCAAATATTAAGAATAGTGCCACAGGGCTCTCCCTTAGTCCCACCACGATCATGGCACATGGGACATAGTCTCCGCAGTGACTGCTCCCAAGTTATGGAATCCCTTTTCAATGGAGATGTTTCTTCTGGCAGGCCGTTGGCTTTTAACTTGGAGTGTTTAATGTCATATCTGTATTTCATTATATTTTCAACGCCATCTGTGCGCATTCAGAAGAAGACCTACAAGCAACTCTAAACACCTTTGCAGAAGCATACGAGAAGCTCGGCCTGTCATTGATCATTGATCATTGAGAAAACCAAAGTGCTCTTCCAGCTGGCACCAGCCAATCCCAGAAATACAGCTTAATGGTGTAACATTAGAAAATGTTGACCATTTCCGCTAGCTTGGCAGCCACCTCTGAAATACAACACTGCCTGAGCTCTGCGAGTGCAGCATTTTTCCGAATGAAGCACAGTGTTTGAGGACCGGGACATCCGTAGGGATACCAAGGTGCTCGTTTATAAAGCTATTGTCCTCCCAACCCTATGTGCCTGCGAAACGTACACTATCTACAGACGCCACATGCAACTCCTGGAACGATTCCATCAGCGTTGCCTCTGAAAAATCCTGCAAATCTCTTGGGAAGATAGGCGGACAAATGTCAGCGTATTAGAAGAAGCAAAGACCACCAGCATTGAAATAATGGTCCTCCGCCACCAATTCCGCTGGACCGGCCACATTGTCCGAATGCCCGATCACAGTCTCCCAAAGCAAGTTACTCTACTCTGAACTCAAGAATGGAGAACTGAATGTTGGAGGACAGGAAAAGAGATTTAAAGATGGCATAGAAACAGAGAACTGGGAAACCCTGGCCCTTGAGCCCTCTAGCTGGAAGTCAGCTGTGACCAGCAGTGCTATAGAATTTGAAGAGGCACGAATGGACGGCGACATGACTTGAAGGCACATGGCAACAAGAACTTCAATGCTCCCTTGAGCCTAAATATCTGTAAGTCACCAGATTCTATCTGATATTGGAAGCTAAGCAGAATCCCCTTTCCTTTTGGCCATGCAATCTGAGGCAGACACAGATGACTTCCAGATGATGGCAATCCCCGAAGCCAAGAATGGGCAATCCTTATTGGCTTGAAAGCTACATTTTAATGCCCAGCAATCACTGCAGGTGGCACCGGGCACAGAAAATGCAAGAAATCAGCCAGGAAAATCATGTCAGTTTCTCTCCACACTTATCAGAGTGCAAAACTCAGAAATGGGACACTGCCTAGAAGCACGATACAGGCGTGCCTCGGTTAAGTGCTCTCTAGGAGGCTGAAAATGTTTTTGTTTATTTACGCAAGCTTACCAGACCTGGTTGTTTCGTTTCACATGTGTGTATTGTTAGTTTTGGATTAAAAGCTTACTGAAATATGTGGAGCTACTCTTCTTTCCTGTAACATAGGAAACCTGCAACCTATCTCTATTCTTCCCGTGTTAGTTCTGCCTCTAATAAAAAAAATCTGTTAAAGATGTCCAGGAATACACCAACTTCATTAAGTGAGGTTTTGTTTTTGTTTTGTGTGTGTGTGTGTGTGTCAGGAGCAACTTGAGAAACTGCAAGTTGCTTCTGGTGTGAGAGAATTGGCCATCTGCAAGGATGCTTGGATGTTTTGATGTTTTACCATCCTTGTGGGAGGCTTCTCTCATGTCCCCGCATGGGAAGCTGGAGCTGACAGAGGGAGCTCATCTGTGGTCTCCCCAGATTCGAACCTGCGACCTGTCAGTCTTCAGCCCTGCCGGCACAAGGGTTTCGGCTACTGCACCACCAGGGACTCCATTAACAGAGGCATACCTGCTGCTATTTTATCTGATAACTGAGGCCGCGTCCACACTGCCGCTATATCCCAGGATCTGATCCCAGATTATCTGCTTTAAACTGGATTATATGAGTCTCCACTGTCAGCTAATCTAGGATAAGCAGTTAATGTGGGATCAGATCTGGGATATAGAGCCAGTATGGAAGGGGGCTGAGTTTGTAGTCTTGAGATCCATTTCTCATGCAAAATTTCTTAACATTTGGTTTCATTTATTTCTTAAATGCAGAGATTTCCACTCGTAAATGCTGAATTTCATTTTAACTTTCTGAAATCCTAATGTGTGAATGTTGTTACTCAGTATATCCAGACCCCTGATGTTTTGAATCTGCTCCATGTTGTCTTTACGCAAACACCGACTGAAACCTAGAGGAGGAAAATGTCTCTTTTGACACCTCAAATGGGGTTGACAGAAGCCACCCACGGCTTATATTGGATTTCAGGATGGGGTGAAGTGGGGTTCAGGAGAGGCTCGTAATGGCGGAGGCTTTATTTTTACAGATAAGCAGGACTGCAGGGGCAAAACCTATGTCAATACGAATCCTATGGAAAATATTGCTCTTGTAGGCAGAAGAGAGAGACTGGTGGTGTTTGTGTATTCAGGCACTGTATACATGAAGATATTTTAGAAGCCTCTATACTTAGCCATTGTGGTTTAGATCTTTTTCCAGGCCAGAGATAATTGTATAAGCCTGGAGTCAGGACTGGCCAAACAGGGACTTTTAAACGGTGCGATCCCTGCCAATTCTGCAGAGAAGAATTTTTTTACATTTGAGAAATGTGGAGCCCGAGAGTCAATTATTAAGGAAAATAACAAAATCCAAGCAATCCCACTATCATTCCGCACTTTTCTTTGATACCTCGCAATATTTAATTGGCCATCTTATGTCCAGCTCTTGCTAACTGGCCAAGTCAAACTAAGGGGTGGACAGGCCACAGGAAGTGATGACGCAAGCGACTCAACTAGTGGCTACGCTTCCTCTCTGAGTCAGACCCGAATCAGTGCTACGCTCTGAAGCTAGGAAGTGGTCTCTTTCGGTCAGAAGATAAATGAGGACAAGTCAACTGCCTGCGGTCACAAGAACTAGAGTCAGTTTTCATGGCTGGGAGGAGTGAGAGGAGTGATAGTTAACAGGCCAAATGCTCCCAGTGGTAATTAGGTTTTGCTTTGCAAAGTTTTTCCTAAGCCTGCATGGTGGAGAGAGTTGGACTTCACTTTCTTTCCAAGGACAGTGGTGTTTACAATGGTTTAGCAATATATGGAAGTGGAGCTTTAAGTTGGAGCTGCCAAGAACCATTCGTACGGCATCGACCTATTATCACCTACAAAGAAAACATATTCAGCCCTGGGTGAATAAACACATCTCAGTCTGATTACAGTCAAACATTTGGGAAGCTGAGGTGGAAAATCCCAATGGGGGCCCCCATCCCATATTGGGGTGAAGGTGGGAAATGGGAATCTAAATCAGGCATGGGGCAAACTTCGGCCCTCCAGGTGTTTTGGACTTCAACTCCCACAATTCCTAACAGCCTAACTTGCTGTTGCCGGTGCTGGGAGAGCCGGAGCGGACAAGAGGGCGCGCAGGCGAGAGGGCGAGGCAAGCGAGCGAAGAGCGAGCTCCCCTGCCTGGCCTTGCTGTTGCTGGTGCTGGGAGAGCCGGAGTGGGCGAGAGGGCGAGACGAGAGGGGAGCGGGCGAGAGTGCGAGCGGCGAGCGAGCAGCGAGCGGGCGAGGCAGGCAAGCAGAGCGACCCCACAGAGCCTGCAATCGGATGGAGGCAGCGGCACCCCTTCCTCTTGGTCCCGCCCCCGACGCCCTTTCCCGGGCCTCACAGAACCGGCTGCCGGGCCGGATATGGCCCACGGGCCGTGGGTTGCCCACCCCTGCTATAGTTGCTAGCATGTTGCCAAACATACTAGAAATGAGACAATGAGCAAAGCTTGGAAGGCTACTTTTTGTACTTTGACACTTGCCCACTAGCCAGCACGGCCATTATAATTTTCCCAAGCTTTGCTGTTGACCCAGTTTAAGACAGTTTTCTCTACCAAAGTGATAGGACCAAGATTACTGTCATTTCCAGGAATTCTCGTGACATCTGAGTAGCTTAATAGCCTCCTCTGAATATATGTTGGCAGGCACAATGTATTGGAATCTTCGAGGCTAAATGCTCTGAAATCAGCGTGGCACATACTCATTATGATAACTACTCTTCTAGGTAATTGAATGTGATTTGGTGTTTCTACTGGTGTCCAAGTGAACATATGATATACTATGGGCAGTCAGTGCTGTCCTGAACTTGGTGTGGTGCCTGTATGTGAGTGAGGATTACATTCAGTGTGGAGCTGGTGCGGTCAGTTCAGAAATGCTTATAAACACATTTTCCTTTCACTGTCTCTAAAACCGAAATCCACACTGATTAGTTTGAATAATGTATGGTGTTTATCCTGTTGTTGGCCTGTGTGATGTTGATTTTCAAAAAATAAATAGCTGGCATTGGAGGGTGAATAATTAGAGCCTTGGTGGGGAAAAGGTGGAGCTTTAAGCCTTTGTCCTAGGTATGATCCAGTTCAGAACCATCACATAAACACATGCACACCCCGCATATACTGTACATGGCTGTAGCTTTTTCAGTGGAAGACAAACTCCAAAGGGAATTTATGTCCAATTGAAAACTCACACTGTCCCTGGGCCCCCTTGATGGATTGTCACCTACGCCATCAACTCTGCTGGGTTGGCCACGTTGTCTGAATGCCCAATCACCATCTCCCAAAGCAGTTACTATACTCCCAACTCAAGAAAAGAGAATGTTAGTGGATATGAAAAGAGATTTAAATATGGGCTTAAAGCCAACCTTAAAAGCTGTGACATAGACAGCACGAACTGGGAAGCCCTGACCCTTGAGTGCTCTAACTGGAGGTCAGCTCTGACCAGCAGTGCTGTGGAATTCAAAGAAGCACAAATGGGGGGTGAAAGGGAGAAACATGCCAAGAGGAAGGCATGCCAAGCAATTACAATCCTGACCAGGATCATCTTCTACCTTGAAACCAATGCCCTCACTGTGGAAAAACATGCTGGTCCAGAACAGGGCTCCATAGTCACCTAGGTACTCACCGCCAAGACACTGCACTTGGAAGGCCATCATACTTGGACAACGAGGGGGCGCCTAAGTAAGTGTCCCTGAAGAAATTACAATCAGAACTGTGGCTTGGGGCAGGTTTTAAAGCTTCCCTTTCCCATATTCCAGTCAAGATGCAGTTGGTGTCTTCTTTAATTTATGACATGGCGAACTGCTTGACAAATTTCACGTATCATTTGTCTCTATACTGATGCTGAATCTTTCACCATGGCTCCCTCTCAGGATATCACTTTTGAAAACATTTCTCTTTTTTGGTACATATCCATATATGTGAACTAAAACAGGAAGGGATCCTAGGCCAGAAATGAACATGTGTATTTGAAATAAAACCTTGCAGAAAAATAAACAAGATAATGGAGGGAAGGGCGGATAAAATTACTATTGTATTTATCACGCCCTCCAATATATTCCCTGGAAATTTCACAGATATATAAACCCAATTTTTCCTAGTGTCCAAGAGACCTCACAACCTCTGAAGGTGCCTGCCATAGATGCAGGCGAAACGTCAAGAGAGAATGCTTCTGGAACATGGCCAGACAGCCCGGAAAACTCACAACAACCCAATCCCAGATGTATATAGCAAGGGCCTGCAAGGGCCTGCAAACTATTCGTAACGCAAACCTTGAAATATTATATAAGGCAGTGTTTCCCAACCTTTTTTGAGCCGCAGCACACTTTTTACATTTACAAAATCCTGGGGCACACCACCAACCAAAATGACACAAAATGACACTCTAACACAGTAATACATATAGTTAATATGTTTTTAAATGTATTTATACACTCGGTGTGAAACCTGGGCCTGTTTTGATGAACACAACATAGATATCCTGGCAGGAATGGCAGAAAGACACACACAAAGGTCTTGCTGGGAGTTATAGTTCACCCGCAATCAAAGAGCACTCTGAACTCCACCAATAATAGAATAGAATCAAACTTCCCACACAGAACTCCCATAATGAAGAGAAAATACTATAAGAGTTTGGTGGGTATTGACCTTGAGTTTTGGAGCCCAAGTGGAGAAGAAAAAGTGTTCCGGAGGAGGGGGAAGAAAGGGTATTGGAGGTTCCAATTCCCCCGCGGCACACCTAATGATCGCTCACGGCAAGAGGAGATACAGGAGTTTTTCAAAGTACAGTAGACTAATTAACCGTTACCCAAGAGGAATGTTGGATCATGTTGGATAAAGATAGTTTCTGGTTGCTTGAGAGTTACTCTTAAAATAGGCCTAGCTGTGAATCCCAATACTATACAATGCTGTGTATCCCATACTATACTATTAACTATCGACATAATAATCATGAAGATGTACTGTCTTATAAAATTTATTTTATTTTAATGTTTAGATAGTGCACTTTTAAAGTCAGCAAAGTCAAGTACTAAATACAGATGGAGAAAATTAGGTAGTTCTAATAATGTTTTTTCTGCATGACAACGCATGCAGAAACATACCATGTACTGTTAAGAGGGTATAAGTCAGTTTCTTTCGTGAGTTTCAATCATTATCTTATTTTGTTAATAAAACTATTTCTACCTAATGTTTGAGTTTCAAGTTTTTAATGAAGTGTCCCTTATTTTTGTGGAAAATCCCGTAAATGTCCCTTATTTCTTATAGCAAAAAATGGCAACCCTACTCACGGCACACTAGTGTGCCATGGCGCACTGGTTGGGAAACACTGATATAAGGAACAATATTTCACTATGCCATTGTATGTACTAGAACTTGATCATCCATGAAGGTTCTGGAACCAAACCTCAGCAGATACCATGGGCCCACTGTATATGGGACACAAGAAAAGACTTATTGAGAAGCATCAAACTTCTAGCACAGTGATTCTCAACCTGTAGAAATCTACAACTCCCAGAAATCTCAGCTAGTTTACCAACTGTTAGGATTTCTGGGAGTTGAAGGCCAAAACATCTGGGAACCCAGAGATTGAGAACCCCTGTACTAGCACCCTAACCCAGCAAAACTAAACAAGTCTGGAAGCTTAAAGACACAGAGGAGATGGTTTTCCGTATATGGATTTAGTGCACTACCTCTCACTTTATTACATCACTTATCTGCCTCTGCTTCCCTAGCAGCACAAAGCAAATGTTTTTAAAATAGGATAGTTTTTGGCAATATTTGGATCTATGATACCTTGTCAATTTCTAAAAATATGATTTTTTTTAAAGCAACAGAGCTTTACATCTAGAAAGTTCCAAGTTGAATATTAGCACTTCCAGAACTGGATGATAACAACATGTAAGTGGGAAAGAGATCTCAGGCTGCCACTGCCTGTCCGTGCAAACAACACTAGGCTGGAGGAGAAGCTGTCTGACACAATACAAATCTGATTCTTATGAGTCCAAATTTGGGAGGAAAGGCAGGGTATACATTTCGAGGAGGAGGAGAAGCATAGGGTTGGATCCAGAATCAGTTTTCCACTAGCAAAAACTTCTCAATCATAGAAAGCACAACATAATTTTTAGGTAGTTCTCCTCCCTTCAATATACAAAAACATACAACTGGAAAAATCAGCTTCTAGCAGCCCAGTTACCTGTTCCTGAATCTGCCTTCGATGTTGAAGATTTTTCTTCCTATCTACCCCTTCGCAAAATTTCCCATCCTAAAAAACTTATACAAAGCAGAGATGTTAGAATAGAGTGAGAGTCGGAAAGCAAAAAACCAAAAATGTGATGAGGCAATTACATAAAATGTGACACTTGTTTACAGGGACCAGAGAACTTGAAATGTTTAAAACAAGACAAAACAGATGTGAATAATTCCGTGGAACAAATTAGGAAGTGGAGGAGGAGACTAAAAATGCACTTTATAGACAAAACATCGCCTATCCACAGGGTGTCATAAAAATTGCAGGAAGGTTAAATGTGATTGTAAATCCATCTTACATCATGGTCATTGTTTAATATTTACAAATAGTTTAAGTCCCCCCCCCCCCCCCCACACACACACACACACAAGATGACACACGGGCATTTAAAACTGTACTAAAGATAAAGGTAAAGGTTTCTCCGGACATTAAGTCTAGTGTCTGACTCTGGGGCATGGTGCTCATCTCATTTCTGAGCCGATGACCCAGTGTTTTCCGTAGACACCTCCAAGGTCATGTGGCCAGCATGACTGCATGTATTGCTGTTACCTTCCCACCAAGACAGTACATATTGATCTACTCACATTTGCATGATTTCGAACTGCGAGGTTGGCAGAAGCTGAGCCTAAAAACGGGAGCTCACCTCATACTCCCTGAATTTGAACTGCCAACCTTTTAGTCAGCAAGCCCAGCAGCTCAGCGGCTTAACCCGCTGCACCACCAGCCCCCCCCCCCCCCCCAAAACCTTCCCTACTCCCTTTCATATACAGGCAGTCCCCAAGTTACGAACAAGATAGGTTCACTCACCTTTGGCGAGTGAACATATATTCCGTATTTTGGCTTTCCCAACTACAGTTCCGTCCTCATAATGCACTTTCCCCCCTCGCCCCTTTTGAGCGCCTCCCCCAGAAACACATTTTCCCACTACTTATCTCATCCACAGTTTTATCAATTTTATCCTGTGCCTTTGGCCCGCTCACTGTGTTCTTCTTCTCTATCATGTTATTTTGTAACTGTTTATTTCATTTTGTTATTTCATGTATTTGATTTTGATGTAATTTTTTGATTCTTGGTGTTTTATGTTGCTGTACTGTAAGTTTGGGCTTGGCCTCATGTTAGCCACCCTGAGTATCTCCTTTGGGGAGATGGTGGCAGGGTATAAATAAAGATTATTATTATTATTATTTAGGTTTGTTCTTAAGTTGAATTTTTGTGTAAGTCAGAACAGCTACATTTTCTAAGCGCAACTCCAGCCCAGTATGTATATTTATATTATCTTTGGATAGAATTAACACCCCTGTGGCGCTTGTTTTGCTGTCTGTGCCCTAGTTCAGAAGGTTTCACCTCACTTTCTGTCCCTGTGATCATTGGATTTTGGAAAACTTGTCTCGTTGTGGAAACAAGGTTTGGAGATAAAGCTTCAATGGAAACCCCTTTTACCCATAATAATAACTCTTTCAGGAGCGAATTTCCCTTCCTGGGGTAGATTTCTCTCACTTCCTGTTGTCTCATCCAATTCTGAACAATGAGTTGATTGCAAGTCGGGTGTTTGTAACTTGGGGACTGCTTGTATACTTACCAAAAGAAGGAGAAAGTAGTGCTCAAAACATCTTTCAATGACATGTCTGAAATCTGCCATACTACAATGAGCTCCCCAGCTTCAAACCGTCCATGGTACAAATCTAAGTTACACCTTTTCCATAAAGTGTAGATATACTATAAATATTTAAAATTGCTATTGCAAATGTGTATGTGTGTGTGTTTGTGTGTGTGTATGAAATATAAGTGATAAATTATGATGTTATTTTTCAACACCCTTCTTTACCCAATATAACAACCTTTGCACAAACTATGGCAATATGAGAGTCAGGAAAAAGGACATGTTAATCTAGACCAGGGGTGCTCACACCTTTTCAGCATGGGAGCTACTGATTAAAAAACCAAGTCCCAAAGATCACCTACCCAGAAATGTAAAACGTATAACTATTTTCTTATTTATTTATTTATATTTATTATTCATTTTTATGTACCGCTCCTTCCAGCAGGCTCGGGGCAGTTTACATAAAATGAAGTTATAAAACATTAACATTTCAATTTAATAACAACAATATAAAACAGAGCATAAAAATACATCCAACCACCCCATTTCTCCCACACTGCCATATTACCACACATATTATCAGCCAGAAAGTAAGAAGAGAGGCTTTTGAACTGCAAGGCCATTTAATACTCAGCAAGGTAAACAAAGGGGCATGCAAAAATACATCCAACCACCCCATTTCTCCCACATTTCCATATTCCCCAACATATATTTCTCAAAGAACAAAGCAAGCAGAGAGGCTTTGGAGCTAAAAAGTCATTTTTAAACATTAAAAATAAACAAAGAGACATGCCACAGAACAATCAAGCACCCACCCCAAAGTAAAAAGACCGACCTTTGAGATGCGGTAAGGAAATGACCCCAAAGCGTCCTTCTTCTTCTCCTCCGTCGTTGCTCCTATTTCCACGCCGCCAGCATGCGTGCTGCCTCCAAGAGCTCACGAGAAGTTCGAGAGGCAGAATAGGCGCTTCTGCACATGCGCACGGGGCCAGCCATGCATCGCGTCATCCAGGCCCACCCCCTTTGGTCTCCTTAAGACTCTGAGTGGCTGGAGAAGGATGGAGGGAGGAGGAGGAATCCAAAAGAGGGGGCCCAGTCTGCCTCTTGGACTCTGGAGCTTTTGGAGGCGGCGCGCGAGCAGGGAGCGGGGAGGAGCAATGACGGAGGACTTCTTTGCAGCGTGCAGGGGCACATGAAGAGGACAAACTGCAAAAAACCTGGTCAAGGGCCTGAAGATCACCAGGATGAGGCCAGAAGATCACCCTGGTGATCCCGATCACCATTATGAGCACCCCTGATCTAGACTCGAGTAGGCGAAGGGTGACTCCCCTCCCTGGATGCTGAATTCCCCACTTGGTCATGGAAACCTATTGGGTTACCTTGGGCCAGTCACACACTCTCGGCCCCAGAAAATCCCATCCATAGGGCCATCATAAGTCAAACACAACTTGAAGACACACAAGGACTGCAGTCCACAAAGGCTCCTAGAAGAAAAAGTGGCCCCCAGACAGTTTGTCCATCCTTGGATCAGATCAGTGGTTCCCAACCATTGATTCTCCAGGTGTTTTGGACTTCAACTCCCAGGAATCCCAGCCATTTTACAAGCTGTTAGGAATTGTGGGAGCTGAAGTCCAAAACACCTGTAGGACTAACAGTTGGGAACCACTGGATTGGATCAATGACAGAAATGTGTATTCAGATAGCTATAAGAATACAAAAACAAAACCAACCACCCATAACACACACTCAACATATAGCTTTTTCTACAAAATGTGTTAGCAACCATGTTGTTATTTTTATTCACTCCTCCTTACTGGGATGTCAAATAGTACCTGTTGCACAGCATAATACAATACAAAATGCTCTTATCTTGTTAAAAGCTTTAGAAACCATCTTGAGCTGCAATTCATATTGGAATCCAGCTAGGTCACACACACAAAAGCCTTTGGAATTTTAATTGCCCCGATACTTAGTTTTATTTACTACTTGAAGGCAAGGGGGGTAAAGCTCCAGGAGAAAGGGGGGTGTCTATATAATTCAACAAACGGAAACTGAGTCAGTATTAACACAGGGGGGTAAAAACTATTACCAGTTGAGTCATCCACCTAAGTGGCATCAAACCGCTTCCTGAAGCCTTCTGGAAATTCCTTGAATGCTTCTCGCCCAGACCGAATGTAGCCTCATCAGTCCTGAATTAGGGAGTAGCCCAGACAAGGAACAAAGCCTAGAAAGGCATCAGGGAATCTCTGAGAGAGAACAATTCAGTTGTGATGCTTAGCTTTTAACAATACACTCTGTTCATCTATATAAATAAAAATGTAATGTTTGTTTGTGGGATTAACGTAACTCAAAAGCCACTGGACAAATTTATACCAAATTTGGACACAATACACCTATTGGGCCAACAAGTGACCATCACTCCTAAAAACACACCCAAAAAAACCCAGCGGAAGAGACTAAAAAAAACCCCAAAATACACCATATATACATATACACTCATATACATATACACTAGGCCTGGGCAATCCATGGTTCCAAATGGTTCTAACGTACTTAGAAAACTGAAGTACTGGTGGTGGAAACTAGGGGGCGCTGGTGCTTTTCTTCTATAGTGTTGCTAAAGTTCCGGTGGTGAACATTTCAGAACTCTAACAAAACTTTCAAAGTTTCATTATAAATGGTAGTTCTTAATTGGTTCTGTCTTAAAAATTGCCAATAATGAAATAATAATGAAATTTTGAAAGTTTTGTTAGAGTTCTGAAATGTTCTCCACCAGAACTTTAGCAACACTATAGAAGCAAAGCACCAGCACCACCTAGTTTTCACCACCAGAACTTTAGTTTTCTAAGTACTTTAGAACCATTTAGACCCATGGATTGCCCAGGCCTAACATACAAATGCACACATACATACATATACATACATACAGTATACACACATATATACACATGCACACACAAATATACACATACACACATATACATATACACATAGTGTATATGCATATACACGAGCACACATATACACAATATACATGTACACATCTAAACACACAAATACACAAATATACACACACATACACACACATGCACACAGATCTATACACCCATATATACAGTATATGTATATATATATATATATGTACAGTATATATATATATACAGTATATATATGCAAACACACATATATACACATATACACAAATATACACACACACATAAACTCATACACACACAAAAACATACACACACTAGGCCACAGCAACGCATGGCAGGGGGCAGCTAGTATATGTATATATTTATTTATTTTTATTTATTTATTTATTCTTTCAGCTTCTAGACCGCTCCCTCTAGAAGCTCGGAGCGGTTTACAACAGGTAAAAAAACAGGCGTAGAACTGACATTATAGAACAACGGTGTAAAAGCAGATAAGCAATGATTTAATCTAAAACATTACTAGCGCTAAAATAATTCTAAAAGTAAGCTAAACTACATAGAAAGCATAACAGTTACTCAACTGGAAAAGCCAGGTGAAAAAGAGCCGTCATGCAGGCTCGGCGAAAAGAGGACAGTTCCCTGATACCTCTGGCTTCCTCAGGTAGGGCATTCCATAAGGTTGGTGCCACCACCGAGAATGCTCTTTGTCTTGTTGAGGACAGGTGGAGTTGCCGGATGGAGGGGACGTTGAGAAGATTTTGTACACCGGAGCGTAGGGATCTCTGGGGACAATATGGTGAAAGGCGGTCCCTCAAGTACACTGGCCCAAGACCATACAAGGCCTTAAAGGTTAACACCAATACCTTGAAGGAGATCCGGTGCTCGATGGGCAGCCAGTGCAGTTGCCGCAATATTGGTGTAATATGGCATCTCGCCGATGCCCCGGCTGCACGGCATTCTGCACTAACTTGAGCTCCGAATCATCCCCAAGGGTAGGCCGATGTAAAGGGCGTTACAGTAATCCAGTTTCGAGATGACCGTCGCCTGGATCACCACTTTCACATTATACCATACTTGATACTCCATTACCTGGATGAGATCCTATCCCAAGCTGAAGGCTCTTATCAAGAAAAGAAAAGTATTGTTGGAATTTAAAGGTTAAAATTAAAAATTATATTAAAAAACACACGGTGTAGAAAGTAATTGCAACACTGTTATGCCTAAGAGTAAATAACTGAGAGATTCTGGGACTTGTAGTCCACCATATCTGGAGGACACAAGGTTGGGAGAAGGAAGTACAAAGAGTTGTTGTAGGTTTTTTGGGCTATATGACCATGTTCTAGAAGCATTCTAGTGACCTCACAACCTCTGAGGATGCTCGCCACAGATGCAGGTGAAACGTCAGGAGAGAATGCTTCTAGAAAACGGGGATGGGCAATTATTTTTTCCAAGGGGCCACACGAGAGCAAAAAAATATTATGGAGGGCCGCACCTAAAGGCAGAACTACATTCTAATCTACATAATTTATTTATTTATTTACTATATTTGCTATATATTACACATCATTAATATTAACATATTAATATATCAAGAAATATTTATATATTATTAGTATTAATATCATAATTATTATATTATAGTATATATGGAGAGAATCTATATATATATATAGTATAATATATATAGACATTATAATACATTGAAATTATAATATAATATAACATTATATTATTTATTATATTATTATATTATTATAAAATTATTATAAAATAATAATAAAAACACTAAAATAAAATTAAATTAACTTCAAGAAGACAAGGTGCGAACCAAGATAGAATGGCCCAATGGACCCAGCCCAGCGGATGGCAAAGCGGACCCAGCCGCCGCAGCAGCAGAAGAGAGCAGAGCAGCAGGCGATCGGAGGCTGCAGGCCTCTGCTCGCTCTCGCCCCCAGCCATTCCCCAACTGATCGCCCTGCTATGGAGTGCCTGCCATCTCTGGAGGCAATCCAGGCTGGCAGGGGGAGCAGTCGGAGATCTGAGGCGGCTGATCGCCTTGGCGATCCGGAAGACGATCAAGTCTTCCAGGTCACCAGGGCAATCAGCCGCCGTAGGTCGCCGAATGCTCTCGCTGCAGGCCCGGATCTCCTCCAGGGATGGCAGGCTCTCCAAAGCCGCTGCCAACACAGGCCCCACAGAGCCCACGATGGGATGGTGGCAGCGGCACCCCTTCCTCTTGGCCCAACCCCCCAACGCCCTTCTCCCCAGGCTGGACAGATCGGCTGCTGGGCCGCATCTGGCCTGCGGGCCATAGGTTGTCCATCCCTGTTCTAGAACATGGCCATACAGCGCGAAAAACCGACAATAACCCAGTGATTCCAGCCATGAAAGCCTTTGCCAATATGATGTATAAAGGGATGGTCAGCTGTAATGATCTGGCTGAACTTAGGGCTGCAGGGATAGGGAATCCCTACTCGGATTGACAATGTGTCCTTCTTATTACAGGAAGTCCCCAAGTTACGAACAAGATAGGTTCCTCAGCTTTGTTCTTAAGTTGAATTTGTATGTACTGTAAGTCAGAACAGATACATTTTAAGTAAAGATATATCTATAAGCTCTGGATAGCCTAGAGAAGGGTTAACACCCCTGTGAAGTTTGTTTTGCTGCCTGTGCCTGTTCAGAAGATTTCACCACACTTTCTGTCCCTGTGAAAGGCAATTTTTTGGGGGGGGGGGATTGCCTTTCATGGGAACAAGAATTGGCGAGAAATCTTCTGTGGAGACACCTTTTCCACCTGATAACTCTTCTAGGAGTGAATTTTGTGATGCAAAGTGTAATGTAAAATAAACCATATGTAGTTCATATTTGATCAGCCCACACACTGCCTTGCCAGAGAAAGAAAATGTCAGGTAGGTGAACAGTAAAGAACAAGTAGTTTACTCTTTGTAGTTCAGAACAACATATGTACCTTACGATCAGTTGCATCAACTCATATAATGTCATTTTATGAGAGATTTAAAGTGGTCTTTCTTTTGTCCATATAGATAAACTCCTTCAGCACCTCATGAAATGAGAGAACGCAAGTAAAGGTTAAAGTTTCCCCTTGACATTGAGTCTAGTCGTGTCCGACTCTGGAGATTGGTGCTCTTCTCAATTTCTAAGCCGAAGAGCCAGCATTGTCCGTTGACATATCCTAGCCTAGATCATGTGGCCAGAATGACTACGTGGAGCGCCATTACCTTCCCGCCGGAGTGGTACCTATTGATCTTCTCACATTTGCATATTTTAGAACTGCTAGGTTGGCTGAAGCCAGGGCTAACAACGCGGACTCACTCCGTCTGTGGATTTGAACTGCCGACTATATGGCTAAATCAGTAAGATTTGACTTCTGAATCAATTAAATACAACAGGACTCTCCATAATTTTGGAAGCCACTTGCTGGGGAGAGGGGGGGATGGTATGATAATGCTGTGGTTCCTTCTGGGGAGGGAAGGAATGGAAAGGCGAATGTTTATTTCCCAAGATAATGTTATTGTTGGCCACAATAGTTGATTACACATGGGATTAAAGCAAATGACAAAGCAAACAAATGCTTTTTTATGTGCTATTAAAGGCTGTTTTTCATCCCCCCTCTAACATTGTGTACCTATGAGAAGATGTGCCTATCTTTGAAAGCAGCTTTGCCCTTCCTTTGTTCCATTACTTTGAAAAATCTAGAGCTGTGACTAATTATACATACTTTTAACATACTTTTAACATACTTTACATACTTGTATGGTAACATAATTTTTTTTAAAAAAATAGACAAACTGCTAGCATGACCGGAGAGGTCCTGCTTTCGGTCATGCCTCCTTTGCAGGTGTGATTGGTGGGGACGAGAGACAGGGCCTTCTTGGTGGTGGCCCCTCAGGTGTGGAACTCCCTTCCCAGCAAGATTAGACCAGCTCCCTCCCTCCTGGCATTCAGGAAACAGCTGAAAACTTGGCTGTGTAAGCAGGCATTCGATGAATAACACCAAATACGCAAGCAGCTAAAGCAGTGGTTCTCAACCTGGGGGTCGCGACCCCCAGGGGTGGCCAGCGCCATTTTCGGAGTCGCCCGAAGCCGTCTTGGCTGACTCCGCCCCTCCAAAATGGCTGCCGGCGGGTCCGATCCCGAGCCAGCCAAATGGAAGTCCGCGGCTGGCTCCTCCTCTTGCTCTTCCACAGACATGTGCTAGCCAGGAGGAGGAGCTTGGGAGGCAAAGCCACGTGGAAGAAGACTCACCCTCTGTTATCTCCGGTGAGGTGGGTGGACTTCTTCCTAGCGGCCTCAATGCCTGGCCGCCGCCCCTGGATGCCTCCGAGCTTCCTCGCCTCCACCCGACCTCCCTGAGGAAAGGAAGGGGCGCCCAGGATCCTTGCCAGCATCCATGGGCGCCTCCTCCTTTCCCCCAACCCACTCGAGCCCCCATTGGGTTGGGGAAAGGAAGGGGCGCCCAGGATCCTTGCCAGCATCCATGGGCGCCTCCCTCCTTTCCCCAACCCTCGAGCCCCATTGGGTTGGGGAAAGGAAGGGGCGCCCAGGATCCTTGCCAGCATCCATGGGCGCCTCCTCCTTTCCCCAACCCACTCGAGCCCCCTTTGGGTTGGGGAAAGGAAGGGGCGCCCAGGATCCTTGCCAGCATCCATGGGCGCCTCCCTCCTTTCCCCAACCCACTCGAGCCCCCTTTGGGTTGGGGAAAGGAAGGGGCGCCCAGGATCCTTGCCAGCATCCATGGGCGCCTCCCTCCTTTCCCCAACCCACTCGAGCCCCCTTTGGGTTGGGGAAAGGAAGGGGCGCCCAGATCCTCGCTGGCATCCATGGGCGCCTCCCTCCTCTCCCCAACCCCCGAGCCCCCTTTGGGTTGGGGAAGGAGCCCCCATTGCCAGCATTGGGCGCCTCCCTCCTTTCCCCAACCCAAGGAAGGAAGGGCGGCGCCCAGGACCCCTCACTGGCATCCATGGGCGCCTCCCTCCTCTCCCCAACCCACTCGAGCCCCCGTTGGGTTGGGGAAAAGGAGGGCGCCCAGGATCCTTGCCAGCATCCATGGGCGCCTCCCTCCTTTCCCCAACCCACTCGAGCCCCCATTGGGTTGGGGAAAGGAAAGGACTGGCATCCATGGGCGCCTCCCCAGCCCAGGAGGCCCCCTTGGGTTGGCATCCATGGGCGCCATGGCGCCTCCTCCTCTCCCCAACCCACTCGAGCCCCCTTTGGGTTGGGGAAAGGAAGGGGCGCCCAGGCTGGCATCCATGGGCGCCTCCCTCCTCTCCCCAACCCACTCGAGCCCCCTTTGGGTTGGGGAAAGGAAGGGCGCCAGGATCCTTGCTGGCATCCATGGGGCGCCCCTCCTTTCCCCAACCCACTCGGGTTGGGTTGGGGGAAAGGAAGAGGGGCGCCAGGATCCTTGCCAGCATCCATGGGCGCCTCCCTCCTTTCCCCAACCCACTCGAGCCCCCTTTTGGGTTGGGGAAAGGAAGGGGCGCCCAGGATCCTCTGCCAGCATCCATGGGCGCCTCCCTCCTTTCCCCAACCCACTCGAGCCCCCATTGGGTTGGGGAAAGGAAGGGGCGCCCAGATCCTCGCTGGCATCCATGGGCGCCTCCCTCTCCTCCCCAACCCACTCGAGGCCCCCTTTGGGTTGGGGAAAGGAAGGGGCGCCCAGATCCTCGCTGGCATCCATGGGCGCCTCCCTCCTTCTCCCCAACCCACTCGAGCCCCCATTGGGTTTTGGGTTGGGGGAAAGGAAGGAAGGCGCCCAGGATCCTGCCAGCATCCATGGGGCATCCATGGGGGAAAGGAAGGGGGGCGCCTCCCCTCCTTTCCCCAACCCACTCGAGCCCCCTTTGGGTTGGGGGGAAGGAGGCGCCCAGGATCCTTGCCAGCATCCATGGGCGCCTCAGCATCCCTCCTTTCCCCAACCCACTCGAGCCCCCATTGGGTTGGGGAAAGGAAGGGGCGCCAGATCCTCGCTGGCATCCATGGGCGCCTCCCTCCTCTCCCCCAACCCACTCGAGCCCCCTTTGGGTTGGGGAAAGGAAGGGGCGCCCAGATCCCGCTGGCATCCATGGGCGCCTCCTCCCTTTCCCCAACCCACTCGAGCCCCCTTTGGGTTGGGGAAAGGAAGGCGCCCAGGATCCTGGCCCGCATCCATGGGCGCCTCCCTCCTGTCCCCCCACCCCCTCGAGCCCCCATTGGGTTGGGGAAAGGAAGGGGGCGCCCAGGATCCTGTCGGGCATCCATGGGCGCCTCCCTCCTCTCCCCAACCCACTCGAGCCCCCGTTGGGTTGGGGAAAGGAAGGGGATCCTTGCCAGCATCCATGGGGCCTCCCTCCTTTCCCCAGCATCCATGGGCGCATCCATCCCTCCTTTCCCCAACCCCTCGAGCCCCCTTTGGGTTGGGGAAAGGAAGGGGCGCCCAGGATCCTTGCTGGCATCCATGGGCGCCTCCCTCCTCTCCCCAACCCCTCGAGCCCCCTTTGGGTTGGGGGAAAGGAAGGGGCGCCCAGATCCTCGCTGGCATCCATGGGCGCCTCCCTCCTCTCCCCAACCCACTCGAGCCCCCTTTGGGTTGGGGAAAGGAAGGGGCGCCCAGATCCTCGCTGGCATCCATGGGCGCCTCCTCCTCTCCCCAACCCACTCGAGCCCCCCCTGGTTGGGTTGGGGAGGAAGGATCCATGGGCGCGCCCCCGAGTTGGGTTGGGGATCCTCGATCCTGGCATCCATGGGCGCCTCCCTCCTCTCCCCAACCCACTCGAGCCCCTTTGGGTTGGGGAAAGGAAGGGGCGCGCCTCCCTCCTCCCCCCCAGGATCCTGGGGAAAGGAAGGCGCCCGCTGGCATCCATGGATGCCTCTGGGCTTCTCTCATCTCCACCTTCCCTCCCTTTTCTTCTTTCCATCTCTCCTCCCTTACTTCCTTCTCTACCTCTTTCCTCCCTTCCTGCTTCAAATCTAAATTTCATTTATTTGTAAATAGAAATATATATTTCACAATATATAATTACATATTGTTTTTGTAATTAATCATTATGGTTTATGTTCACTTCAGTAACAATGAAAATACATCCCACATATCAGATATATATATTGTGATTCCTAACAGTAGCAAAATAACAGTTATGAAGTAGCAACTAATATGACTTTATGGTTGGGGGTCACCGCAACTTGAGGAACTGCATTAAGGGGTCACGGCATTAGAAAGGTTGAGAACCACTGAGCTAAAGGAAACCATGGGATCGATGCAATGTTTAAATGTTTTAATGCTTAATGTTGTATGGTTATGCTGATGGTTTGTATAGTTTTTAATGATTTAATGTGATTTCTTTTAGACATGTAATGTTTTTATATGGATGTGAAGCATTGAATCTTTGCCATTTACTATGTTGTGAACCACTTTAAGTCCCCCTAGGAGTGAGAAAAGTGGCATAGAAATGAAAATAATAATAATCTAGGAATTTGCTTGTTGCTCCAGGTAATTCGATGATACAACGTCATCCCCCCCCCCCCCAATAAATTAGCATAGATTCACCCTGGAGCAGTGTTTCTCAACCAGGGTGCCGTGGCACACTAGTGTGCCGTGAGCGATCATCAGGTGTGCCGCGAGAAAAGCTCTCTGCCCCCCTTCCTTCCCCTCTCCTCCTGCCGAACTCCTGCTTCTTGGGGAGGAGGGAGGGGCGGGCGGCGGCGAAGAAAGAAGAGGGGCCGGGCACCGCCTCCTTCGGCCGTTCCCCAGCCAGCCTCCAATCCTCCATGACTCCCACCATGACTCATGCCCCTCGCTCGCTGAAGCCGCGGGGAGGAGGAGCCCGCCCACTGAAGCCCGTCCACCGCTCATGCTCCTCCTCTGTGGGAGAGCTGAAGCGGGGGAGGGGCAGGGCATGGCGCCCCCCCCCCGGCTTCAGCACTCACACAGCTTTGCCAGACTTGAGGGGGCAATGCCAAGCCAGCAGTGGCAGAGCCAGCACAATGCTGGCTTGGCACTGCCCCCTCAAGGCTGGCAAAGCTGTGGGAGAACTGAAGAAAAAAGGTTGGGAAACACTGCCCTGGAGTACCTAGCAAATTCCTAGAGAGGATATCTCTTTAGAAATTTCTAGATCCTCCAGGATGACTCTAGTACGTTTGAACTAGAAGTCAGATACTTTAATGATGTTAGGTTGTATTTGTGGGTTTTTTTTTGACCAGCCAGGAATGTATCCACTACATATATTACCATAGTTCTTCCCAGCTTTGGAGCATGCCTTTTAGGTACAGTTTGGGGATTCAGGATCCAGCCACAACAGTGATGTGTCACCGTGTTGGAATTCAATTTGGTTCATGACCTAATGGATGAGTCTGTTAATCAATGAACTAAGATTCATAAATGAATCATTGCTTTATAGTAGATAAGATCTCTGTGGAGAAACTGCTACTGTCACAGGATACTATCAAGAAGGGAAGCATTCTTTGGCTATTTTTCCCTCCTGTGTGGGATGGGGAATTTATGCAGTTGTAAAATCTGCTTGCAAAAACAAGCAAACCCTGATCCAATCAATCTTGTCTTTAATCTTCATTTCCCCCCCACCTTTTTCAACTAGACTTCTGCATAGGTTTTGTATTTGTTTACAACTCTCCTGTGTGATTATGCAATTGCTGTAACTCCAACTGGCATTCTGTTTGTTTCATACATATAGACACGCACAGAGTTTTCCCTAACACTTGCATATGTCTGGTGAGCACTGTGGATGTTGATATTCCTCTCCTACCTAAACAGTTCCCAAAGCCTCCCTCACTGGAGTTTATTTATTTATTTATTTATTTTATTTATATTCCGCTCTTCTCACCCCGAAAGGGACTCAGAGCGGATTACAGATACACATACTTTAGCAGCCAATTCCTGCTATTTCACAAACACACATATAAATGAACAGAGGCAAACTCTGGCCACCAGGGGGAGCTGACGCACTCCTCATCTCTCAGCGTTTCCAGCATCCCTTGTTGTTCTTCCGCATTCCTGGAGTTCTTAATGGCCTCATAATTCAGTCAAAATTTGCCTCCCCACTTAATGTGGTACCTTTATCACCTACTTGACAGATGCAACTGTCTTTCGGGCTGCAAAGGTCGACAGCAGGCTACACTTAAAGGTCGAGTACCCACCTCGACCCGGGCAGGCTTCGAACTCATGACCAGAGAGATCTTATGCAGCTGACACTTAGCCAGCTGTGCCACATACCTGGTGCTGTATAACCTCTGGGGATAGCAAATGAATTGTTGTTGTTGTCGTCGTCATCATCATCGTTGTTGTTGTTGAGGACAGGCAGGATTGATGAGATCCTCAAAAACAGCAGTAAAACGATGACCTCAGCACTGAAACTTGCTAGTGTCCTCTGGAGATCTGAGCACTGCTGTAATCATTTTGTACCTAGCTCAGGGGACATTGTCGGACCCTACCCATTCCCTGTGGAAAACAGAATGGCCGGAGAGAGGACTTCAGAGGCGGCATAGTAAGTCTGGGAGGTGTTTTATGGCCCAGCCTAGCACAGGTCTACATGCAGAACTACTATGCTACGCCAAGGCATGCAAGACTGCCGGCAAAGTGCAGAGTTTCTTCTGACCAAATGTGGTTTAGTAACTTGGCCAAGACATCTGGAGATTTTAAATTTGGTTACATTCCAAACAGCCAACTTGATGAACCAACCTAGACCCTGGAAGTTGGTTGATCAAGTTGGCTGTGTGGATCGTCGCCAAGTTTAGACTTCCCAAATGTTCTTGCTCAAAGCAAGGCATAGAGGATCTGTTGTTCAAAAATTGTCAACCCCTATTAACCATTTCAGGTTTTCCTGAGTTATAAAATTCTTTACTGGTGTCCAGTCTGTTTTTAATATTTTTGGATTCTGCTATAAGATGAACTTTAAGATAAAATGCTCTTAAGGAAATTAGCAGGAAAGGGTCAGATGATCAACTGAGAAACCTTGAAGAACCTACGACTATCAACAACCGTAGTGAAGAAGATTGGAATTCAGAACATACAACATGCCTTACCAGACCCCATATCTCACCCCCCAATTCCACCTCCTGCCCCCTTCTTTTCATCCCCACCACACTTCCATCAAACCCTTTCCAATAGGGGTGGATATCTCTGGCCATAATACTTTGAGATCCATTAATTTTTCATATTTAAAACTATTTTGACCATATATCGACCCTCAGCGACCAACCCGGAAGTGACATTTCAAAATCGATGCCCATGTTTGTCATTTCCGTAAAGGGCATGTTTTTAGGTCATTATTTCCGCCCTTGCTTCAGAGGTGTCGGGATGGCTTGCATCCACACCTCCCTTCCTTTCCCCACCACCTCAGAGGCATCCCGGGTTAAATATAACCTGCGATGCTTCTGAGCTGGGGGGGGGGAGGGAAGAGGGGAGGGCTTGCCCTCCATTCTTCCCTCCCAGCTGGCGTAACGAATAATAATGAAAATTCGTTATTAATTACGTTTCAATTATGAAATTTACTTTAACATTTTTTGGAATAATTTCTATAACGACCCAGCGATGGAAATCCCCCCCCCCCCCACATGAGTTTAGAATCAAATTTTTAATGGACCAACCAGCCCTACTTTCCAACCCTTTTCACACACACACCACTACCTCTTTCTTTTTAACCTATTGTGTAACCAAAACCTAATAAAAATCATTATATATTTTTTAAAAATTGTCAACCGCTATTTTGTGACTGCTTTGCTTTAGTTTTTGCTAGCAAAGGTGCAGGTGGACAGAAGAGTCGAGAGAGAGAGAGAGAGAGAGAGAGAGAGAGAGAGAGAGAGAGAGAAAAGCATATTTGTATGCCAGACCAAAGTTTATTTTTATACTTTGTCAAACTCAGAATATATTTTCATAATAAAACAAAGGACACTTTTTACAGAGTCCCAGAAGAACATAGGGACATAGTCTTTGGACTCTTTGAGGAATGTATTGTCAAAGGCTTTCATGGCTGGAATCACTGGGTTGTTGTTAGTTTTTCGGGCTGTATGACCATGTTCTAGAAGCATTCTTTCCTGCCATTTCGCCTGCATCTGTGGCAAGCATCCTCAGAGGTTGTGAGGTTTGGGGAATGTTTCTTTCCAGGTGAATGAAACTATGAAGAGACATACTGTATCAGAGTGTGAAACCTAATTAAACATGAGTGCCACTCCATCCTTCTGTCATGAACTTCCTGGCAACTGACTATGATCCTGGAGGTGCTATACATCCACCCTTACTAATAAACATTGGTTGGCCTAATCTCCATCAAGGGATGGGACAAGGTCTAGCCTTCCCCTCTGTTACATACAGCAACCAGTGCTCTCCAGTGGCTACTACAGCAATCAAGGAAATAATTTAATGCTTAATCATCAGAGATATGGCAACTGTAGTGTAAGGAAATGACTGTGGTAGTACTAAAATATAATTGACACAGGTAACATCTGTAACAAAGCACAGACTTGCATTTCAACTGGGAGATGCTCAAGGAATACCAGGCACTGTATGCTATTTTTTCATAGGAAGGCAATGGCAACTGATTTCTGATTACTCCTTGTTTAAGACAAATCTTACAAAAGGTATGGTGTTGACACAAGTTGACAGATGACCCGAAGGCACAAACACACATACCAGCCACATCTCTACTCATACTTTAAGTAAAGGTTTCCCCTTGACATTAAGTCTAGTCGTGTACGACTCTGGAGGGTGGTGCTCATCTCCATTTCTAAGCTGAAGAGGTCGTTGTCCATTCATGCCTCCTAGGTCATGTGGCTGGCATGACTGCATGGAGCACTATTACCTTCCTGACTGAGCAATATCTATTGATCTACTCACATTTGCATGTTTTCAAACTGCTAGGTTGGCTGAAGCTGGGGCTAAGTGAGAGCGCACTCACTCCCCAGATTCAAACTGCTGACCTTTTGGTCAGCAAGTTCAGTACCTCTGAGGTTTAACCTGCTGTGCCACTGGAGGTTTTACTCATACTCAAATACCCTTTTTAGAATATACATTTCTACATGTTACTCTCCATAAAAAGCCTCCAAAAACAACTGATGCAGAGTACGGCGATATGATCCACAATGTTTGCCAGAATAATACCATTGCCAAAGAGGCAAGCAGCTCCATCTGGATTCAATCCACATTCAAGAACTCCAAAATAATGGCAGTCAGTTTCAAGTTTTATACTGCAATACAATATTCATATGCACACACTTTTGAAATCAATTTAACAATCTTATTTTCATCTTACGTCTCATAGAATCATCGAGTTGGAAGAGATCTCGTAGGCCATCCAGTCCAACCATCCAGTCCAACACCCTGTTTGCCTCAAGAAGCAGTTCCACTGATGAAAATCACAGTTAGGAAGTTCTTCTAAAAAATGCTGTCTTAGTCTCCAGGGCAGCAGCATCATCTCCTCCCTATGACTTCCCAATACAAGTATGGATATTTTAAAAATGATTGGGTGAGGCTACTAGTAGTAGTATTGGGAAAATGTGTGATCCATGGATGGGGTCTGCAGCTGCAGCTGGGAGGAAAAGGGCTGCTAGTGATTCTAGCCTGGAAGGGCTGGAACAGGGAAAAAGGATCCGGCAGATACTTAGAGCTCCTTCCGATCCAGAAACCTTTGAAGGTTTGCCTGAGGAAGAAGAAATGTGGTCAGAGGAAAGTGATAGGGATCTAGAATCAACATTGGTTCAGGAAGTAAGGGATGTGTGTAATGAAGAGTCTAATTCTCACACTTTCCTGGGCTTTGACAGTGACTTAGACTGGCCTTCTGGGGCTTCAGAAACAGATTGGGACACTTTAAGCGTCCAACAGCATTGGCAAGATTGGAGGTCTGCACAGAGCACAACAGCTGTAGGAGATGCAGCAGCTGGTGCTAATGATCAAGGAGGGTCTTCAGACGACAGTGATGTTTAAGGGCTGTATTAGAAATGGGTTTTTGGTGCTGCATTTGCGGCAGTCAAAGAGTTGATGTCTGGTTCTTTTCTCTGGCATTCCTGTGTTCCTGATATCATGTGGCTTGTTCCTGGTTCCAGTTACTTGTGAGTTATGGGCTATTTCTCCACCTTGTTCTTGGGGTGAGCTGCTGTGGCAGCTCTAGCTGATGTTTCGGGAAAGGTGGGGGGGGGGTTGGAATTCAATGTCTGCTTTTCTGTTTAGTTGCCTGCTGTGTAGTCCTGAGGCGGGGCTTGGTCTCCGCTGCGTCTACGTGAGTTCCTGCTACAGAGTTTGGTATTGTATGAAATGGAGGGAGGCTGACACTGTGTTTTATGGGGACTATGATTTGTGCTATTCATGTATACTCAGCTCCTGATTACCTTGGATCGTCTCCTCCTTTCATCTGTCATTCTCCTGTCCTTGACCCTTGGATCGGCTTGTAGACTACGCTTTTGGATCTTCCCACTTCGGACTTCGTAGACGGATGTCTTGTGTTTGTTTTGGGGTTTTTTGCTGCATTGTTTTTGTGGGGTTTTTTCCTGTGATTTTTGAGGGCTTTTTGAGCCGGGTTGGCTACTTTTTAGTTAGCCCTTTTCCATTCTTTGTTCAATAAACCTTTTGTTATCCCCTTTTACTCCTGGGCTTGGCTTCTTGGGCCTCTATGCCACGACAATTGTTTTAGTATTCGTAAGCTTTTATGTTGTATTATTTCTCATGGTATGTTTTGGATGTGTAATAATTGCAGTGGCCATCAGAATATACTTACTTGATGATCTCAGCTACTTGGACAGGTTTTCAATATTATTATCCTGCAAAAAGCAGGATACGAACAACAAACAGCGGCTCTTTCCAAGAAAAGGTAGGTGTGAAATGTTTGTTTACAAAGGAAGTAAACTGGTATTATTTATAAATTACCTATTTGCTTTCCAGTTTTTTTAAAGTCACTATATTTTCCAGCCTCAGGAGCATGGGCGTTATCTATTTTATAAAGATCTGGAGTTCAAGAATTTTAAACAAAACAAACTGAGATTTTGCTTTAGTTTGGCAACTGTGAATTAAAATGAAATGCAATTTGTCATAGAGGTATCCAGCACGAATATCACTTAGTTATTCAGATATCAGCAATGTTAAGAGATGGTGCAACTTGTATGACTTTGCAGGTTGTCTGGCAGGCAGCTCAGAATCTCCCTTTCATTTCAAGCCTCGCGTATCTTTGAGTGTCTCAGCTTTCATCTAAATTAGGTAACTCTGAGCACCGCTGGTCAAAGTAGCATTCCTTCCCTTCTAAAGATTATGTATTAGTCAAACAAACAGTAGGCCCCTTTAACTTCAGATTCCTTTTGATACACAAAATCCACTCTAAGCTCCTGTCTTCTCCAGTTCTGTTCCTTCCTTGGGGCTTTACTAAGAGATACAAAGTCTCCTCCACTATCACGCACGTCCAGTTCCTACTTCATTCTTCCAAGGTTAACCCAAGACTTCGGCAGCTGGTCACTTGACTGGTCTTCACATACATTCAGTGAATCTCCAAAAAGCCTGACCAAAGGTGCATCTGAACTGTAGGATTAATGCCAATTGGCACTACTCTAACTGCTATGGATCATTACCATGATGTCATAGGAGTTGTAGTTTGGTAAGGCACAGAAGGTAAAACTACAACTCCTACAATTCAATAGCATTGAACCATGACAGTTAAAGTGGTGTCAAACTGCATGAAGCCTACCGTCTAGATCAGTGGTTCTCAACCTGTGGATCCCCAGATGTTTTGGTCTTCAACCCCCAGAAATCCTAACCGCTGGTAACCTGGCTGGGTTTTCTGAGAGTTATAGGCCAAAACATCTGGGGACCCACAGGTTGAGAAACACTGGTGTACATGTATCCTGTCACACAGAAATTAAGAGATGCTACTGGCTCCCAGCCATCCATGTTATACTCGAATATCTTAGGTACAAAGGTAAAGGTTTTCCCCTGACACTAAGTCCAGTCGTATCCGAGTCTGGGGGTTGGTGCTCAAATGCATTTCTAAGCTAAAGAGCCGGCATTGTCCATATACATCTCCTAGGTCATGTGGCCAGCATGACTGCATGGAGCGTCGTTACCTTTCCGCCAAGGTGGTACCTATTGATCGACTCACATTTGCATGTTTTCGAACTGCTAGGTTGGCAGGAGCTGGGGCTAACAGCGGGAGCTCACGCCGCTCCCTGGATTCGAACCTGTGACCTTTCGATCAGCAAGTTCAGCAGTTCAGCGGTTTAACCCACTGCGTTCAATAAGGTATTATATTTAATCAAACAAGACATTAAAACAATTTAAAAGTATTCAGTGTATGTGTTTTGAAAGCCAATTTGGAAGACGTCAAATATTCTAAAGGCACCATATTCTGTTTGATTTTGGAAGCTAAGCTATGTCAGCCCAAGTTAGTGTTTGGATCATAGAATCAGAGTTGGAAGAGACCACAAGAGCTATCCAGTCACATCCTCTCCCATGCAAGAACACCCAATCAAAGCACTCCTGATAGATGGTCATCCAGCTTCTCTTTAGCACACCCAAAGAAGCAGACTCACACACACTTCCAAGCAGCAGGTTCCATTGCCGAACAGCTCTTACCGTCAAGAAGTTCTTCCTAATGTTCAAGCAGAATATATTTTCCTGCAGTTTGAATCCACTGCTCTGAGTCCTTGTCTTCAGAGCGGCAGAAAACAAGTTCCTCAATGTGACATCCTTTCAAATATTGAAACATAGCCACCATGTCCCCTCTCAGCCTTCTTTTTTCCAAGCTAAACATGTCCATCTGCCTATGCTCCTCCTCCTCATAGGGCTTGATTTCCAAACTTTTGATAATCTGGACACATTCAATCACTCTGAGTATTCCTTGCCTAAGAACATCCTACGAAATTCATGGGGCCGCTGTAAGATAACAAGTGACTGGAAAGCACATACACACAAAAACAAACTGAAAAGAAATGAGATTAAGTACGATTAAGTCTATTACGACTCCAAATCACCGAATTACTCCAAATTGGCTGCCTTTCGGGGTTGGTTTCTTAAAAAGCATTTAGACTTCATCAATCACAGATCTCTTTGCAACCAAAACAAATGTAGATTTGGAAGAAACATTCATTAGCATTATGCCAAAAAGCAATCCCAGCTGGATTCAAGGTGGCTAAAATATGGACTCAGCCAAATGCAAACCACAGTCCCTACAAGCTAAAACATTTGTGTAAAGGCTACACTTGGCACATTAATTTCTGTACCATCCTACGCTATAGGACCTTTTTGCAATCTCTACCATTGGGGGCGTGGCCTTCAAGAATAGCTGTGCTTAGCCACGCCTACCTCATCCCTCTTTGCATCGCCACCGCAAGATTTTAAAACTGTTTCTTTAGGCTTTACCAAAGTTGCTTAATGGTTCTGAAAATCAAAATAACTGTGGGAGACATCCGAACATTTCAAAATAATTCTGAGCAATGGGTAAGTGGTTCAAATTCGGATTTGCCCCTCCTACTTTTCCTGCTTGGTTCAAAATTGGTTCAAAAGTCCAAATTCGGTAGGTTTTTCTGAATTTTAGGTTTTTCCGAACTGAACCTAAACAAACCTATCACATGCATTAAGCTTTCTCGTGCAGAAAAGCAAAGTTATACCATGTGGATATGTGTCTTCCAATTGCCTGTTGATCTATGGCAGTGGTTACCAAAGTGGGCGGTACCGCCCCTGGTGGAGGGTGGGGCAATCCAAGGGGGCGCTGGGAGGCTCAGGAGAATTTGGGGGGCACTGAACCCCTGTAAGGGGGCAGTGGTGTGAGCCAGGCTTGCTTGCCACTTGCAGGGTTGCGCGCTTGCGAGGACATCCCCGTTGGAAGAAAATGGCGATACACAGGACTGTGGCGTGGGCGGGGTTGAAGAGAGGAAGGAGGGGCGTGCTGTGGATTCCAACTCGCAGGGACAGAGTTGCAAGCGCGCGATCCCCAGGCAGGCGTTGCCGTGGAAATCGCAGTGCGCGCCTAGTCCTTCTCGTCAACCCTGCCCACGGCGCAGTCCTGTGTATTGCCTCTTTCTTTCAATGGGGATGTCCTCGCAAGTGCGCCTTGCTGGGCGCGGGGCGAGTGGGAGGTGCTTTTAAAGGTGGGCCTTGCTTGTCCAGTGCTGGCCCCTTATTTTTTCAATACCATAAAAACAACATGCAATTAAAATAACATTTAAATTTAAATTAAAACACATTAAAACATTTAATTTTACGAAAAAGGTAGAAACATTAATACATATTTATTTCTGTTTAATTGCTATTAAAAATTAAAAATAATTTCTAGGGGGGCAGTGAGTAAAAAATTTTCTGGAAAGGGGGCGGTAAGCCAAAAACGTTTGGGAACCATTGGTCTATGGCTTGAAAGCACACCCTATGAATTCATAACATTTTCATAAGTAAGTAATACTCAAGATGTGGTTTTGTCAGTTTCTTTCTCTGAAATACAGCACCTGATATCCATGAGTGGTCTCCCATCCAAGTACTACCAAGGACTGTCCCCACTTAACTCCAAGATCAAATGGGATCTGATGCCTTTAAGGGTTACTACAAATAAATATTGTGTGTGCATATTTATATAAGGTTTGGATGTTTCCCCTTGAATGCCAAACGTCTGGTCTAAAAATGAAAGCTTGGGCGAGCTACTTTACCCATGGCACATAGGCCCAAAGTTAGCAAGAAGAATTGGCTGCCCACTTTAATTTCCACGCTAATTTTGCTTAATGACACATTGACCCACACAGCAGTCCTGAGAACGCTCTGCTATATTTAACTCTGTGCAGCCGTCCCAAAGAGCAACAAGGGCCGTCGCAGACGGAGTAGCTCTGAAAGAGTGATTTAAATAAACTGGCAAATATTCCGATTTTTTTTTTTTTGGTTTTTGTTTGCAATGCTGACTTAAAAGAGGGCAAAGCCCATTAAACATGAGGTAAGTGTTCCTTTGGATAACAGCTTTTCTCTTGGGACTGTGTGAACAGATCACGTAACTGCCTATTTAGAACAAAAGGAAATTTCCAGACACAAGGAAATACTTGGTGGTGGTGGTGGTGATGGTTGCTGCCAGTGGTTTTTCAATGTACAACTCAGATTTTCACCTGTTTCATTCTGCCTTATTTCATCTACACCAGTGTTTCTCAACCTTCCTAATGCCACGACCTCTTAACACAGTTCCCCATGTTGTGATGACCCCCAACCATAAAATTATTTTTGTTGCTACTTCATAACTGTAATTTTGGTACTTTTATTAATCGTAATGTAAATAGATGATATGTAGGACGTATTTTCATTCACTGGACCAAATTTGGCACAAATACCTGATACGCCCAAATTTGAATACTGGTGGGGTTGGAAGGGGATTGATTTTGTCATTTGGGAGTTGTAGTTGCTGGGATTTATAGTTAACCAACAATCAAAGAACATTCTGAACTCCGCCAATGATAGAATTGAACCAAACCTGGCAAATAGAACTCCCATGATCAACAGAAAATACTGGAAGGATTTGGTGGGCATTGACCTTGAATTTTGGAGTTGTAGTTCACCTACATCCAAAGAGCACTGTAGACTCAAATAATGATGGATTTGGACCAAACTTGGCACGAATACTCAATATGCTCAAATGTAAACACTGGTGGAGATTGGGGAAAATAGACCTTGACATTTGGGAGATGTAGTTGCTGGGATTTATAGTTCACCTACAATCAAAGAGCATTCTGAACCCCACCAACGATAGAAGTAGGCCAAACTTCCCACACAGAACCCCCATGAGCAACAGAAAATACTGAATTTTCTGATGGTCTTTGGCAACCCCTCTGACATCCCCCTCGCTAACCCCCCAGGGTTCCCGACTCCCAGATTGAGAAATGCTGATCTACACCAATGGGCACAGTATGGTAAGTGATGGGATGTAGGATATTCCGATTTTAGTTTCCTGTGTCTTATACAGGGTGCATTGAGACTGCAGTTTGACACCACTTTAACTGCCAGGGATTGATGCTATGGAGTCATAGAGTTGTAGCTTGGTGACACACCAGCACTGTTTGACAAAGAAGGCTAAAGACCTTGAATAACTACAACTCTTATGACTCCATAGCATTGAGCGATGGCCATTACTCAGCTAAAAATATATAAATTTATTTATTTATTTATTATTTATTTCAGGATTTTACCCCGCTCTTCTCAACCCCCGAGGGGGGACTCAGAGCGGCTTACAGCAGGCACAATTCGATGCCACATCAACAGCGTAAAACCCCAAACCCCACAACCCATTAAAACATTAAGGCATTAAAATACAATCCCTCAACACATCTACAATCATTCCAATTAAAACAGTATTCAACCCTAGAAACATTGACCCTCTTCCTCCCTCCCATTAAAATTCCGTCTCACATGCTGCCTAGTGCTGGTGAGGGAATGCCTGATCCCAGAGCCAGGATTTCACCTTCTTCCTGAATGTCAGGAGGGATGAGGTGGACCGTATCTCCGTGAGGGGAGCGCATTCCACAGGCGGGGGCCACCACCGAGAAGGCCCTGTCCCTCGTCCCCACCAACCGCATCTGAGAGGTCGGCGGGAGCGAGAGCAGGGCCTCCCGGATGATCTTAGGTTACGGGATGGGGACGTAGCGGCCGATGCGTTCGGACAAGTAAGCTGGGCCAGAACCGTGTAGAGCTTTAAAGGTCAAAACCAGCTCTTTGAATTGAGCCCGGGTGGACAGGCAGCCAGTGGAGCTGACACAGCAGGGGGTAGTGTGCTCCCTGTATGTAGCTCCCGTTAGTAGTCTGGCTGCCGCCCGCTGGACTAATTGCAATTTCGAACTGTCTTCAAAGGCAGCCCCACGTAGAGTGCGTTGCAGTAATCTATTCGGGATGTGACCAGGCGTGGACGACCGTAGCCAGATCAGACTTCCCAAGGTACGGGCGCAGCTGGCGCACGAGTCTCAACTGTGCAAAAGCTCCCCTGGCCACCGCTGAGACCTGGGGTTCCAGGCTCAGCGCTGAGTCCAGGATCACTCCCAAGCTGCGAACCTGCGTCTTCAGGGGAGTGTAACCCCGTCCAACACAGGCTGTAACCCTATACCCTGTTCGGCCTTACGACTGACCAGGAGGACCTCTGTCTTGTCTGGATTTAGTTTCAATTTGCTAGCCCTCATCCAGTCCGACACAGCAGCCAAGCACCGGTTCAGGGTCTGGACAGCCTCCTTGGTGACAGGTGGGAAGGAGTGACAGATCTGGACATCATCTGCGTACAGATAACACCTTACTCGAAACTCCGAATGATCTCTCCCAGCGGTTTCATGTAGATGTTGAACAACATCGGGGACAGTACTGAACCCTGAGGGACTCCACAGGACAACGGCTGTGGAGCCGAACAGGTGTCACCCAATGACACCTTCTGGGTACGACCTTCCAGGAAGGATTGGAGCCACTGCAATGCAGTACCCCCAAGCCCCATATCTGCAAGGCGACCCAGAAGGATACCGTGGTCAACGGTATCGAAAGCCGCTGAGAGGTCCAGCAGAACCAACAGGGACACACTCCCCTGTCAAGTTCCGGCGTAGATCATCTACCAAGGCGACCAAGGCTGTCTCAGTCCCATGCCCCGGCCTAAAGCCAAACTGTGCGGATCCAGATAATCAGTGTCTGCCAAGAACCCCTGGAGTTGCGAAGCCACCACACGTTCCATGACTTTGCCCAAATAGGGGAGATTGGAAACTGGCCGATAGTTCACTAATTGAGTGGGGTCCAGTGAAGGTTTCTTCAACAGCGGTTTTATAACAGCTTGCTTTAAGCTGGCTGGAATGGTGCCTTCCCGAAGGGAGGCATTAACCACCACCTTCACCCACTCTGCCAAACCCCTCTGGCTTCCTTGATCAGCCAGGATGGGCAGGGGTCTAGGATGCATGTCGTGGGCCTCGCCTCTCCAAGGATCTTGTCCACATCCTCAAGCTGAACCAATTGAAACGAATCCATCAAAACCGGACAAGCAGATGCTCGTGTCACATCCTCAGAGACTGCCGTTAAAGTGGTATCGAAATCGGAACGGATCAGAGCCACCTTATCCGCGAAGACCTTAGCAAACTCATCACAGCGTGCCGCCGAGCCGTCAGGGATCTCGCACTGAGGCGGATTTAAAAGACCCCTAACGACTCGAAACAGTTCCGCTGTTGGGATGCTATTGGGAGGAATGGCAAGGAAAAATCCCTCTGCCTACAATGTTAATATTTAATGATAAATCATAGAGTTGGAAGAGACCTCATAGGCTATCTAGTCCAACCCCCTACCAAGAATATATACTTATATTTAATTGTGAATCATTTTAGTTCCTGCTTTTGTGTTTTGGTTTGCTGCTTCAGCAGTCCCCCTCGCGTGTTAGTGAGTTCCATCTAGTCCAACCCCCTGCCAAGAAGCAGGAAATTGCATTCAAAGCACCCCCCGATAGATGGCCATCCAGCCCGTTTAAAAGGAGCCTCCACCACACTCCGGGGCAGAGAGTTCCACTGCTGAACAGCTTGCACAGTCAGGAAGTTCTTCCTAATATTCAAGTGGAATCTCCTTTCCTGTAGTTTGAAGCCATTGTTCCGCGCCCTAGTCTCCAGGGCAGCAGAAAACAAGTTTGCTCCCTCCCCGCTATGACTTCCTCACACGTATTTATACATGGCTACCATGTCTTCTCTCAGCCTTCTCTTCTTCAGGCTAAACATGCCCAACTCTTTAAGCTGCTCCTCATGGGGCTTGTTCTCCAGACCCTTGATCATTTTAGTCGCCCTCCTCTGAACACATTCCAGCTTGTCAATCTCTCTCTTCAATTGTGGTGCCCAGAATTGGACACAATATTCCAGGTGTGGTCTAACCAAGGCAGAATTGAGGGGTAGCATGACTTCCCTGGATCTAGACACTAGACTCCTATTGATGCAGGCCAAAATCCCATTGGCTTTTTTAACCGCCACATCACATTGTTGGCTCATGTTTAACTTGTTGTCCACGAGGACTCCAAGATCTTTTTCACACGTACTGCTCTCGAGCCATGCGTCCCCCATTCTGTATCTTTGCATTTCATTTTTTTCTGCCTAAGTGGAGTATCTTGCATTTGTCACTGTTGAACTTCATTTTGTTAGTTTTGGTCCATCTCTCTAATCTGTTGAGATCATTTTGAATTCTACACCTGTCTTCGGAGTATTGGCTATCCCTCCCAATTTGGAGTCATCTGCAAATTTGATGATCATGCCTTCTAACCCTTCGTCTAAGTCATTAATAAAGATGTTGAACAGGACCGGGCCCAGGATGGAACCCTGCTGATGGCACTCCACTCGTCACTTCTTTCCAATCATGATGATGACGACATTTACAAAGTTACTTTAGAAGTAACATATACAGTATGACAAGCTGCTAAATGAGGCATGGGCAAACTTCTGCCCTCCAGGTGTTTTGGACTTCAACTTCTACAATTCATGGCCTCAGGCCCTTTCCTTTTCCTTAAGCGGCTGAGGAGGAAAAGGAAGGGGCCTGAGGCCAGGAATTGTGGGAGCTGAAGTCCAAAACGCCCGGAGAGCTAATGTTTGCCCATGTATGTGCTAAACTATGGAAGGTACAATCCAAAAATAAGAAAAAGCAGAACAACAGAAGAATCAGAGGATCTGTGCCAAGTGCTCAATGTGTTTCTTCCCAAACAGTGTCTCCGCAGAACGGCCTTAACACCATGTTTTGTGGTACAAGTGATACACCGAGCCCTAAGCCCTTATTTGCTGTAGCAGCAAGATTCGGGAGCAGATCAAAAGGAAGGCACTGAACCCGCAGAATTAAGGGATGTGAGTCAAGTGCTCTAATCATACATGACACCAATACAGACGCAAGCAGATGCTCAGCAGTTTCCAGACAATGCCATTCTAACTTGGGATCACTCACACGCATCGGTGCAAAAAATGTGTGCCATGTGTGATCTGATTTCCTGTATCTTTTTCTACCCCATCTTTCTATTCCAGTCAAGTGATTCCTGATCCATACATTAGGTACAAATGTCACAATGCAGGAAATTTAATCTGGTTTGGTTAGTTTTGAACACATATGGACCACAGATTCAGTTTTCATAAATGAGTGTAGAGAGTTCAGGCACGCCACTGAGGTGTTTGCCGACGTGCCTTGAAACATTTCCTCTGTAACAATATGGTGGATCCTTGCCATTGCTGGTTTACAATTCAGCTACAATGTGTTGTCAAAGGCTTTCATGGCCAGTATTACTGGGTTGCTGTGAGTTTTCCGAGCTGTATAGCCTTGTTCCAGAAGCATTCTCTCTTGATGTTTCGCCCACATCTATGACAGGCATCCTCAGAGGTTGAGGGGTCTGTTAGAAAACTGCGGGGGTCAATACTACACATATCCATTAAAAGGCTGTCTAGTGTGGTGCTAGTGACAGACTTTGTATTTCTAGGTGCAAATATTACTGCAGACGCAGACTGCAGCCAGGAAATCAGAAGACGCTTACTTCTATGGAGGAGAGCAATGCCCAATTTCGATAAAATAGTGAAGAGTAGAGACATCACACTAGCAACAAAGATCCACATAGTCAAAGCAATGGTATTCCTTGTAGTAACCTAGGGATGTGAGAGGTGGACCTTAGGGAATGCTGAGCGAAGGAAGATAGATACTTTTGAACTGTGGTGTTGGAGGAAGGTTCTGAGAGTGCCTTGGACCGCGAGATGATCCAACCAGTCCATACTTCAGGAAATAATACCTGACTGGTCATTGGAAGGAAGGATATCAGAGACAAAGATGAAGTACTTTGGCCATATCATGAGAAGAAAGGAAAGCTTAGAGAAGATAATGATGCTGGGGAGAATGGAAGGAAAAAGAAAAGGGCCAACCAAGGGCAAGATGGATGGATGGTATCCTTGAAGTGACTGGCTTGACTCTGAAGGAACTGGGGGTGGTAACAGCCGACAAGGAGCTCTGGCGTGGGATGGTCCATGAGGTCACAAAGAGTCGGAAGTGACTGAACGAATGAACAACAACAAGTGTGGTGCTACACAGTGTTGGTTCTTCAACTGGTGCCAGCTCATAAGCCATTAATTGCCAGTCCCTGGGCAATTTCTAGGGAACTTAGAAGGGACGGCAAAGAGAGAAACAACTGCAGCCAGTGCATACAAACATGATATGGGGGTGCATGAGGGAACGGGCAATTTAAGAACCCTAGTTTAGTGGATTACATAAAAGATAATCATAGTGGTAGCTAGCTATGACAGACAAGGTTGAAGTAAAATGGCCTGTTTCCAGACACATCGTATCTGATTCTGGTTTTTTTGGAAATGGACAACCACAAATGGAGACCCCTTTACACATCCTGCTTGTGAACTCATCCATGGCACCAGACTGGCTGCTATTTGCGGACAGAATGCTGAACTAGACTGACCCACAGCACAATAATTATTAGTTTTTGTGTTCTGCAGATTGCTTCAACTGTTTTGGTTATCCGGATTAATTTTGGTTGCTCTCTAAATAGTCAGTTAGGATGAAACACATTGAGAAGACAATCTCTTCCACAAGCAGATCCTAAGCGTCCCCTTGATTTCAATAGGGATTGCTTCCAAGCAATGTGGTTGCAATTCGAGCATTGTTGACCCAAGGCAAGACATCCTAAAGGGGCTGGATGTTCTCAGCTGTGTTATGGATATCTATCCGCCCCCAGAGAGGTAACGTAATTGCAAATAATTTTCAAAAGACAGACCTTAAGTCCATTAAACTGCATTTACAACATTAGCCACAACACCAAAAACACAGGGATGGAACAGACAAGGCATCAAACTGCTTATCCCCACATAGCAGACCACAGCAGTAGCCACACAATTGATGGGTTCCCCAGGAAACAGAAGATCTAAGCAGAAAAGCATTTACATTTTCCTTGAAGTAGCTGTAAAGGTTTGCCCACAGAATGTCAAAAGCTACAATCAACACAAGGAACAAAATCTCAGGTTACAAAATGATAGGCACAGAGTCAAACAGCTGCCAAGTTGCATCCCTTAAGTACTAGTGGTGGCCTGTAAAAAGAGGACATTACTCCCTTTGAGGATTTTCCCAAGGTCTCTTTTGAAACCCATCATATTTGGTTCACAAGCTGCTGAAGACCTAAAATGGCACAAAGGAGGATTCCAAGTCCCACTGTACATATTTATTCAGGGAAAGTGTCACCAAATTGGAAGCAGATAACAGTCTAGAGAGCTGTTTAATCATTATTTTTTTCTGTCTCGCTTTTGTTTGGTGTGTTTTAAAGAAAAATTCAAAGAAGAGTAGGAGACCTAACTTCCCCAAATCCTCCTGGGAAGCACAATCTAAGTTGCATCTACTGGAGAAAAGGTGTGAGCAGCAGCCAAGCACAACTGTCCCAAAACAGGTCAGGAAATGCTTCAGCTCATAGCCAGAACCACAACGCAGGCCTCCCCACATGTCAACCAGGGACACAGAGGACCGGCTGGGGAGATTAAATTTAGCAAGGTAAACATGCCTGGAGGAAGGATTGGTGGCTATTCAGTTCTAACCAGGTAATAAGATGTGGGCAGGGGGGATGAAACAACAAGGCCACTGAATAGACACAACCTACAGCCTTTCAGTGTCAAGGCATGGGAACAAAGATGTAGGGATTGAGTAGCTGCTACACATCTCCCTGGAAATGCCTAGTCCAGGGGTGCTCACACTTTTTCAGCATGTGAGCTACTCTTAAAGCAACCAAGTCCAAAAGATCTACCTGCCCCTGCCGCTGCACGCTCCTGCGCGCTCCCGCCGCCGCACGCTCTTGCCACTGCGCATGCTCCTGCTGCTGTCTTGCTGGCAATGGAGGCTGCCCAGCTGCTTCTGGACGAGAGAGAGGCAGGGCGCTCCTTCCAGAGGCCCCGCCTTGTGCTTCCTTCTTCCTGCAATGCCCCGCAGGCGAAAGAAGTACCGCGGGAGCGGGAGCCAGCAGCAGGAGCGCACGTGCGCGCAGGGTGTGCGCACGCATGGCAGGAGCACCCCATCCGGCTGGTGAGGCCTAAAGATCACCTGGAAGAGGGCCGAATATCTACTAGTAGCTCCCGAGCTACCTAATGAGCACTCCTGGCCTAGTCAAAGAAATTTATGCCATGACTATAGCTCACCTTGAATATCTGACTTGCTGCAAGAGGCAACTAATAAACCAAAATGGAGGACGAAGTATATAATTAGACATAATCAGAGACAATGAAGAACCTGGTGAGGTCTTCAGTTGACTACGTATGGTATTGCCTACATCAGTGGTTCCCAACCTTTTTTGGCCAGGGGCCACTTGTCCAGGGACCACTCTCCAACATTAGTACCAAAAAGGGTTACAAATCAGTTTTGGGTCAACTTTAAATTCGGTTTGGGGTGCCAATTCAAAAAATTGCATTGGATAGACCACATCAGCTCTAGTTTCTGATACAGAGCATATGCCATGGTCAACAACAGGGAAGGAGTGTCAGGCAGCGTGAAAGGATCGGAAATAAAATAAAGAGGAAGGAGGCTCATGGACCAGATTTTCAATCTCACGGCCCACTGGTGATCCACGGCCCACAGGTTAAGAACCACTGGACAACATGGAGACACGGTGGTTCTGCAGACTTTCCAAGCAGAGCTCCTTCCCCTCACCTACTACTTGATCTTTAGAACTAGAGATCTTTAGAAACAAACCTGTGATATACTTGCCCACTTTGCTACATATCCCAGCATAACAGCCTGATACACTGTTGCCCATCTTTGTTCTCCCTTCTTTTCTGCTGCCCTGTCCTTCCTTCTGGTGAAGGGAAGGTATGCAAGACTGCCATTTCTGGTTCTCTGGCCGGCAGCCCTGTTAGATCCGGAAGGGCCTGAAAGGCAGCAGTAGCACCCACCAGTGATCACCAATGACAGTAGCAAATGGGTGACAGAGATACCCTGCCCAACGGAGAGGAGCTTTTGAAAGTCTCGAGTTGATATGTGGGTAAACGCCTCGCTGGGAGTCAACACACCCTTCCCTCTGATGTGTCATTCAGTGTGGTCCGCAGCCCCCAAATGATGCCACTGAATAAATTCCAGATATTGGCAATCTTCAAAGGCAAAAATGACACTGGGTGAAATTCAGCATGGCACTTACATCTATATAAGAAAGAACACAGAACTGAGTTTTCCAATGCCTGACTTCAGCAAAGAGAATGGTTCGTTCTTGAACAAATCTGTCACTTTTTAATCTCTTTTATATAGTTCTTGCATGTATCATTTCCATCATCTTTATATTTCTCTTTGGTCATGTAACTGTTCCTGTGCTAGTTGTAGAGCATCTCCACCCCCTTCCACACATCCCTATATCCCAGAATATCAAGGCAGAAAATCCCACATTATCTGAGTGTGGACTCTGATAACCCATTTCAAAGCAGATATTGTGGGATTTTCTGCCTTGATATGCTGGGATATAGAGCTGTGTGGACGGGCCCTCCATTCTTGTTGTACATTTCCATTTGATTTCTTGGATCTTGTGGGAGACGTTTCTTGTTCTTCATTTTGTTTTGTTGTTGTTGTTGTTGTTGTTGTTATCATCTTCTATTCTCTGCATATTAAAGTATTTCTCCTTGTGTGTTGTGCACCAGTCACTGAACAATTGCATTCTGACTATTTCTGCACTTTTTCTACTTTTGCTTCTTGCCTGCCCTTAAACATTTGAAGAGTTTCATCTGTCATCCATTGCGACTTCTCTTTCCTTTTGGCTTCAACCAGTGCCTTTTTTCATTCCTCCTTGACAATGTCCCTGGCTTCAATCCAGAGTTCTTCTGGCTTCCAGTGAATTAGGCTTAATAGTGCAAATTTAACAGCATGTACATAACAGTAAAAAAAAAAGCAGGTGTTGTGACATTTTCTGTCACAGAACCCATATTTGGTTTTTTCACTTAAATCAGTGGTTCCCAAACTTTTTTGGCCTACCGCCCCCTTTCCAGAAAAAAATTTACTCACCGCCTCCCTAGAAATTATTTTAAATTTTTAATAGCAATTAAACAGAAAAATATATGTATTATTAGTGTTTCTACCTTTTTCGTAAAATTAATTTTTTAATGTGTTTTAATTTTAATTTAAATGTTATTTTAATTGCATGTTGTTTTTATGGCATTGAAAAAAGAAGGGGCCAGCACTGGACAAGCGAGGCCCATCTTGAAAAGCGCCTCCTCCTCGCCCCGCCCCACGCCAGGCCCAGCAAGGCGCGCTTGCGAGGGCGTCCCCATTGGAAGAAAGGGGCAATACACAGGACTGTGCCGTGGGTGGGGTTGATGAGAATAAGGAGGCGCGTGCTGCAGTTTCCACGGCAATGCCTGCCCAGGGATCGCGCGCTTGAGACTGTATCCCTGCTAGTTGGAATCCCCAGGCAGGCATTGCCGTGGAAACCGCAGCACGCGCCTCCTTCCTCTCATCAACCCCGCCCATGGCGCAGTCCTGTGTATTGCCTCTTTCTTCCAACGGGGACGTCCTCGCAAGCGCGCAGCCCTGCAATTGGCAAGCAAGCCTGGCTCACGCCACCGCCCCCTTACAGGGGTTCAGCACCCCCCAAATTCTCCTGAGCCTCCCAGCACCCCCTTGGATCACCCCACCGCCCACCAGGGGGTGGTACTGCCCACTTTGGGAACCACTGGCTTATATATATGCAAAAAGACACCAACTCATCCTAATCCAGATCATAGAGTCTCCTATGGGAAATTCTACTTGTTGTCACATTTGCCTGAATATTCTAAAAACCATCTGTGGTGGAGAAAGTCTAAAAATACAAAACAGTATGCAAACATTTTGCTGCATTGCATTGCAATGAAGGATTAATATAATCAAAGAGTAGCATCCAGCAAGTACGAAGACTGCCAAAGGAGATGTGTTATATAGTATTACACCAACCAGATGAACTAAGGAGGCACTTCTTTCTAATAGAGTGGTCTTTTTCCAATACCTTTAGGGATAGAAACATGAGAAGGTTCCTGGGAATGCAGGAAATCTGGAGTTGGAGTAAAGCCAGTTTGCCTGTCCAATTCTGCCTCCTACTCTGAACTGGCACTTAGATCTCACAAAGTTTCCTTCTTTATATACTATTCCAATTCCTTCGACAGAATAAATGAAAACCTGCTTTCATTAATTGCTGGCACATTTACGTTTATGTTCCACGTGGTTTTTTTTAATGCATTAATTCTCTCCGTCCTGAATTTTTCGATTTCTGCATGCACAGCTTTGCTTTCTCTTTCCCACTTCTGCTCTCCTTGCCATTCGGCCATTTGGCAACTCCGTCCCAAGCGTGACATGAAACACATGGGCTATCTGATACAGACGGGAGCTATTTGCAGGCTGCTCATGTGAAAAACCTATACAAAAAGTTGGATGAGGATTTAATGGGTTGTTTAAGAAAGAAAATGCTTAAAGTCATAATGACCTGAGATTTCAATACACAAGGAAATGCCTTACAATGTCTGCCTGAGATGGAGGTCCACTGGAGATCAAATTTGGTGAGAAATTATATTATAACCCTCTGTTTGGAGATCAGTGGGTGTTTATTGTTTTGTGGCTGAAGAAAAATATGAATGAATTGTGATTTCATTTGTGTACTTAACTAATGGGGAGCCCCCGGTGGCATAGCGGGCTTAACTGCTGAGCTGCTGAACTTACTGACTGATAGGTCGGTGGTTTGAATCCAGGGAACGGGGTGAGCTCTCACTGTTAGCCCCAGCTTCTGCCAACCTAGCAGTTCGAAAACATGCAAATGTGAGTAGTTCAATAGGTACCGCTCCAGCGTGAAGGTAACGGCGCTCCATGCAGTCATGCTGGCCACATGACCTTGGAGGTGTCTACGGACAACGCTGGCTCTTTAGAAATGGAGATGAACACCACCCCTCACTGTTGGACACGACTAGACTTAATGTCAAGCGGAAACCATTTCCTTTACCTTTACATAACTAAACCTACAGACAAGTGTCTAAATCCATGTGTTAGTCCTAGAATGCCTAAAAGTCATGAGTTGACTTATCAAGTTCCCATTGATTCGATAAGGCCCCTTCTACACATCTGTATAAAATCCACATCAAACTGGATGATATGGCAGTGTGGACTCAGATAACCCAGTTCAAAGCAGATACTGTGGAATATCTGCCTTGATATTCTGGGTTACATGACTGTGTGGAAGGGCCTTAGGTTTGACAGTAGTTGGGACATATAAATGGATCTAGTTCGGAACCTGGAAGACATTAAACAAATAAATGGTAGCCACCCCAATTGTGCCAAGCATCTGTGCTTCTAGGAAGTGTTTATTTTGCCATATGACATTGAAAAGGCATCCACATAAGTGTACCAAACACACACAGAGTCTCCGGAGAGCAGACATCACGGCTGTATTCCCAATGAACGGAGAAGAATGCCAATGTGCCAAGGATTTAACAGGTTTTATAAACTGGAAAATTGATAATTTGTATGTTCCTCTTCGTATGAACCAGTTGGATATACTCCCACAAAAGAAGCCTCCAGGTATTACTCACGTAACTGGCTTTGGGCCATCCCAATAAACAGCAAATAGGGTGGTCTTTTAGAAAGGAGGCCCATGAAGCTCATTAGCCAAGGGTGTCCTCAGGCAGATTGTGACAGCTCTCACCACAAAACACATAGCAATCACAAGGGGCATAGAAGACATAACATAGTCCGTCGCCTATTGCAGACTACAATGGAACTAAAAGGCTCCAATTCCCAGTTTTCTCCCCTTCTATCATTCTGGCCATCCATCCGGCCCTTACCCAACCACGAAGGAACTGTTTACAATTCTCTCATCATCACAGTGATAACCATCTATACCAGGGAGGGTGAAATGCATTGTGGACCGGGAAAACTTATACTTGTTAAGAGTGATTAGAAATGGAGATGAGCACCACCTCCCAGAGTCGGACATGACTAAACTTAATGTCAAGCAGAAACCTTTACCTTTAACCACCATGTCTCAATGCTATGGAATCATGGGAGATGTAGTTTGATGAGGCACCAGAACTATTTGGCAGAGAAGGCCAAAGACCAGTAAAACTTCAACTCCCGTGACACAACTCCTCTGTTGTGCCAGCTCCACTGGCTGCCAGTTTGCTACCGGGCACAATTCAAAGTGCTGGCTTTAGCCTTTAAAGCCCTAAACGGTTCGGGTCCAACTTACCTGTCCGAACGCATCTCTCCCTATGAACCATCGAGATGTTTAAGATCATCTGGAGAGGCCCTGCTCTCGGTCCCGCCTTCTTCGCAGGCGCGACTGGCGGGGACGAGAGACAGGGCCTTTTCAGTGGTGGCTCCTCGGCTTTGGAACGCCTCCCTAAAGACATCAGATCGGCCCCCTCCCTCCTGACGTTTCGCAAGAAAGTCAAGACCTGGTTATTTGAGCAGGCATTTGTTGATGAAATATAAGGCTTAATTGGATATAAGGAATGACGACGATGTGATGGAAACTGATTTCAACATGACGCTGAGGCTGCAATTGTATGTTTTTAATTGTTAAATTGTTATTATATGTTTTTTCTGGGGGGTTGACTTGTTGCTGTGTTGTATTGAGGGCAGAGACTGCCTGTGTAAACCGTCCCGAGTCGCCTTCGGGCTGAGAGGGGCGGTATAGAAACGTGACAAATAAATAAATTCATAGCACTGCATTAGTTGTCCACAGTAGATGCACCCTGGATCAATAACAAATCTAAGCAGAATATAACTAAGGTCCAAAGAAGCACACAACTTAAAATTATTTCAGTCATTCAAAGCAATGGCCTGTTCATGGCTCAGGGAAATTGTTTACATCCGATGCTGCACCAAATGCATCCTTTAGTTCCATTCCCACGATAACCAATATTCTCTCCGTTCATTTAGCAGGTACAGTTAAGTCCGTTAAGTCTTTTCTGCAATGCAATATCCTTCAATATCCTTCTCTTGGAGGTCCAATTGGTGTAAGCAGTTTCTTTCTACACAGCACATTATAACATGGCTTTCTATTAAAGCCTTTGTCACCTAATCATATATGTGCACATGATTTTAATTATTTGGTTTTTTTATGCTATTTGATATAGTATACTTTTATCCTATTGTTTTCAATGTAGTGTTTATATCAGGCATGGAAAAACTTCAGCTCTCTAGCTGTTTTGGACTTCAACTCCCATCATTCCTAACAGCCTCAGGCCTTTCCCCCCTAGGGAATGATGGGAGTTGAAGTCCAAGTTTCCCCATGCCTGGTTTACATTGTTTAAATATAAATAATGGACGGCATAGAAATGTTTTCATCCATTAACACATGAAATAAGGGCGAAGGCAAGAGCTACCTGTTAAGGTTATGAGAATTTGTACAAATCAACTCAAGAGGATAAAGACATGTCATAATCTGCTCACGTAATAGCAGGAAATATAAGACAATAATTGGGGCATATACCAAAACCAGGGAATATCAAAAGTGGGGAATCAAATTTTTAATCCTGAGTTGTAAAGGTTTTCCCCTGACATTAAGTCCAGTCGTGTCTGACTCTGGAGGTTGGTGCTCATCTCTATTTCTAAGCCGAAGAGCCGGCGTTGTCCGTAGACACCTCCAAGGTAATGTGGCTGGCATGACAGCATGGAGTGCCATTACCTTCCCACCGAAGCGGTACCTATTGATCTACTCACATCTGCATGTTTTCAAACTGCTGAGTTGGTAGAAGCTGGGGCTAACAGCAGGAGCTCACTCCGCTCCTCGGATTTGAACCTGCAACCTTTCGGTCAGCAACTTCAGCAGCTCAGCGGTTTAACCCACTGTGCCACTGGAGGCTCCTTGGACAAGTCATACTATCTCAGCCTTAAGAGAACAGCTATGGCAAACCTTCTCTTAAAAAATCCTATGAAGAAAACTCTGTGACAGGCTCATCCTAAATCAAAGTTCACTTGAAGGCACACATTCAAAACCAGTTGATTTACAATCACATTCCAAACCTTTTAGTCTAGCATGGCTGTGCTCTTGCACTCTCTGTTAGATTTGGCTAACATGACATACAACTACCTTTGATTTCTTCCACAAAAGGCCATAAAGCCAAGCTACATTTAATGTGAGAGATGTGTTTGCATCTCCTTGACATCTCTTTTGAAAGCTTAAAAGCAGATGCTGGTGGATAGAGCGAGGGCCTTGCACCTGGAAAGGGTGTGCTTTTTGTTTTTCCTCTTTGTTTTCCTAAGCAAACTCCCTGCCCCCCCTTTCAAATGGTGCCGGGGGAGGGTTTACACACAACCTAACCTTTAGGCTGATTTCCACACTCCCAAGGGCTCCTTTTAAGTCCCAATCCACAGACGCCAAGAAATCTGATCGCTCTTAACAAGGGGCTGAAGAGGTCACACTTCAGCCACGGTGTCACACGCCTGACCTCTTGGGCACCAGCACACTGCCGACTCCTTGTAGCTGCAAATGCATGCATGGCTCACAACAATTATTGGCCCACCTAACCAGGTACCCTGATTGAAAGCAAGTCTCTGGAGCAGGCATGGGCAAACTTCAGCCTTCCAAGTGTTTTGGACTTCAGCACCCACAATTCTCTGCCCCAGAGTGTGGTGGAGGCTCCTTCTATGGAGGCTTTTAAACAGAGGCTGGATGGCCATCTGTCGGAGGTGCTTTGAATGTGATTTTCCTGCTTCTTGGCAGGGGGTTGGACTGGATGGCCCACGAGTTCTCTTCCAATTCTATGATTCTATGAATTCCTGGCAGTCTGTTAGGAATTGTGGGACTCGAAGTCCAAAACACCTGGAGGGCTGAAGTTTGCCCATGCCTGGTCTTCTGCCTCAGACAGGATACTTTACTGGCTGCCTTGTGCAAGAACCCTTGAAAAAGAGATGGAAGGGACTGAACAAGGAAGCTCTTACATGCAAAGCATGCCCTATTTCCCTAAGGGAAAGTAAAGGTAAAGGTTTCCCCTTGACATTAAGTCTAGCTGTGACCAACTCTGGGAGGTGGTGCTCATCTCTGGTTCTAAGCCGAAGAGCCAGCATTATCCGTAGACACCTCCAAAGTCATGTGGCCATCATGACTGCATGGAGTGCCGTTACCTTCCCGCTGGAGCGGTATCTATTGATCTACTCACAATTGCATGTTTTCAAATTCCTAGGTTGACAGAAGCTGAGGCTAACAATGAGAGCTCACCCTGTCCGTGGATTCAAACTGCCGACCTACCAATCAGCAAGTTCAGCAGCTCAGCGGTTTAACCCGCTGCACCACCGAAGGGAAGAAAGTCTCTAAATGACACTGGAGAGGTAATGTCAGATGTGACCTCTCCTTGGTTCCTCTGTCTAGTTGGGAGTATCTATGCAATGCTTCGAGTAGGGTTGTTCTCACGTCCTATCCTGTTAAAGTAGAGGCATCAAGGATTTGTCATTGCTTTGCTCCTAAAATTAAATAACACTATGTAACACAATTTTTGTTCCTGGGTTATATATAAATGTCATTTCCTAATTGGTTCTATTACAAAAACATGGGAAAAGTTTATTAAACTGCAAAAACGTGTCTCACAGAGCAGGCATGGGCAAACTTGGGCCCTCCAAGTGTTTTGGACTCCAACTCCCACCATTCCTAACAGCCTCAGGTCTTTTCCTTTTCCTCCTCAGCTTAAGATGTTCAAAACACCCGGAGAGAGTGAGAAAAGGAAAGGGCCTGAGGCTGTGAGGAATGGTGGGAGTTGGAGTTCAAAACACCCGGAGAGAGGGGGGAAAGGAAAGGCCTGAGGCTGTTAGGACTTGTGGGAGTTGGAGTTCAACACACCCGGAGAGAGTGAGAAAAGGAAAGGGCATGAGGCTGTTAGGAATGGTGGGAGTTGGAGTTCAACACACCCGGAGAGAGTGAGAAAAGGAAAGGGCATGAGGTTGTTAGGAATGGTGGGAGTTGGAGTTCAACACACCCGGAGAGAGTGAGAAAAGGAAAGGGCCTGAGGCTGTGAGGAATGGTGGGAGTTGGAGTTCAAAACACCCAGAGAGAGGGGGGAAAGGAAAGGGCCTGAGGCTGTTAGGAATGGTGGGAGTTGGAGTTCAACACACCCGGAGAGAGTGAGAAAAGGAAAGGGCATGAGGCTGTTAGGAATGGTGGGAGTTGGAGTCCAAAACACATGGAAGGCCAAAGCTTGCCCATGCCTGTCATAGAGTCTCAACCAATTCAATTTAGTTTGTTGCAGCCACAAAAATAAAGTTTCTGGAATATAACAACTACCTTCAAAGTAAGTACCACACAATTAAACAGGAATAACACTTTCAACCCACTTTCAGTGACAACATGCACAGCACCCTCCTCCCAAGAACTGGATAACAGCTGAATAACCCCATTTGCAGGACTATTGAACCATAATGGCAGTTCTTTAAAGTTTGAAATCACACAGCCACTTTTCCTTCAGTTTTGGAAAGTGCTCCAACCTTCCTGAATAGACATCCAAAAGCTGTAAAAAAAAAAAAAAGGTTCTGGAAACTGCCAGGGTATCAGAAAAGTGACTTTTTTCAGAACCTTCAACCCAGCACAGCCATTGGAAGCCGCATGGTGCCAAACATGATTGGAGTTGCACTAAAATTCTTCCAAGCTCTAGGAAATGCTTCAGCTTTAGCTCAAGCAGGAAAGGCAAACTGTTTGTCAGCACACTAAGTTCAGCTTCACTGGCCAGAATAGAAGTCCCAAATGCAGATGGAGGAATAACAGAATTATAGTGTTGGAAGAGACCTCGTGGGCCATCCAACCCAACCCCCTGCCAAGAAGCAGGAAAATCCCATTCATGCACTGCCGACAAATGGCCATCCAGCCCCTGTTTAAAAGCTCCAAAGAAGGAGCCTCCACCACACTCCGGGGCAGAGAGTTCCAATGCAGAACAGCTCTCACTGTTAGGAAGTTCTTCCTCATGTTCAAGTGGAATTGCCTTTCCTGTACTTTGAAGCCATTGTTCTGCCTCCTATTCTACATGGCAGCAGAAAACAAGTTTGCTCCCTCCTCCCTATGACTTTCCCTCACATATTTATACATGACCCTCATCAGGTCTCTTCTCATCCTTCTCTTCTTCAGGCTAAACATGCCCAGCTCTTTAAGCCACTCCTCATAGGGCTTGTTCTCCAGACCCTTGATCATTTTAGTCGCCCTCTTCTGGACACATTCCAGCTTGTCAACATCTCCCTTAAACTGCAGTGCCCAGAATTGGACATAGTATTCCAGGTGTGATGTGATCATTGCAGAATAGAGAGGTAGCATGACTTCCATGGATCTAGACACTATAATCCTTTTTATGCAGGCCAGAATCCCATTGGCTTTTTTTGCTGCCACATGACATTGTTGGCTCATGTTTAACTTTTTGTCCACGAGGACTCCAAGATCTTTTTCACATGCACTGCTCTCGAGCCATGTGTCCCCCATTCTGTATCTTTGCATTTCATTTTTTTCTGCTCAAGTGGAGTATCTTGCATTTGTCCCCAATGAACTTCACTTTGATAGTTTTGGCCCATCTCTCTAATCTGTTCAGATCGTTTTGAATTCTGCTCTGTTTTGAAAAAGCCAGTCTGTGCAGGATAATGGTTTGAGCATTGGAGGTCAGGGTTTGAATCCCTGATTTGTCATGAAAACACATTGCATGACTTTGGGCACGGAGTTACACTCTCTCAGGAAGGCGAGGTGGACAAATCGTACCAAGGAATCCCCAGATATAGGTGCCCGTAAGTTGGAAATGGCTTGGAAACACACAGCAGCAAACAGCAAGAGGCGCAGGAACCTGATCTAGTTCCTCAAGCAAATTTTGTTACTTAATTTACTGTATGGATTTACTGCCAGGGAGGAGACCCTTGACAATTTGACTGGCTTCTGACACTAGGCACCTGGAAGGGAAGGGACCATTTGCGGCTCTTCTCCAGCAAAGTCCTGGGCCGGCTGTCCTTCACCTGACATTGAGGTAAGGATAGTAGAAGAGAGGCAGCGAGCATGTTGTAAGGGTTTGATTATGGCTCGGGGAGATCAAGGTTCAAATCCCCCACTCGGCCATGTGAAAACACTGGCCGGCCTTGGGAAAGTCACACTCTCTCAGCCTCACAGAGGGAAGCAATGCTAAACTCTGGTAAACAATGGCTTCCCTCCAATCTTGCTTTGGAGGGATAGAGTGATAAATTCAACTTTGAAGCAGGTGTGGACAAACTTGGGCCTTCCAGGTGTTTTGAACTTCAACTCCCACCATTCCTAACAGCCTCAGGCCCCTTCCTTTTCCCCCTCAGCCCCTTAAGTGGCTGAGGGGGGGAAGGAAGGGGCCTGAGGCTGTTAGAATGGTGGGAGTTGAAGTTCAAAACACCTGGAAGGCCCAAGTTTGTCCATGCCTGCCTTAGTGTTTCCATAAGTCAGAATTGATGTAGAAACACAACAAAGAGAAGCTGAGGAGGGATGTGAGTGTTTGGAGGATGCTCATGTTGCTCCAGAAGAGAAGAGGAAAGGGGGCTGGAAGGAGACCCTCCTCCCCAAACAAAACCCAATGTGATTTGTCTCTGGCATCTTGAAAGCTCAGCCTCCCTGCTCTTTCTTCCTTTCTCTGGGCTGCTCCCACCCCCGACCCCCAGCTCAAGCAACGCACTAATAGGATCCAGATTTACACTGTAAATTTTAAACTGTACTCGTGAATGTTTGCTTCCACCCAACGGAGTCCCCTCGAGTTCAGCGGGGTTTATTGTCAAGGAATCATTCCCATGCTTCAGCCTCAAAAGGGGGGAAGGAAGGGGGTGCGGGTCTTCCAACATGCAAACTCTTCTCCCAAAGCAACCCCTCCATTGGGGCAACATTCCCAGACAGGCAATGGAAGGGGCTCTGCACTCCTTCCAAGACAATAATGATACTTTATAACAATAATAATAATATAATAACAGTACTAATAATAACTTTTATTAGTGACTCACCTTTTCTCAAGGTCAGTTACAACACACATATAAAAACATAAATATTAAAAACATAAGGCTCTTCCACACCGTCCCTATATTCCAGGATATATCCCTAGATCAAAACATAAATATTGAAAGACATAGGGACCTTTCCCTCTCTCTCGGCATTACTTCGCGAACGAAGATTCTTAGGAAGGACACATCCCATGCTTTCTACAAGGACGTTGATGACTAAAAAGGCCAATCTGAGATAGGCAAGTTCGGTTGCAGAAAGCACAGCAGAAAGTCTCCTTGGGTGGTGTTGTTTCCAAGTTGCGGTTCTTTCTGCGTTGTCGTTTCTCTTCGAGACCCATTCGGCATGTCTTCTCGAAAGAGGCCACAGCATTGTGGATGGAAGGGCCCTTCCACACAGTCCCTATATCCCAGGATCTGATCCCAGAATATCTGCTTATCCCAGGTTTTCTGGCAGTGTGGACTCATATAATCCACTTCAAACAGATCAGATCCTGGGATATGAGGACTGTGTGGAAGGGGCCATAGACCTAAGATTAAGGCTGGATCTACACTGCCATATAACCCCCATGACCAGGTTTGGGAGGAATTGACCTTGATTTATAGGAGTTGTAGTTCACCTACATCCAGGGCCCTTCCACCCAACCCTATATCTCAGAATATCAAGGCAGAAAATACCACATTATCTGAGTGTGGACTCAGATAATCCGCTTCAAAGCAGATATTGTGGGATTTTCTGCCTTGATATTCTGGGATATAGGGCTGTGTGGAAGGGACCCCAGAGAGCACTGTGAACCCACCCAATGATGGATCATCATCTGGACCACACTTGCCATGGATGATAGGACTTGCAGTACCTTCACTCGCATCCAAAGACCACTGCAACCCCCACAAATGATGGACCTGGACCAAACTTGTCAGACAACACCCCCCCCCCCCCCCGACCCTCTTTACATCCTGGAGGGGTTTGGGGGAAGACAGACCATGGATAATGGGATTTGCAGTACCTTCATTCACATCCAAAGACCACTGCAACTCCCACAAATGATGGACCTGGACCAAACATGCCACACAAACCCCCCATGACCCTCTTTACATCCTGGAGCGGTTTGTGGGAAGACGGACCACGGATAATGGGATTTGCAGTACCTTCACTCACATCCAGAGACCACTGCAACCCCCACAAATGACGGACCTGGACCAAACTTGCCACAACCCCCCCCCCATGACCCTCTTTACATCCTGGAGCGGTTTGGGGGAAGACGGACCACGTATAATGGGATTTGCAGTACCTTCACTCGCATCCTGAGACCACTGCAACCCCCACAAATGACGGACCTGGACCAAACTTACCACACAAACCCCCCATGACCCTCTTTACATCCTGGAGCGATTTGGGGAAGACGGACCACAGATAATGGGATTTCCAGTACCTTCATTCACATCCAATAACAGATATGGAATATGTGCAATGACTTCTGGAATGGCCCCAGATTACGATTGTGGGTGGTGTGATTTTAATAGCAATTGTAATGCTTTAGTATGTATTCATTTTAATTTGCAATCTAAATGTTTATTTTAATTGGATGTTGTTTTAAGGCAATGAATAGCTGCCGATATGTAAGCCGCCTTAAGTCCCCTTCCGGGTTGAGAAAGGCGAGGTATAAATTATATATGGCAGTATAGATGGGGCATAAGACAGATTCAAACCATTCGTACCAATAGATCCCCTAACTAATCTTTTTTCCTTCCTTTTTGGAAGCAGGGAAGAGGGCAAGGACCAGGCGTGGAGAGGGGCTTTCAAAGGGGGCAAAAACAAGATGCGGCCCAAAACTAGGGTCCGGAAATCACCCAATTGATGGATGGATGGTGGAGGGAGCTCTTGGAAGCAAGTGGGCCTGGAAGGAGAACTCTTCGTCTGGCCCAAAGATGCACCTTGAGGGGTAGTAGCTTTTCCTACCAACTTCTTCCAGCTCCAAGTCGTTACAAGGAGAAACCCTAATTCAGTGGCTCTCAACCTTCCTAATGCCGCAACCCCTTATTACACTTCATGTTGTGGTGACCCCCAACCATAACATTATTTTCGTTGCTACTTCATAACAGTAACGTTGCTACTGTTATCAATCGTAATGCAAATATCTGATATGCAGGATGTGTTTTCATTCACTGGACCACATTTGGGACAAATACCTGATACGCCCAAATTTGATTGCTGGTGAGGCTGGGGGGGGGGGGGGTGCTGATTTTGTCATTTGGGAGTTGTAGTTGCTGGGATTTAAAGTTCACCTACAATCAAAGAACATTCTGAACTCCACCAACGATGGAATTGAACCAAACTAAGCACACAGAAAACTCCCATCACCAACAGAAAATACTGGAAGGATTTGGTGGGGATTGACCTTGAGTTATGGAGTTGTAGTTCATCTATATCCAGACAACACTGTGGACTCAAACAATGATGAATCTGGACCAAACTTGGCATGAATACTCAATATGCCCAAATGTAAACACTAGTGGAGTTTGGGGGAAAATAGACCTTGACATTTGGGAGTTGTAGTTTCTGGGATGTATAGTTCACCTACAATCAAAGAGCACTCTGGACTCCACCAACAGTGCAATGGTGGAATTGAACCACTCTTAGCACACAGAACTCCCACGACCAGCAGAAAATACTGGAAGGTTTTGGTGGGCATTAACCTTGACTTTTGGAGTTGTAGTTCACCTACATCCAGACAACACTGTGGACTCAAACAATGATCGATCTGGACCAAATTGGGCATTAATACTCAGTATGCCCAAATGTGAACACCAGTGGAGCTTGGGGGAAACAGACCTTGACATTTGGGAGTTGTAGTTTCTGGGATTTATAGTTCACCTACAATCAAAGAGCATTCTGAAACCCCACCAACGATAGAAGTGGGCTAAATTTCTCACACAGAACCCCCATGACCAAAAGAACATACTGTGTTTTCTGCTGATCTTTGGCGACCCTTCTGACGCACCCCCCCCCAGGGTTCCCAACCCCCAAGTTGAGAAATGCTGATCTACAGTATGGTATACGGTGGGATCTGGGATATTCAGATTTAAGTTTCCTGTGTCTTATACTCCCTCTCAGGCAGGGCCGTAGCCAGGATTTTGATTCGGGAGGGGCTGAGTTTGATTCCGGGGGGGGGGGGGCTTAATCTGAGTGGGAGGGGGTCTACCCTAGCAAACCTTTTGTATTGTTATCCCAGTACCCCCATGCACATGGGATATATTGAGCATGGTGATCAGATCATGATATAAATACACATAACAGTTTAAATAATGTACCAGTAAGGCCTTATTGCAGACCACCCTGAGAATTTCCAGGGGGGTGAAGCCCCAAGCCCCCCCGGCTACATGCATGCTCTCAGGGCACATCGAGACTGCAGTTTGACACTACTACGCAATCATAAGCCTTGTAGTTTGGTGACGCACCGGCACTCTTTGGACCTGGTATAACTACAACTCTTACGACTCCGTAGCATTGAGCGATGGCCATTAAAGTAGTGTCAAACTGCATTAATTCTGCAGTCTAGACGCACCCTCCGTCTCTCCCTGTTCCATCCAGGGGCTCTTTCACACAACACCATAATTAGGGAATCTTTACTCGCTTTGCTAGACTAGGCATGGGCAAACTTTGGCCTTCCAGGTGTTTTGGACTTCAACTCCCACCATTCCTGGCCTCAGGCCCCTTCCTTTTACCCCTCAGCCGCTTAAGCGGCTGAGGGGGGAAAGGAAGGGGCCTGAGGCCAGGAATGGTGGGAGTTGAAGTCCAAAACACCTGGAAGACCAAGGTTTGCCCATGCCTGTGCCAAACCACAGAATTTACAATCCCCAAATCCTCCATCTCTCCCTCTTCCATTCAGGGGCTCTTTCACACAACCCCATAACCAGGGAATCTTTACTCAGTTCAAGATTGGCAGTTGGGTGAGGCGGCCGGACCCTTTGGCAGAGAAGGCTGAAGAGAGAAGACCTGGCTTGTCCAAACACAAAGCGTTCAACCTGCATTCCTCCTCCCATGGAGATGCAGCCAAGCTCCCTTCGCAAACCCGAAGAATCTTTACAACCCGTAGTAGGGGGAGACAGACGGGGCAGGGGCTTCTCCTACTCAATACCCCCCTCCCTCCAGGCTGCTATGGCGCCAATGCCACGGAAAACTAAGAAACGTGGACTGTCTACAGAGTAGGCGTCTCTCTCACTCCACGACCTCCACAAGGTCTTCAACCTTCTCACTCTCACCATTCCAAGGGGTGTCAAAGCGCGTTCAGGACACGTGTAGAGGCAGCCTAACGGAGTCCGCTCGCCTCCTTCCTTTCCTACCTGCATCGGGGAGGCTGCAACTTCCCAGGCTTCTCCTCCTCCTCCTTTACTCCAAGAGGCAGGTGAGGGTTGCGTCCTGGGGATCCAGGAAGGCGAGAAAGGAACTCGGGGTCGCTGCTGCTTCTCCGCTTCGTCCGGAGACTGTCTTGCTTGTCTTCCTCTCTTCTCCTTTCCTCCTTCTCCTCTCGGGAGTTTGCAAGAGAGCTTTGGGACTGTATTAGGAGCCAAGGAAGCCGGCGGAGTGGAGTACGGAGGGAGAGAGAGAGAGAGAGAGAGATCGAAGGAGGGAAGGAAAGGGTCGCAAAAGAGGAAAGCAAAAAAGGCAACCCCACGCCCACGCCACGCCCCCAAAGCCCTCCCTCCTTCCCTCCCTCCCTCCGCCCCAGGCAACGCGAGGTCTCCCCCAATGCCTTCAATGGGGACGGAGCCCACTTCCTCGACCCCTTCCTTTTCCTCCTCCAAGGGCAGCCTTAGGGAAGGAGGGTCATTCCACCACACTTTGAGGCAGTAGCGTCTATGTCACTGCTGAACAGCTCTCCACCTCATCCCATTCCTACAACTCATCCCAGGCATGTAGCCAGGGGGAGGCCTTAGGGGGCTTCAGCCCCCCGGAAATTCTCAGGGTGGTCCGTGAGAAGGCCTTACTGGTACATTATTTAAACCAGTGTTTCTCAACCAGTGTGCCGTGGCACACTAGTGTGCCGTGAGCGATCATCAGGTGTGCCGCGAGAACATAAGAACATAAGAACATAAGAAGAGCCATGCTGAATCGGGCCTCAGCCCATCTAGTCCAGCATTCTGTGTCACACAGTGGCCCATTAGTTGTACACGGGGATCTCTAGCAGAAAGGAGGGCAAAACCCTCACCTGCTCCCAGGGGCGGTCTAAGGCAATTCTAAATAGTAAGCCAACATTATTTTGGTGCCCCCAAATTATTTTGGCCCCCAGGAAGCGCGAAGAGGAGCCTTTGAAGGCCCCTCCTCTCGCTCTCCCGGGCTCCTGCTACCAGCCCCTCCCACGGGGAATTGCAGAGGGCGCGGGGAGCACTCTCCTTTGCCCTCTGCAACGCCCCGTGGGTGGGGCCAGCAGCAGGAACCAGGAAGAGCAAAGAGGAGCCTTCGAAGGCTCCTCCTCGCTCTGCAATGCCCCGCGGAAACGGCGGCGCGTGGGAGCGGCGGAGCCCGGTGGGCGGGAATTCGCCCCACGACGCCCCCTTCCAAGATGGCGCCCTACGCAGCCGCGTAGGTTGCTTACATGGTAGGACCGCCCCTGCCTGCTCCCGACCCCCCACAACCAGTACCCGGGGAAATCCTGCCTGCCTCCATCAACACAGAGGTGGCACTTGGATGTCCATTTCAGTAACTACTGAAGAAAAAAGCTCTCTGCCCCCCTTCCTCCCCCCTCCTGCCGAACTCCTGCTGCTTGGGAGAGGAGGAGGAAGGGCCAGGTGGCGGCGAAGAAAAAGAAGGGACCGGGGCGCCGCCTCCTTCGGCCGTTTCCCCAACCAGCCTCCAATCTGCCATGACTCCCGCCATGACTCTCGCCCCTTGCTTGTTGAAGCTGCGCGGAGGAGGAGCCCCGCCTACTGAAGCCCGTCCACCGCTCATGCTCCTCCTCTGTGAGAGAGCTGAAGCCAGGGGGAGGGGGGCATGACGCAGCCTGGCTCCGCCCCCTCCCCCCGGTTTCAGCACTCCCACAGCTTCGCCAGCCTTGAGGGGGCAGTGCCAAGCCAGTGATGGCGGAGCCAGTACAATGCTGGCTTGCCCCCTCAAAGCTGGTGAAGCTGTGGGAGAACTGAAGCTGGGGGAGGGGCAGGGGCATGGCGTGGGCTGGCTCCACCCCCTCCTCCAGCTTAAGCGCCCTCACAGCTTCGCCAGCCTTGAGGGGGCAGTGCCAAGCCAGCGGTGGCAGAGCCAGCACAATGCTGGCTTGGCACTGCCCCCTCAAGGCTGGTGAAGCTGTGGGAGAACTGAAGCCAGGGGGAGGGGGTGGGGCATGGTGTGGCCTGTCTCCTCCCCTGGCTTCGGCACTCCCCGCAGCTGCTCCCAGCAGCTCACCATCCCCCTGCCGTTCTTTACTGTGTTACAGTGTCATTTTGTGTCATTTTGGATGGTGGTGTGCCCCCGGATTTTTTAAATGTTAAAAGTGTGCCGCGGCTCAAAAAAGGTTGGGAAACACTGATTTAAACTGTTATGTTTATTCATATCATGATCTGATCACCATGCTCATTATATCCCACATTCATGGGGTTATTGGAGTAACAATACAAAAGGTTTGCTAGGGTAGACCCTCTTCCACCCAGTCTCAGCCCCCCCGAACCAAACGCCCCCCCCTGAACCAAAATCCTGGCTACAGCCCTGACTCATGCCATTGCCATTTGTACATGCTCTGGTCACATCCCGAATAGATTACACCAGTATTTTTCAACCTTTTTTTGAGCCGCGGCACATTTTTTATATTTACAAAACCCTGGGGCACACCACCAACCAAAATGACACAAAATGACACTCTAACACAGTCATACATATAGTTAATATGTTTTAAAATGTATTTATGGGCCTGTTTCGATGAACACAACATAGATATCCTGGCAGGAATGGCAGAAAGACACAAACTTCCCACACAGAACTCCCATAGAAAATACTATAAGAGTTTGGTGGGCATTGACTTTGGGTTTTGGAGTTGTAGTTCACCTATATCCAGAGAGCACTGTGGACTCAATGTTGGATCAATGTTGGATCAGGACCAAACTTGGCATGAATACTCAATATGCCCAAATGTGAACACAGATGGAGTTTGGGGAAAATAGACCTTGACATCTGGGAGTTACAGTTTCTGGGATTTATAGTTGACACACAATCAAAGAACATCCTGAACTCTTGCAACAATGGAACTGAACCAAACATTGAACTCTCATTACCAACAGAAAGTACTGAAAGGGTTTGCTTGGGAATTGACCTTGAGTTTGGAAGTTGTAGTTCACCTACACCCAGAGAGCACTGTGGACTCAAACAATGTTATGTTGTTGTTTGTTTTCTATCCAGAATCACAATGTTGGAAGGAGGCTCACCACCTCAAGGTTCCTAAAACAGGCATGAGAAAACTTTGGCCCTCTGGGTGCTTTGGACTTCAACTCCCACCATTCCTAACAGCCTGAGCCCCTTTCCTGCTTAAATGGCTGAGGGGGGGGGAAAAGGGCCTGAGGCTGCTAGGAATGGTGGGAGTTGGAGTCCAAAACACCTGGAAGGTCCAAGTTTGCCCATGCCAGCTTTTGACAGAGACCTCTTCTTCCCCTTTCCCCTTCGCGCCCTTTCTTCCCCCTCCTGCCGAACACTTACCCTTTCTTCTACACTGCCACTTCTGCCACCATTTTGATCCGAGGGGGCAGCATGAGCGTGTTCAGGAGGGGAGGGGGGAGGGAGGAAGACGTGACCTGTACAGGTGCTACTGCTCAGACTCGCCCCAGAGCAAAACGAGCAGAGCGAGGCTGGGAAGAAGGGAGCCCAAATGGAGAAGAAAACGTGTTCGGCAGGAGAGGGAATAAAGGGTATTGGAGGTTCCAATTTCCCACGGCACACCTGATTGCTCACAGCACACTAGTGTGCCACGGCACACTGGTTGGGAAACACTGGATTACTGCAACGCACTCTACATGGGGCTGCCTTTGAAGACAGTTCGGAAACTGCAACTAGTCCAATGGGCGGCAGCCAGATTACTAACAGGAGCTACATACAAGGAGCATACCACCCCCCTGTTGTGTCAGCTCCACTGGCTGCCTGTCCACTTCTGAGCTCAATTCAAAGTGCTGGTGTTAACCTATAAAAAGCTCTATACGGTTCTGGCCAAGCTTACTTGTCCGAAGGCATCTGCCTCTACATCCCACCTTGCACCTTAAGATCATCCGGGGAGGCCCTGCTTTCACTCCCGCCAGCATCTCAAATGCAGCTGGCGGGGACGAGAGACAGGGCCTTCTCGGTTGTGGCCCCTCGCCTGCGGAATGCGCTGCCAAGCGGGATACGATCAACCCCATTCCTCCCAGCATTCAGGAGAAAGGTAAAATCTTGGTTGTGGGACCAGACCTTTGTGCAATGACATAGCAGCACTTTAACTGGAACAGACTGGCTTGACGACAGAGATGAGGACACGGTTTTACTGCTCTAGCAATTGGATGTGTGGATTGAACATTGTTTTTAATGCTATTTTAATTGATTGTTTTGTTTTTAATTAATTGCTATTGTTTTTATTTTGTATGTTTTATGGCTATTTGTGTATTATTTAAGCATCAAATTGTTGCCTGTGTTAGCCGGTCTGAGTTGTCCTCCTCCCTCTTTGGGGGGGGGGGGGTGTAAAGAAGGGCGGGGTAGAAATACTGTAAAAAAAACCCAACCCCCTTCCAATACTGGAAGCATTCCCCAGTTACTGTTAGGCCATCCCACGTAGCTCGAGGATGGCCGTCTTCCAGATGTGGTGTCTTGGCGGTGGGTTCGTAGGTGGCTGTGGCGCCCTATTCTTGATCCGCATCTTCTCCCACAGTGAGGACATCGGTTTCCAGGTGGAAGGCAGTCCCAGTCAGGGTTGGCTTGATGCGCCTTCCTCTTGGCATGTTTCTCCCTTTCACCCTCCTCCATTCATGCCTTTTTGAATTCTGCAGCACTGCTGGTCACAGCTGACCTCCAGTTAAAGTGCGCAAGGGCTAGGGCTTCCCAGTTCTCGGTGTCTATGCCACAGTCTTTAAGGTTAGGTTTAAGCCCATCTTTAAATCTCTTTTCCTGTCCACCAACATTACGCTTCAGGCTGCAAAATGTTCCCTGGCTTGTCCTTTTTGGCCTCTTGGGAGTGCGTGAAGCGCTCCGATGGCGCATGTGTGAAAGTTTCGCGCATGCGCTATTAAAACAGAGCACTCCCAAGAGGATGAAAAGGACAAGCCAGGGAATATTTTGCAGCCAGGGCGGAGCCTCCTGCCCGCGCGCCCACAGCAATGGCACAGCATGATGTGCCGAACCTGGCGGCCACGGCCAGATGCGCTCTTGGCCACGTGGCGCCCTGAAGCGGCCGCTTACTTTGTCTCCAATAAGATCCGCCCCTGCGTAGACAGTCCACGTCTTGCAAGTGTATAGCAGTGTTGGGAGGACAATGACTTTATAAACAAGTTAACAAAGGCTCTGATAACAAAGCTTCATCTTTGTGTCATCCTGCAGCACGTTTTGCTGTAATTTTTCAATGAACATATCATAGAGCAGGTATGGGCCAACTCGGGCCCTCCTTCCAGGTGTTTTGGACTTGAATTCCCACCATTCCTAACAGCCTCAAGTCCCTTCCTTCCCCCCTCATCCACTTAAGCAGTAAAGGGAAAAGGGAAGAAACATAGAATCCTAGAGTTGGAAGAGGCTCGTGGGCCATCCAGCCCAACCCCATTCTGCCAAGAAGCAGGAAAATCACTTTCAAAGCACCCGACATGGCCATCCAGCCTCTGCTTAAAAGCCTCCAACGAAGGAGCCTCTACTACACTCCAGAGCAGAGAGTTCCACTGCTGAACAGCTCTCACAGTCAGGAAGTTCTTCCTAATAATCAGGCGGAATCTCCTTTCCTGTAGTTTGAAGCCATTGCTCTGCATCCTAGTCTCCAGGGCAGTAGAAAACAAGCTGACTCCCTCCTCCCTATGACTTCCCTCACGTATTTATACATGGCCCTCATCATGTCTCCTCTCAGTCTTCTCTTCTTCAAGGTAAACATGCCCGTCTCTTTAAGCCGCTCCTCATAGGGCTTGTTCTCCAGACCCTTGATCATTTTAGTCGCCCTCCTCTGGACACATTCCAACTTGTCAACATCTCCCTTAAACTGCAGTGCCCAGAATTTGAGATTCCAGGTGTGGTCTGACCAAGGCAGAACAGAGGAGTAGCATGACTTCCCTGGATCTCAACACTACAGGTATTTCTATTTATGCAGGCCAAAATCCCATTGGCTTTTTAATGACATTGTTGGCTCTTGCTCACCTTCCTCCCCTCTAGGACTCCATACTCCACACATACTGCTGTCGAGCCAGGCATCGTCCCTCATTCTGTATTTTTGCATTTCATTTTTTCTGACTAAGTGGCACCTTCCTCCCCTTGACATACTCCCCTGTTGAACTCCCTCATTCTGTATTTTTATTTTTTTTTGGCCAATCATCTCTCTCATTTTGAATTCAGCCCCTTTCTTCTGGGGTATGGGCTATCCCTCCCGATTTGGTTCGTCTGCAAACTTGATGATCATGACTTCTAACCCTTCATCTACATCATTAATAAAGATATTTAATAGGACCAGAATTAGGGCCAGGACGGAACCTTGGGGCTGTTAGGAATGATGGGAGCTGAAGTCCAAAACACATGGAGGGCCCAAGTTTGTCCAGTCCAGCCCCAGACTCTAAAGCAGCAGAGAATAAATTTGTCCCACTTCTCAATGTGACATCCTTTCAGATATTTAAACATGACTATCATGATTAGCCTCCCTGTACATGTCTACTCCTCAGGCCAATTTGAAATCCTTCCCCCCAATTGCATCCTCAGTTAGTTTTGTTAACCCGCCTTCCCTCCTACAACTCCTGCTGCATCCCACCTATGCACCAAGCTCCTGCTGTCTCCCCTTGTAGCACATTATCCATCACTGGGACACCTCTGGCCCCCTTCGTGGGTGGGGCCCCCTGATTGCAACACATGTTTGCCCCTCCACCCCTTTCTTTCCCTTTCCCCCCCTGTTGTAGCTGCAGCTGCTTCTTTTGGGGGAGCAGGAGGTGCATGAAGTCACACCCTCCTGGATCCCACTTGGCTGAGGCCGAAAGGCAGATGAGGCTGGCTCAGTCTTTAGCATCTGAGGGAGGAAGGAGGTCAGATGGGAGAGGGCTTCTGCTTTGGTGAGACAAGCCACCTATATTATTATTATTATTATTATTATTATTATGGTACTGTATTGACTAAGGGCCCTTAGTCAATAGGGCCCTTAGTCAATACGATATCATAAGACAGGCCCGGTATCCCAGGATCTGATCCCAGGTTTTCTGTTTACTACCTGACAGTGCTGATTCATATAATCCAGTTTAAAGCAGAAAACCTGGGATCAGATCCTGGGATACAGGGCCTGCTCAGGAGCCCTTCCACACAGCCATATAACCCAGAATATCAAGGTGAGAAATGCTACAATATCTGCTTTGAACTGGGTTATCTGAGTCCACACTGCCATATATTCCAGTTCAAAGCTGAAAAAGTGGGATTTTTTTCCAGCTGTGTTGAGGGGGTCTGGAAGGGACTTAATAGGTATACGGTAACACTGGCATGGGCAAACTTTGGCCCTCCTGGTGTTTTGGACTTCAACTCTCACAATTCTTAGCAGCCAGTAGGCTGTTCGAAATTGTGGGAGGTAATGTCCATAACACCATGAAGGCCAAAGTTTGCCCATGCCTGCTCTAACATGGAAAGATGGGTGGACATTTAAGCCATGCTCCTACACCATCAACTCCACTGGACTGGCCACGTTGTTGAAGTGCCTGATCACCACCTACCAAAGCAGTTACTCTACTCCCAACTCAAGAATGGGAAACGTAAAGTTGGTGGACAGGAAAAGAGATTTAAATACAGGCTTAAAGCCACCTTTAAAATTGTGGCATAGATACTGAGAACTGGGAAGCCCTGGCCCTTAAGTGCTCTACCTGGAGGTCAGCTCTGACCAGCAGTAATGCAGAATTCGAAGAGGCATGGATGGAGGGCGAAAGGGAGAAACGTGCCAAGAGGAAGGTGCATCCAGGCCAACCCTGACCGGGACCTCCTTCCACCTGGAAACCGATGTCCTCACTGCAGAAGAGCAGGAAAATCAAGAATAGTTCTCCACAGCCACCTACAGGGCCGTAGCCAGGATTTTGATTCGGGGGGGGGGGGGCTGAGTTTGGTTCGGGGGAGGGGCTGAGACTGGGTGGAAGAAGGTCTACCCTAGCAAACCTTTTGTATTGTTATCCCAATAACCCCATTAATGTGGGATATAATGAGCATGGTGATCAGATCATGATATGAATAAACATAACAGTTTAAATAATGTACCAGTAAGGCCTTTTCGCGGACCACCCTGAGGATTTTCGGGGCTGAAGCCCCCTTAGCCCCCCCCCCTGGCTACATGCCTGGCCACCTACGAATCCACCACCAAGACACTGGAATTGGAGTACCATCATCCTCGAGCTACGAGGAATCACCTAAGTAAGTAAGCTCTAACATGAACATTTGTAGACTACAGAATGGTATTTTATGCAGCACATAGATAGAGTTTTGGAGGCATATGATTTATTTATTTATTTATTCTATTTGTATCCCGCCTTTCTCTACCCCGAAGGGGACTCAAAATGCCTTTATATATGGTAACTATTCAATGCCTTTGAACAACAAACAAAGTTAGAATACATTAAGTTAAGGATTTAAAATTAAAATTTAATGCACATTAAAAACATTACAATCACTATTAAAAATCACGCCATCCACAATCATAATCTCGGGGCCGTTCCAAAATTCATTGCACATAATTCCATAGCTATTATTGCACTGTAGTTAATCTCCAAAGGCTTGACCCCAGAGCCAGGTTTTCACTTTCCTTCTGAAGTCCAGGAGGGAGGGATCTGCTCTAATATCACTGGGGAGGGAGTTCCACAGCCAAGGGGCCACTACTGAGAAGGCCCTGTCTCTCATCTCCACCAGTCGTGCCTGCGAAGGAGGTGGGACTGAGAGCAGGGCCTCCCCAGATGATTTTAATCTCCGAAGTGGGTCGTAGGAGGATGTGATCAGATTTTAGTATCCTTTCAAACCACAGGCATTGAGGAAAACTCAATTAACTGAACAGTGTACTTCATAAGGTGTTTGCTTAGTAGGCCCCGTCATCAAGGAGTAGCTGTTCTAGTCGTAGATTGCATCCATACTTTAGAATTAATGCAGTTTGACTTAAGTGGCTTAGGGGGGGAAAAGAAAGGGCCTGAGGCTGTTGGGAATTGTGGGAGTTGAAGTCCAAAACACCTGCAGGGCCAAAGTTTGCCCATGCCTGGTCTACTGTCAAAGAGTATTGTTCAGTTAAACTGAAAAATAAAAGCAAAACACTATTACTATGCATTTTTAGTGTGAGTGTTGATGCTACTATTCTTTTTCTGTGGATATTCATAGTTTTGCAGTTGGCATTCCTGGTAGTAACCTCTGTGCCACTGTATCTGTTTATGCATAACCAAAAGTAACTAGCTGTTGATAAGACTTGTGCTTCTTTGCACATCCCCAGCAAGGGTTATCGATCTGGAAGAATGCTGACTTTCTTTTTTAAAAAAATAATATGAAAAGTACTTCAAGAGTTTTGCTTAAGTTTTCTCCAAGTCAGATTTTAAAAAGCTCAACATTTTATGATACTGGAATAAGGCAATATTTTTCTAGTTTCACAGCGAAACACCAGCCCAACTGAGTGCTGAGGAAATTGATTCCAAGTTCCAAAAGGCACTTCAGAGATGCAGCCATGATTACAAAACAGGATTTCTATCATCCACATCTCCCAAATAAGCAAATTACATCCTATTTTAGGAGTTAGGATCACTCTCTCTTATTGCCCTAAATCAGGTAGCATGTCTGCCCATTCAACCCTTTCATATTTTCCCTACAAACACTAGACAATCCACTTCCAGCAGCAGGCATGTAGCCGGGGGGGCTAAGGGGCTTCAGCCCCCGAAATTCTCAGGGTGGTCCGCGAAAAGGCCTTACTGGTACATTATTTAAACTTATGTTTATTCATATCATGATCTGATCACCATGCTCGTTATATCCCACATTAATGGGGTTATTGGGATAACAATACAAAAGGTTTGTTAGGGTAGACCCTCTTCCACCCAGTCTCAGCCCCCCCCCCCGAATCAAAATCCTGGCTGCGACCCTGTCCAGCAGGTATGGATAGACCTAGGGTCGGGGACCAGATGTTGCCCCTTGGGCTCTTTTTCTCAGGCCCTCTTCTTTCTCAACATCCTATCCTTCCTTCTCTCTTTCCTTCCTCCCTCCTTTCCTTACCTCCCTCTTTCTCCCTCCCTCCTTCCATTTCACCCTTTCATCCTTCCTTCCCACTTTCCTCCCTCCTTCCCTCTCTCCCTCTTTCTCCCTCCCTTCCACCCTTTCGTCCTTCCTTCCTTCCCGCTTTCCTCCCTCCTTCCCTCTCTCCCTCTTTCTCCTTCCTTCCTTCCTTCCTTCTCTTTTTCCTTCCACCTTTCCTCCTGGGGGGGGTGTTTAGCTGGGAGAGGAGAAGGTTGAGAGGGAACATGAGGGCACAAGGGACTAATGGGTTCACATGGCAGGGAAAGAGATTGACTAAAAAGATCAGGAAGAACTTCCTGAGAGTAAGAGCTGTTGGAGAGTGGCATAGGTTGCCTGGGAGTGTGGTGGAGTCTCCTTCTCTGGAGGCTTTTCCGCATAGGCTGTCTATCGGGAATGCTTTGCTTGTGCCTTCTTGCATGGCAGGGTGTTGGACTGGATGGCCCTTGGGGATCTCTACCAGCTCTAGGATTCTATCTCAGGAGCAGGCAATATGAGGTCTAATTAATACACTTTTTCTCTCCCATCCACCATCTCACCTGACCAAGGCTAACCCTTTTGGAATCTAAACGTTTCCCATTTTTCCTTCACTTTCTGCCTCCAAAAGAGAAGAGGAAGAGGAGGAAAGGGCAGGGGGGGAACTTGGGGAGAACCCCCTCCCTTCTGGCCTGCCCACCCCACTCCGGCCTTTCAGTTGATAGACTGAATATACCTATTGTCTCTGATCTGTTACGAAACAGAGATTTTGCCAGTGCATAAAATAGTGCTTTAGAAGTGTTTTTCAGTGCCCAAAATATATATAAACTCCCATAAAAACAACTTGTTCTATATTATGCACTCAAGAGAGCAAAGGAAATAAAGCTGTATACTAGAACATACATAAAAGTAAGCAGCAAGAATATATATATATATATATATAGAGAGAGAGAGAGAGAGAGAGAGAGAGAGAGAGAGAGAGAGAGAGAAATTACTAGAGGAGGCTTGAAGAATGTTGTCATTTCCAACAGTATCAACCCCAATCATGACTGGGAAAAGACACATGGATGCCCAACATCCACTTATGCCCATGCAAGGCTGTAACAGGTTGCCAGACCATGTGTGTCAGGACAGGAATTGTGACTGGGTGCACTTTCATATGGCTGCTGTTGACTGCAATTCCTATAGTCTCTCACCCTCGGCTGTGCTAACTAGAGTGGATAGGTACTGCATCTTGGCAGCATCTGGATATCCAGATATTCCCTGTGTTATGATAACATTCAAAGACTACTGTTTTAAGTAGTCAAAACCCAAAGTTGCTGTGTGGTCCATTAGAAGAGAAAAAAACCAAAATGCGTCGTTGGCTAATGCCTTTATTAGAACCACTAAAAGTTACCGAAGTGGTATATATATAAAGTTATAATAACAAGTTAGAATAAGTGGCAACAATAATACATCACTTTGGCAACTTTTTATAGGTCTTAATAAAGGTGTTGCCCAACTCTAAATCCTACTGGCCAAGATTCCCTTGAAAGCAGTGGTGTTTGCTTACGGATACATTTGCTAGGAACACGCTAGTTGCGGTTAAAAGAGGCCACCAGAAGAACGGACCACCAGAGGCATGTGGTGCTGGAATCTATACAAATACGAAGTTCAATCCACACCCCAAGTTTGAGAGTCAACAGATGAATTCGGTAAGAACAGCACATGGAAGCAATGAAACAATGCACTGGACAGCTGAAGAGTTGATATGTTCATTTTATTGCCCCTCTGACAATAGTAATCTGCTTGTCAAGACTACGTTTGGGCATTTGCAGTCGGGTACATGCGTACTGCAACAAATCCATAAACTGAGCAGAGCATGAAGGGGAAACTCCCCTGACTAGGATATACAGAGGAAAAGTTGAGGGTAAGAGGCACAGAAGGGAGGAACACCAGGCAGTGGGCTGCGTGCCCAACTCTGGAGTGCCAAGATTTACACACTGAAGGCAACAGAATCTGTGCTCTCCTACAGTGATTTACTAATACAACTGGCTCGCCGTCCCTCCCTGCGCCCAGCCCCCCTCACATCTGTTTCCCCGAATGCCTGATTCCTCTTAGTGTATGTCAACAGCATCTACTTCGTATCAAACCAGCCTGTAGTAAAACAAATGCAAGGGACTGCAGTTGAAAGTTTAATTTCACAGCTGATGTCAATGAGCCTCCAGGGATCAAAGCAGAGAGAACAGCAGAACACCTGTGTCTCAGAATTGGGTTTCTGTCAGATCCCCAGGAAGCTGAAGTAGATTTAAAGGGTACATTTTCTCTCCTTTAAAGCATTTTTTTTTGCCCTGGTAGACTTCCAACATCCCTATTTATTCCGAAATATTTTTACCCTGCTTTTCCACCCCATTATCTGCTGGCGCAGCTTTCATACATACCACTGACCATTAAAACACCACAATGTTGCTCAAGTCATGGCAACATTGTCAATTTATTTTATTTTATTTTTTTCTGTAGGAGTCGTTGGACAGTGGAATAGATTGCCTAAGGGGGGAGCAGGCTTTCCATCTTTGGAGGTCACAAGATGGGTATCTGTCAGGAATGCTTTATAGTCAGCCTTCTACATTCGCTGGGGTTAGAGGCACAGGACCCCTGCAAAAATGGAAAAACACAAATAATACAATTGTCATTTTTTAAAAATGTGAGAGAACATCGTACCTCTAGGTTCTCCAGACCATAAAATTTTACTGGGGACCAAGAGATTTCTAGATAGAGGTTTCTCCCTAGGAAGTTCTAGGTCTTTCAGCATAACTCTGCGATCAGTTTCAAGTAGACATTGACCACAGAATTGCACTGAATGACTTAGAGCAGTGTTTCTCAACCTTCCTAATGCCATGACCCCTTAATACAGTTCTTCCTGTTGTGGTGACCCCCAACAATAACTTTATTTTTGTTACTACTTCATAACGGTAATTTTTCTACCGAGATGAATTTTAATGTAAATATCTGATATAGAGGATGTATTTTAATTCACTGGACCAAATTTTGCACCAATACCCAATATACCCATTTTTGAATATTGGTGGGGTTGGGGATGGGGGGGGGGTAGGATTGTAATTTGAGAGTGGTAGTTTCTGGGATGTATAGTTAACCTACAAGAGCATTCTGAACCCTACCAACGATGGAATTGAACCAGACCAGACCAAACTTGGCACGAAAACTCAATATGTCCAAATTGTGAACACTGGTAGAGTTTGAGTGAAATAGACCTTGACATTTGGGAGTCCTTTCCATATGATAGTTCATCTTTTTTGGATCTACAATATTTAACAAAAAAATCTCTGGTTTAAAATCAATTTTCGTCTTTAAGATTTCTTCAGACATTTCATGAACCTTTTTCCAAAACAATATAGCATGACCACACGACCACCATTGGTGGTAAAAGGTACCCTTAATTCTTTCACATTTCCAGCACCTGGGATCTCCGGTTTTATATATTTTGTCAATTTGGGCTGGGGTTATATACCACCTGTATATAATTTTAAGTAGGTTTTCCCTCAGTGAATACGCAGTTGTAAAGGATAAATTGTTCCTCCATGACCTCTCCCAACTCCCACATTGTGACGGCAGCAAGAGTAGTTTGGGCAAAGCACTGGAGGGATAAAGAAGCTCCTGACAACAAAGAGATTATAAACAAACTCCTGGATATAGCTGAAAATGACAAACTTACCTACTTAATGAGACAAGGGTCCACAGAGTCCTTCACTGAAACATGGAAACAATTTATATTATTTGTCAAGGAAAAGAGGTCCGTTGACCTCAAAGGATACTGGATCTAAAAATGTACAAATGTTAAGGACAATGGACCCCCTTGGAAACCTATGCGGGTATACCTTATAGGAATGGCGATAAGCTCAAAGAAAGTGTACAGTCCGAGGCCGTGGGTGAAGTCAACCCATGTCCTTTTTAATGTGGGAGAGAGTTGTATTGCATGACTTTGTTTCGTCACCTTGTATGTAAACCCCATTCCCCTATCCTCTTTTCCCTTTCCCCTGATGTCACATAGTGGATGTAGAATGGTTGTATGTATCAATGTCTTTGTTTTGACCCCTTTTAAACAATAAAAACTCTTTAAAAAAAAGACATTTGGGAGTCCATCAGAAATATACATTCCTTCAAACCACAATGCTTTATTATATATGTTCTCTTTTTATTTGAAAATCAATAAAGACTATACACACACACACACACACACACACATTTTCTGATGGTCTTTGGCAACCCCTTTGAAACCCCCTCATAACCCCCCCCCCCCGTTTCCCAATCCCCAGGATGAGAAACGCTGACTTAGAGGTTGTTTGAGGGAACATTTTAATCAAATTCACAAATAATCAAATGCACAAAAGTCAAATCTGCAAATGTGGAGGGTTGACCACATTTGTATATTCCTCCAAGCAGGATGTTGGGACTAAATGGTTATTGTGGTCTCTCCAACTCTAAGGTGCTACAACGGTATGATTTTGAAACCACAACAATAACAATGAAGAGGCGAAAGAAGATACTCATTAACATCAAAACATGTAAATGTGACAAAAGGGACAGCTGAAGAAAGGTGTGCGAAGCAAATGTTGACTTTATTTCTTTGGTAGCAGTTCATATGACAAACATCTAGAAACCCCAGTGAGGTGGAGAAGGTCCGCAGTGGACCTGGTATTCCTCGACCACAACTGAAAGGAATACTCTTTCTTTCTGTCTCCCATCACAACAGCTTGATGGGATGACTGCAGTCTGGTGACACTGAAGGAGAATTGCTGTGGAGCTGGTCTTTCAGGAGACCTGACAGAACAGCTGTTTTGCCATCCTTTTTTTTACTGCTGCATGGTAGAAAGCCCATTCTGCCCTTCAGCCTTGGAGAAACAGCCAAGAGGGGAAATCAGGTCCCTCCTCCCTCTACTAAATTGTCCCTCCAAGCTTTGCAGGGATTTAAAGCTGTTTTACATCCCATTTTTGGAGAAAGGTTATAAATCAAATAAATACATAAATAAGTTCCATCATATTTGGTTCTGGAACAAAAGGAGGTCCTTCTATGGCTTCGACTCCCTCAAGTCCCACATTTTACATGTCTCCTTAAACTGGCCTCACGATGTACACATATCATAACTTATCACCAGGGGCAGTCCTACCGGGAGGCAAAGGATGCTGCTGCGTGGGGCGCCATCTGGAGGGTGAGGCAAGGAAGGGTGCCTCAGGCAGTGTGCAGACCCTTCTTGTCTTTCACGCCATGAAGCAAGCGCGCGCGCACCGCCTTGCTCTGCCAGGGGACTGGCTCGCTCTCACGCGCACGCTCTCTTCTCCTCTCTTCTTCGCTCCGCTCGGCCTCACCTCCACCACCTCCTCTCTCCAGCCATTTTAGGTGACTGAATTGATAGGTAGCGGCGGCTTAGGCTCCGCCCACTTCGGTCAGCCCAGCAGTAAGGAAAGCTTCAGCCTCCCTCCGCCCGCTTGGCTGGTGGCAACCTCAAAAGGTGGGGGCGGGGCCACAGCCGGCTTGCGCTTGTCACTCAAAACGGGTCAAGGGAGGAGAGAGGGAGAGCGCACGCCTGCCTGCCGGGGGGGGGGGGGGGGAATAATGTTCGCTTACCATTTAAAATTACCTTAGACCACCCCTGCTTATCACTTGGCAAAGGGGCATCTTTATGGATGCATTGTTTCCTGAAACAACAAAGAAGACTATCTGTTTTTCTCAGCTCATTTGAGTTGTGGAGAAGAGCAAACCACGGAGCACCTACTGCAATGCAACCTGAGCCCTGCCACATGCACAATGGAGGACCTTCTTATAGCAACACCAGAAGCACTGCAAGTGGCCAGCTTCTGGTCAAAGGACATTTAAGTACGAATATGTACGTGGACCACGGAAAGGACATTTAACCCAATACAAGTTTGCTAACTTTGTGTTTTGTTTGTTTGTTTAAATTCAATACAACTGTTTGGTTCGCCCCTGACACGATAAATAAATTTAAGTACTGTAGAAAATCAGTCACATTTGCTGTACCAGCCCTGCTTTCTGATTTACCAATCTTCTGGTATTGTTGCTTTATGCCTTTCTTTCCCCTTCCTGCTCGCTCTTTCTTTCTTAATAATGAAGATATGAGTTATGATGTATTTATTATTATTTTTATTTATTTGGACTGTTTATACTCTCCTCTTCAGCCAAAAAGGCTCCCAGAGTGGCTAACAAATAATTAATTGGACAGTTCCCTGCCCCAACAGCCTAAATAGGAAAGGACACGCAAGAAAAATGACTTTAGAGGAGTGGATTACATAGTTCCAGCAGAATCTGGCTGCTCTTCTCTCCTCTGAGGCCAAAGCAATGGCAGCTGGAATAGGAAGAGAGAGCCTCTCACCCAAAGCTTGGCCAAGACATGGGCCTGGATTCTCTCCTTCAGAGATGGCAGTCGTAGCAGAGAAAGGGAGCCTCCCATCTCCTGCTGGACCTAAGCTGTGCCTGGTTGCTATTCTCTCCCTCTGAGACAAGAGCAATGACCATTATAGAAGGAATGGTTAACAAGATACTTGACAAGACATCAGGAGTGGACAATATATGGCCTTCCGAGGCAATGTAACCCGCATCAGCCCCATCCAGCATAGCCAGCAAGGAGGGATCTATTTGCATTCCAACAACACCTGGAACCTATGTGTTCCATATCCCTCATTTATAGAATCATAGTTGGAAGAGACCTCATGGGCCATTCAGTCCTAGGAGCAGGAAAATTGCATCCAAAGCACCCCCGACATGGCCATCCAGACTCTATTTAAAAGCCTCCAAAGAAGGAGCTTCCACTACACTCCAGGGCAGAGAGTTCCACTGCTGAACAGCTCTCACAGGAAGTTCTTCCTCATGTTTATTTATTATGTATTTAAAACTTTTATACCCCGGCATTCTCACCTCGGAAGAGGGACTCAGACCCGCAAACAGCAATGCTAACATTTAAAATCTAAAAACATCATAAATTTACAATAAAATTTACAATAAAATACAATACAATAGATACATTTAAAAAGCCTTTCACCAAAGTAAAATCGAGTCCAACTTAACCCATATATTCGGTCCGTATCAAGTGGTTAGCTTCGCAATCTCCTCCTTCATTCTGCGAAGGCCTCATTGCACAGCCATGTTTTCACCCGTTTCCTACAAGTCAGGAGGGAGGGGGCGGATCTAATTTCATTTGGGAGGGAATTCCACAGCCGGGGGGCCACCACAGAAAAGGCCCTGTCCCTCATTCCCACCAGAGGCGCCTGCGAAGGTGGTGGGACCGAGAGCAGGGCCTCTCCAGATGATCTTAGCACACTTGACAGTTCATAGGGGAGAATACGTTCAGACAGGTAAACTGGGCCGGAACCGCATAGGGTTTTGTAGGTCAACACCAGCACTTTGAATTGTGCTCAGAAGCTAATTGGCAGCCAGTGGAGCTGGCGCAACAGGGAAGTTAGGTGCTCCCTGTACCCCGCTCCCATTAGTAGTCTGGCTGCTGTGCGCAGGACTAATTGCAGCTTCCGGGCAGTCTTCATAAGCAACCCCACGTAGAAAGTGTTGCAGTAGTCTATACGGATGTAAGCAGAGTGTGGACCACCGTGGCCAAGTCTGACCACAGTGGTGGAATTGCCTTTCCTGTAGTTTGAAGCCATTGTTCCATGCCCTAGTCTCCAGGGCAGCAGAAAACAAGCTCCCTCCCTCCTCCCTATGACTTCCCCTCACATATTTATACATGGCCCTCATCATGTCTCCTCTCAGCCTTCTCTTCTTCAGGCGAAACATGCCCAGTTCTTTAAGCCGCTCCTCATAGGGCTTGTTCTCCAGACCCTTGATCATTTTAGTCATCCTCCTCTGGACACATTCCAGTTTGTTAACATATCCCTTCAATTGTAGTGTCCAGAATTGGAAACAGTATTCCAGGTAACCAAGGCAGAATAGAGGGGTAGCATATGGTCAGTGTAGACCAGGCATGGGAAAACTTCAGCCCTAGATCTGGACACTAGACTCCTATTTCTGCAGGCCAAAATCCCATTGGTCTTTTTAGCTGCCAATCTTACAATTTTTTTAAAAATGTATATCTGTGTATGTTAGGTTCAAAATACAGTTAAAATACAATAAATACAATTAAAATGTAACACACAACCCCTTTGCCCCCCAAAAGGGAAAATCCCACTTAACAACCTCCCCAGAAATGTGCCCCTTATCCTTTTTTCTCTTTGTTCCATCTTTCAGTTTTCCATGATACATACATTGTACTAACAAGGCTACCATCCAAAACTAAGGGAGGGGTTCATTTACACAATTAAGGGTAGTGTGCCAAGCATATTTGTTCCCAGAGATGTCAGATCTGACCACAGTGACACATGCTTTTGTTACATCCTGTTTGGACTACTGCAACATGCTGTATGTGGGGCTGCCTTTGGAAAAAGCCCGGAAACTTCGGCTTTGGTCAAGAATGTTGTGGTCAGCCTTTAAACCAGGCTGGTTAGAGGAACATGTGACTCCCTTGTTACAACAGATACCAGTCTGTTTCTGGGCACAATTCAAAGCTCTGGTTATGACTTATAAGGTAATTGAAAGGCTGCATTCTCTCTTGTCACCCTTGAAGAATGCCAATACTTGTTTGATACTTAGAAAAATATCGCACTAAAATGTCATGTATGTCAATGGTGGGCCTTGATCTGATCTTATGACTGAAATATGAGTTGGATTAAGACCGTATTTCTGCAAATGTGCTTTGCTAACTGATTTTTTTGTTTGTTTGTTTTTCAGCGAGGAAATATGCCAGAGAGGTGTTGGAGAGGTTTGCTTTGAAGGCACATTTGATGGAAATAAGCAGTTTGAAATTGCATTATATGGTCATTGGGCAAACTTCAGCCCTACTGGCTGTTAGGAATTGTGGGAGTTGAACTCCAAAACACCCAGAGGGCTGAAGTTTTCCCATGCCTGGTCCACACTGACCATATAATACAGTTTGAAGCTGCATTATATAGCAGTGTAGACAGACCCTTGGTCTCAGGCTCCAGAACCACTTGCTATAGAAAACTGGGTTGACTTTTCACCAAGAAGTAAGAATCTTTTTATTTAGATAGGCATTTGTATTCAGGTTGGGTTATCATGATGCTGCCTTTCAAGTGCAATTGTTGGTTTTTTGTTGACTTTGAGTGTTGTTTCCTTACTACAGAATGGTAGAATATGACATTATTTGAGTCCTAGGACCTCGTCACACTAGAGAATGAATCCACTTTAAATCCGGTTTCTGCCTCCTGCAGAATTCTGTGATTTGTAGTTTAGTGAGGCTGTTAAAGTCTCCTCCCTAAACTACAAACCCCAGAATTCTGCAGAAGGCAGAAACTGGATTTAAAGTGGATTCATTCTCTAGTGCAGTGTTTTTCAACCTTTTTTGAGCCACGACACATTTTTACATTTACAAAATCCTGGGGCACACCACCAACCAAAATGACACAAAATGACACTTTAACAGTCATACATATACTGAATATGTTTTTAAATGTATCTATACACTCAGTGTGAAACCTGGGCCTGTTTCGATGAACACAACATATATATGACTTCCTCTCGCATATTTATACATGGCTATCATGTCTTCTCTCAGCCTTCTCTTCTTCAGGCTAAACATGCCCAGCTCTTCAAGCCGCTCCTCATGGAGCTTGTTCTCCAGACCTTTGTGAAATTTCACCCTGAGTGAAACTTGCTTCCAGTTAACTATGGATGTCATGAAGCTGTTATAAACAGTTCCTTGGGGGGAAGGGGGAGGCAACTCTCGAAAAATCCAGTAAAATAGTAAAAAAAAAAATAATTTCCAAGCGGAGAGACTCAATTTGTTTCTTGGAATCCTGTGAGGGGGCTGCCAGGAGGGGGGAGAGTGCCAATTTCCCATGGCACACCTGATGATCGCTCACGGCACACTAGTGTGCCATAGCACACTGGTTGGGAAACACTGCTCTAGTGTGATAAAGTAGCTAGAAACCCCGAAGGTACACAACAACAAAATAAATAAATACATTTAGACAGAGGGGAATTTTTTTCTCAAACAAAGAAGAAACTGTAATTGAAAATCAATCCATGATTACCAGATATTTTTATTTTTACAGTAATAATAAATAATAATAAACTTTATTTATATCCTGTCACCATCTCCCTGAAGGGACTTGGGATGGCTTACAAAGGCACTCCAGGGTGCAGCATATAGCATAAAATGGTATATAAGTATAAAACAATAATACGTAGAATTATAACAACAACCACTACCAACACACATAACCTAAAATAAAATTGCTCAATTTTAAAACACAGAACACCTGTAGATTAAAAACTAGCTACTAGTATAGCAGAGTTGGTACTTTGGGCAGAAGTACAGTCAGGAGAGAGTGATGCACAAGCAAGAGCTATAGGATAGCTGGCTTTCTGTGCCAGAAATCACGCTGGCATGCAAGCCGTAAATGCTGTACCCTGATTGGTACGCCGAGTGTATGCAGTGATTTGCTAAAAGTACATCATGTGTCTTCAATGATAACAAAAGCCTGGATTGGCCAAAGCAGCCCATGGCGTGGGTTTGTTTACCTAAATGCTAATAGGATAAGAACTACGCAAGCGCAGAAGGGTCTGCCCCCTCCTTTGCTGGCAGGGAAGAGGCAGAAGCAAATGTTGCGATTTGGGTACAGGCTGGCCAGAGCTGCTGATACTGTTCTATGGGAAATGAATTTCTTGCTGCGCCACAATGCTTTAACGAATGAAAGCCTGATAGTGATATGATGCTAATAAGTATTGTGTTTAATTGGATAATGAAATGTGTTTGGATGCACCGGCCAATGGGGGGTGTGAAGAAGGGCGGGCCAAGATCTGCCGCCATGAGGGGTATATAATGAATGCTCTTAGAATGTATGTTAGGATTTGCCCGGAGCAGCGTGTTCTGTGGGTAAACCCCACCAGCTGGTGTCCAATTTCAATAAACTTGACTTCACTTTTAAAACAGTCAATTGTTCGTTCTCTCGTTCCTGTGCCCGCGCGTCCACGTCGCTGTTGGTAAGAAGGTTATTTGCCACCAGGAGTTCTGGGACTCCTAATTTGCTGCTACACTAGCGATTTACAAACTAAAGTGTCAGAGTGTCAGCCTCATATAGGCCCATTACAGCCTACTTGAGGTCAAAGGCCTGTTTAAAAATCCATGTTAATAGGCTGTATCGGAAGAATTGGAGGGTGGGGCCTAACCTAATCTCTTTTGGGAAAGTATTCCAGAGCTGATGAGCCACCACCGAGAAGGCCCTCTCTCTCATTCCCACCAACCGTGCTTGAGACGGTGGTGGGACCAAGTGAAGAGCTTCCCCTGCAGATCTCAGAGCTCGTGCCGGTTCATAGAAAGAGATGCGGTCTCGGAGATAGGTTGGACCCATAACCTGCACATTGAATTGAGCCTAGAAACTAGTCGAAAGCCAGTGGAGCTGCTTTAGTAGAGGCATGGTATGCTACCTATAGCTAGCCTCCGTTCGTAATTCGGCAGCCGACCTTTGCGCTGCTGCAATGTCCAAACTGCCTTCAAAGGCAGCTCCAGTACAAATAGCATTTTGATATCACTTTGACCACAATGGCTACATCTTATGGGATTCAAGGATTTGTAAAATGGTAAAGCAATTGATATCTCTCTAGCAGAATTTTTTAACTGCCTGAAGAAACTACAAATCTCAGGATTCCATAAATGGGAACCCCTTTCAATCAAAGTGATATCAAAGTGCTATAACAACTCAGACTCTCCTTTCAAATTAGATTCCTTTAAAAGCCAAGCTACTTAGTTCTTGGATTATGGAAAATCACATAGCCAGCCATATCTGTAATCTCCCTAATGCCTTTCCAAAAACCTACAGTCATTCGACATGCCTGAAACATGCAACATCTGGAGATAGATAACACTTTCTCTTGCTGTCTGCCGAACTCTTCCTCGTTCCTTTCGCTGCTTTTCTTCAAGAATGTCTGGTGAGCTCCGATGGCCACATGATCCATCACAATTAAGACCAATGCCTGTATCTAATGGCAGTACTATCGTGCATCCAAGCTGAGGTTTTGGTTCTCGGTTAACCTTGTTATAAGCAAGAAACAGAGCTCCTGACTCGATGCCAAACCATTCCAGGGCGAAAGCTGTTCTCAATGATCTCAGACACCTGAGGCCTAGGGCTGCTCTAATTGCTGCTGGCACGTTTTCATGCCATTGCTATTGTTACGATTGGCTCTGCAGAACTGAGATGACTGTTTTATAATTAGCAATTACAGATAGATTTAATTAGTGTTTTTTTACAGATGTAATTACTTAGCACTGTAAATAAAATGGCTTTCTGGTCTAATATGGCTGGAACTGGAAGAAAAGTGTTTATTCACATCTTTTAGAGAGATCAGAATCACATGGATTGGATTTTCCCCTTTTTTTGTCTTTACAGCAAAGATGTCAAGTAGGTTGAACTGGTAAATACTGGTTTACTCAAAGCTCGAAGGGTTGTGCTTTGAACCTCGCCTTCCAAGCTGAAGCCCTGAAATCTGTCCACTAGACACACATATTGTTGTTGTGTGCCTTTAGGTTCTCCTTGCCTAAGAAAATCCTATGAAAATCATTGATCCATCACAAGTTGATAGTTGATTTGAAGGCACACACATAACATTGGCCCTAAAGATGATTCTGAATGTAACTGTCACCCTCCTCCTCCACTGGTGGTGCTGACCAGTGCTGTTGTTGTTGTGTGCCTTTAAGTTCCCCTTGCTTAAGAAAATCCTATTGAATTCATGGACCCATCATGAGTTGACAGTTGACTTGAAGGCACACACATAACATGTGGTCCTAGAGATGATTCCGAATGTCAATTGGTGGTGCTGACTGGTGCTATTGTTGTTGTGTGCCTTTAAGTTGTCCTTGCCTAAGAAAATCCTATGAAATTCATAGATTCATCACAAGTTGACAGTTGATTTGAAGGCACACACATAACATTGGCCCTAAAGATGATTATGAATGTCTTGCCTTGTACAGCTCTCTTGTCCTTCAATTGCTACCTGTGGTGATGTGCTGCATCACAGTTTTAATGAATGTACTGTTTTTATGCTAATCTGCTGTTGTTTTTAATTATTGTCATTGTTTTTATTGTGCCTTGTTGGCTCCTGTGAGCCGCCCCGAGCCCTCCCGGGAGTGGCGGCATAGAAGCACGAGTAATAAATAAATAAATAAAAAACTGTTATCCTCCTCCACTGGTGGTGCTGACCGGTGCTATTATTGTTGTGTGCCTTTAAGTTGCCCTTGCCTAAGAAAATCCTATAAAATTCATTGATCCATCATGAGTTGACAGTTGACTTGAAGGCACACACATAATATGTGGCCCTAAAGATGATTCTGAAATTCAACTGTCATCATCCTTCTCCATTGGTGGTGCTAATAAGAGCCTAGCAACATCTGGTTGGACACAAGTTGCCCATCCTGGACTACAGTGTGATACTTTCCCTCCCAATTTAATACCCAGTAGTATATGTTGTCTGGAATATGACTCTTGCCTTTCAGAAAAGAAATATTAATGGGGCTATTTTTGAAGGAATAGGAGAACCTCAGTGCTAGATGTTATGTAACACGTTAAAATAGTAATGGAAGGCTTTGTCTGGTTTCTTCTACAACCTCAGTCACATTTTCAGCGGGGCTTCTTTCTCTCACTCATTTGTAACAAGAATGGAAGGGGGTGTGCCTGGGAAAAAGTAATAGTAACCCAGATCTCCCTTCATCCCCCTACCCGCCCTTGGGTAAGAAAGAAGGAGCCATTGTCCTCATGATTTTATAACCAGAAACATAATAGCTATTATAGCAAATACCAGCTAATTAGAGGGGAGCGTTGCCGCAGCTTTGCACTGGCTGGAGCGAGTGCTTGGTGCCAGGTTTTCTCACCCCGAGGTAAATGTGTTTTATGAGATGGGATGTTGGGCTTTGTGCATGTCTGTAGAAACTTAACACTTCAGCTCCCAGGCATCTCAGAGCGGAAGTACTTCACCATCAGCAGTAGCACCGTGGTGCAGTTCAGCTCAAGATGGCCAAGTTCCACGGAAGACAAAACTTTGCCCTCACTTTGCAAAAGCATGGAGAAAGAAGAAGACCTTTAGCAGAAACATTCTTCTTCCATTGCTTATGGCATTGCAGTAAGACATCTTTTTCTTTTCCTTCTATATAGATTTTGAAAAGAGAGTGAAGACCTGCTGTGTATTGAACTATGGCACAATTCCATACAGTCGGTGATAGGTTTCCATTGATTTTACATCCACTGATTCAACCATCCATGGCTTGAATTGTTGTTGTTTATTTGTGCAGTCCGTTCCAACTCTTTGTGACCCCATGGATCAGCCCACGCCAGAGCTCCCTGTTGGCCATGGCCACTCTCAGGTCCTTCAAGGTCAAGCCAGTCACTTCAAGGATACCATCCACACATCTTGACCTTGGCCGGCCCCTCTTCCTTTTTCCTTCCATTTTCCCCAGCATCATTCTCTTCTCCAAACTTTCCTGTCTTCTTATGATGTGGCCAAAGGACTTCATCTTTGCCTCTAATATCCTTCTGTCCAGTGAGCAGCCGGGCATTATTTCCTGGAGTATGGACTGGTTGGATCTTCTTGCGGTCCAAGGCACTCTCAGAATTTTCCTCCAACACCACAGTTCAAAAGTGTCCATCTTCCTTCACTCAGCCTTCCTTATGGTCCAGCTCTCATTGCTATACCATGGCTTGAATATATACATCCAAAGATCATGCTTTGATTTTGTTATCTTATATATGGAACACCAATTTCCCACTCCACTGTATATAATGGGAATTGGACATCCATTGATTTTGCTATTCACAGGGCATCCTGGACCCAAACTCCGGAAGATACCCAAGGCCCGATGGACTTCTTTTACAGTGAATGAGAGGAAAGGGGAGCGGTTGTCAAGGTTGTCAATTTGTTTTGTCAAAAGAGTACTGAAGGGAAGAGGAAATGAAAACCTATGTTTCTTTCATTCCCCCACTGCCCCTTCCATTGCCTCAGGGACCACTCGTGTACCCTTCTGTTTATGCATTATGTAAATAAAGTTCGATGAGAGCTCAGAACAATTATTTGTTTTGCCAGGGGGACAAATGTCAGCCAGGAGATTCTGTGGGTTGCAGTCCAATTTTTCAACCCAAGATTTGGGTTAGATATGTAAGTCTGGATGCATTAATGTGTTGTCGAAGGCTTACGTGGCCAGAATCACTGGGTTGCTGTGAGTTTTCTGGGCTGTATGGCCATGTTGCGTGCATCATTTGCACAATCTTGTTCTTTGTACCAGCATAAGAAGAATCAAGCTGCATCAGAGTATTCCCTGTCTCTTCCAGCACAAAACCCACAACTGCTTCAGGGGAGATGCTGTGAAAGAAAACAGCTTGTTCTTATTGTTGCTATTTCTGTGGTGAATGGCTGGGTATTACTACTGAGAAACCAGGATTCAACTCAAGCGCTAAATTGCTGGCCGTACTTTATCATATTTGGATTACTTTGAAGTGATGGAAATGTGTTTGAGATGACCTTGCGTTAATCTACTGTTTCTGTACCCAGAGTAACAGCAAAAGGACTGCCTATTCATAAGAGGACAGCTTCTTCCACCATGCAGTCACTACATGCTTAAGTTGTCTTCTGTACTTCTTACCCGGTAACATTTTGGTCATAAGCAGTCCCCCCCAAATATATCAATTCCAAGTGAAGGAATTCTTAGCCCAGAGGAACAAAATAAGGATGGAGACGGAACACAAAATGCTGAGCATCTGTAAATGCTTTGAGAGGATTTCAGAAGAAGAGTGGGAACAGTATCTTGTCCAATCTGCTGAAAATTGGTCAAGAAACAACTCGTATCGCTTTAGGTAGTGAAGGCATGTAGAAGTTAGATGTTCATCAGAATGACCTTCTATCGGTGACAACTACAGTGTAGTTTACTCTGGGAAATTTCCAAGAGACTGCTGGGGAACAGGTCAAAAGGTCAATTTTGGCCAACTTCCATTTTCCATAATGACCAACTCGGTACCTCTGGCAAGTGGATCTAGGCCAGGCATGGGCAAACTTGGGCCCTCTAGGTGTTTTGGACTTCAACTCCCACAATTCCTAACAGCCTCAGGCCCCTTCCTTTTTTCCCCTCAGCTGCTTAAGAAGAAAAGGAGAAGAAAAGGAAGGGACCTAATGCTGTTAGGAATTGTGGGAGTTGAAGTCCAAAACACTCTCAGGGCCCAAGTTTGCCCATACCTGATCTAGGCTGAGTAAATTGTTGGATAATGGAGCTAACGTCACACAATTGCTTGGAAAAGAGGGAGTCCTCTTAGGGTGTATGTAGACTGTAGAATTAATGCATGGCTTAACTGTCATGGCTCAACCTTATGGAATTCTGAGAGTTTTTTGTGAACCACCAGCACTATTTGGCAGAGAAAGTGGTGCATGCATTCTATAGTGTAGATGCATCTCTAGAATGCATCTACACTATACACAGAGGAACCTAATAGTTGAATACACTACACTACACAGAGGAACCTAATAACAGTTGAATAGGGCTAAATCAGTGTTTCTCAAGCTTCCTAATGTCACAACTGCTTAATACAGCTAACCATGTGTCAACAGGTGACCTGAAGCCACATACACACACCATTTGGATGGACTTGCCCCAGCTAAGATACAAGTATGATCATATCATGGAACGTGGATGTGAATCCCTTTGTGCATATGCATGTTTGTAAGTAGGACCTGGGTGCTAGTGTATTTTATTTCTTTCTTTCTTTCTTTATTTGGACTTATACACCACTACTCCCAGTGGCTCGGGGCAGTTTACAACACAATTCAATAAAACAAACAATGGGCAAAACATACATATAATAGTAAAACAGCAAAATAAAAATGCAGCTAAAATCACAAGCTTTTGAAGGCCTGTCTGAACAAGTGTGTCTTGCAGGCCCTCCGAAAAGTGACCAAATGGTGGCAACGTATTCCAAAGAGCCGGGGCAATGATTGAAAATGCCCTGCGCCTTGTCGAAGTCAGGTGGAAAGACTTCACACTAGGGATGTCTAAAGAAGATTCTGGTCTTCTGAACGAAGTGATCTTGGAGGGTTATATGGAATCAGGCGACCACGTAGGTACACTGGCCGCAGACCATACAAGGCCTTAAAATGCCATTTTAGAGAATGGCACAGCTGAAATAAGAAAAGTGTACGCATTTTAAATATTTTGACGAGCCAGTGGAACAAGGGTAGAGACAACTGATGCCCTTATGCTACCCAACATGTGATCGGTTCTTCAAAAGGGATTCTCCTAAAATGATAGTTGCAAGCACATTGAAGACACACAACTAATCCCATTTGGTTTTTAAAACCCACAAACAAGAAAAGTGGGAGAATGAGTGAACTTTGTCTTGAGACCTGACTCTGGAATGTGGCTGACTAGTAATTACAGCAAGGAAACCTTGTCCCTGCAAGTCCATGGCTGGTGGCAGAAGGAAGAAAGGTTTCGCAGCATCAGATTATTTCCAAGATATTTACTGCATTTATTGTTATGTGCATTCCAGCTGACTCTGAGTTATAGCAACCATATCAAAAAGAAGGTTTTCCACCCCTTACTCTAAGTCTGAGAGAGTGAAACTCACTCAAGTGGATTTACATGGTTAAGAGAAGGGCCGTAAACCAGCTTTCTTGAAATCTGAGTACAGCACTCAAATCATTGCACCACATTGGTTAAATTTCCTGTCTTTGCTGTGATGGCAAAAAGTGTGCTAAAGCGGTGATTCCCAACCTTTTTTTGACCAGGGACCACTTTGACCAGGGGCCACTCTCCAAAAGGGTTACGAATCAGTTTTTGGTCAACTTTAGATTTGGTTTGGTTGTTTTGGGTGCTGATTCAGAAAACTGCATTGGATAGATCACATCAGCTCTAGTTTCTGATACAGAAATATGCCGTTCAGTAGTCGCCATCAGCTCGCCCACAGAAAACCATATTTAATAATCTAGAGCTGATGTGGTAGTAGTAATCTTTCATGGGTGGTCTCTCCCCTCACGACATCCCTGCTGCCTCGGCACTATAAGAGGGTTTCGCGAGATCAGTCACTCATTGCCGTGTTTGATATAACAACGACTTTATTTTTGTACCCACCTTCACCTCCCTGAAACGACTCAGGGCAATTTACATGGGGACAAGCCCAAGTTCAATGTAGTTAAAATATAACACAACAAATTCATAAAAACAACTCCAAGCAGTATGAAAACAACCACACAAAATACAATATAAAACAAACATCTAACAACTGTCGGTGTCTGAGTAGTGCACAGTTGTGAGCTCGGGCGGGCAGGCTGGTGAAAATCATTTGTAAAGACTGGGCTGATGAATAAAGTGCTGAAGCCAGATGACAAAATTAGGAACTGGGGGGCAATGTAACGAGAGCACTATATCTCTACTTAGGGAATAGTGGTGATGTGCAAGAATTGGTTTTGGATCATAATGGGGGGTCAAGATTATTTGGGGAGCTGTCTAGTCACCGGGAATGTGGCGCAGCTGGCTAAGTGTCAGCTGCATAAGATCTCTCTGACCAGTAGGTCATGAGTTTGAGGCCTGCCTGGGTCGAGGTGGGTGCTCGACCTTAAGTGTAGCCTGCTGTCGACCTTTGCAGCCCAAAAGACAGTTGCATCTGTTAAGTAGGAGATGAAGGTACCACATTAAGTGGGAGGCAAATTTTGACTGAATTATGAGGCCATTAAAGAACTCCAGGAATGCTGAGGAATGCAGAAGGAACAACAAGGGACACTGGGAACGCTGAGAGATGAGGAGTGCGCCAGCTCCCCCTGGTGGCCAGAGTTTGCCTCTGTTTGTCTATATGTGTGTATGTGGAAAACGGCAGGGATTGTCTACTAGGTATGTGTGCCTGTAATCCCCTCTAAATACCCTTCGGGGTGAGAAGAGCAGAATATAAATAAGGTAAATAAATAAATCAAAAGCACAGTGAAACATCCACAGTTTTAGTTCTTACGGAAGGTGGACAGGGTGGATACCAGTCTAATCTTCCTGGGGAGAGAGTTCCAGAGCCGGGGTGCCACCACCAAGAAGTTCATCTTCAAAGTTAGCCCCTCATAGAGTATGTTACAGTAAATCAACCTGGAGGTAACTAAGGTGTGGAACACCATAACCAAGTCAGACTTTTTGAGGTACGGTTGCAGTCTGGCGCACAAGTCTCAAATGTGCAAAGGCCCTCCTGGCCACCACCGACACCAGAGCATCAGTGCTGAGTCCAGAAGAACCCCCAGACCGCAGATCTGTGTCTTTAGGGAGAGTGTAATCCCATCGACCACAGGTTGCCATCCTATACCCCAATCCGCCAAGCGATTGACCTAGAGGACCTCTGTCTTGTCAAAATTAAACTTCAGCTTGTTCAGTTAGCCAGCCCATAACAGCAGCCAGGCACATACATTGTTTAATTGTTTTAAAAATAACATTTGTCTTTATACTTTTTATGAGTCATGTTATACAGTTTTTCCATTTGCATTGTTTTTATGACACTTTTGGAAGATGAGGTATAAATGACTTCATATAAGGCATTTTCCATGATTGCGCCCACACTTTGGAACTTCTTACCACCGGAGATTAGGTCACTTCGCAACCTCATGGCGTTTCGGAAGGCCTGTAAGACCTGGCTGTTCCGGCAGGCTTTTGTAACCTGAGTTAGTCTAGTATATGTTGATTTTATTGCTAAGTGTTGCGGTTTTAAATTGTTTTAATCTGTATTATGTGTTGCGATTCGTTCGATTTGTGAGCCGCCCTGAGCCATCCGGGAGTGGCGGCCAAGAAATTCGAATAAATAAAATATATAAATTATATTCCCTGTTATTTTGTAAGCAATTTTGGCTCCCAGAAGAAAATGGGATATAAATGAACACAACCAACCAATGAGCCAATCAATCAACCATATACCATGCCTTTTTGTAGGCCAACCTGCAAGAAAAATGGGATATAAATAAAATGATGGATGGATGGATGGATGCAAGTAGGAAGGATTTCCAAAAATGCAGAAACCAAGAGGGGAATTTCCATCCCTTCACACAAAGTGGACTCCCTCCCTTTTCAAAACCAGCACTGTTTTTAATTTAAAAAGAAAAGAACCTCCCCTTGACAATTATCATTGGTCCTTATCTCTCTCTGCAAATAAACCATTTCCCTTCATGAGAACATTTTAGCTTCCTCGCCACAGAAAACCTCCCATGACCTAAGAAAGAACAGCATGCCATCAAGGGGAGAGTCTGAGTGACACTTCCTAATGCTAATGCTTTTTAAGTGCCGAGGAGGTAGTTTGTCTGCAGATGCAAAAGAGGTAATGGGCTCTTCGCTCTTAGAATTAGGGCCGGCGTTGTCTATTGTCCTTAACTTTTCCACACTGACTTGGGGGGGGCGGTCAAGAGAAAGATGGACTCCGTAAAGTAGAGGCTTTACCAGCTGCATATAATTTGCTTTGCTGTCGTTAATGGGGCTTTCCAAGCCGTAGGCACAACATTAAGTGTCCCAGGCAATGTAATTTCTCATCCGCTATCAGTTAAACAAAAGTGTCCTAGACAATACTGCATCATGAAAGATAAACTGTCTGGCCTAAATTCTGGGAAACAAGGATGATGAGGCATTGAGGTTACTTGGGACTGGCTGACATTCTTTTTAATTAATGACAAAACGAAGCATTTCTCTCTCTCTTCCCCCACCCCCATTGCTGTAAACGGAGTCTGAGAAAAGTATACACCCAGACATCTGAAGGTAACCCTGGCCTTCCTTTGATAAGGACAAGGCTATGGAGAGCCACAAAGGTGCCTTAGCTGTGAGATGAGAATTAAAAGTGACACACATCTCATGGGGGGGGGGGGGGCTTTTAAGAGCATCCTAGGCATGAACAAGCTAAGGTTTAATCCTTTATCTTAACTGGATTATAATGTAAGTATGTACAGGTGGCCCTTGGTATCTGTTGGGGTTTGGTTCCGGACCCCCTGTGGATACCGTATTCTGTGGATGCTCAAGTTCCATAATATGCAATGGAATAATACCTCGTATATGACCTTCCATATGTTGTTGGAGTGCTCACCTCAGAAGCCCAGCCAGCATAAATAATGGTAAGGAATGATGAGAGCTCTAGTTCAGCAGCTTCTGGAACATTGCATGAGTCCTACCTCTGGCAGGTAGCGCAGTGAGTTAAAGTGCTGAGATGCTGAACTTGCAGAACCAAAGGTTGGTGGTTCGAATCTGGGGAGCAGCATGAGCTTCCGCAGTTAGCCCCAGCTTCTGCCAATCTTAGTAGTTCGAAAACATGCAAATGTGGGTAGATCAATAGATACCGCTCCGGTGGGAAGGTAACAGTGAGCCATGTAGTCATGCTGGCCACATGACCTTGGAGGTGTCAATGGACAACACTGGCTTTTCGGCTTAGAAACTGAGATGAGCACCAACCCCCAGAGTCAGACACAACTGGACTTAATGTCAGGGGAAAACCTTTACCTTTTACTACCTCTGACAGGCAGGGTTTTCAAACAGATATGTTCCCAACGTCTACCTGGAAATTATGAAGACTAAATCTGGGATGTTCTGCAGACCACCATTGGTTACTGAATACCATCTAACCATCACAGAATTTGAAAGGAAACACTCAGCCAACATGTTGACATGGTTTATGGATGCTTGTAGCCAACAGCCAATCACCCCCTGAGCCATTCATCTCGTGGTGGCCATTTTGCAATTATGATTCCTGAATCTACAAGGCAGAAAAGATGGCATGGACTGATGCATGTCAAACCAACCCATGACTTACACAAAAAGTATATCTACAGTTGACTCTCACTTATCCAACATAAATGGGCTGGCAGAATGTTGGATAAGCAAAAATGTTGGATAATAAGGAGGAATTGAGGAAAAGCCTTTTAAATGTCAAATTACATTATTATTTTACTAATCAAGCATCAAAACATCATGTTTTACAACAAATTGACAGAAAAAGCCATTCAATACACGTAGTATTTACTGTATTTTGTTATGAAAACATTAGTAATTACTGTATTACAGAACGTTGGATGAGCGAAATTTAGCATGAAAACATTTGCAATGTTTTTATTGAAAAAACAGCTGTGCCTACAGCATCCAGGAGGCTTAGCTTCAAAAATCAGATGAGTGTGTGACTTTGGATGATCTTTTCAGCATCTTTTTATTTTAAAATAATCCTGAAACATCTGAATTGGCAATTTTGTATTCTCGGGATGTGCTTAAAGTATGTAGAAATCTTAGCCATTGAGTAATTAATCATAGTTATATAATTAAAATGTGCAAAATGAGAGGTGAGCTTCTTGATCGCAATGAACATCTCTCTTTCTCTCTTATATCCTTGACTCATGAACCACTTTTTCTAGTCTTGTTAAGGCCAGAACTATCTAGAACCAAACAGACACGAATATGGATGCGAAACCCAAATATGAGTTACCGAAACGAAGCTAGTACCATTCTTCTACTTGAATAGAATTCAACCATGTCCAGGCCTTAAACACCCGCCCAACTCCTGCTGCCCTGTTTTCTCTTTATCAGGCCACCATCTGCTCTGCAGGAGGATCTTTCTACACCTGGAGGAAACACTCCATCAAGCTGACATACAACATCCCTAATGTTCGGTTCCCACTGATTTCATGCCAGGAACTTGGACCTTAGGGATGACATATGTCAGCTTGATGGGGTAATGATGGACATTGCCGTTTTTATTTCACCTTTCATTAATGATTTCAATTATATTTGTAATCAGCTGGTTCGGGGCACAAAATTGTCCAGTTTGGAAGGTTTTAACATATTACAGGTAAGGCACCTTTTCTCCAAAATTTTCATCTCCCAGCAAAAAAAACCTGAACACATCCTGTTTTAAGTATGGTCACTGGTCAACAGACCTGACATCTTGGGACAATCAGTCTGTAGCAAAAGCACAGATGTTGCTGCAAAGGCACACCTTACTGTTGACTAAGTGCCTGATGATTTGCAAACTTGAAAATGTTTCTGTTTGGACTGGGGTTCTCAGAATCCCAAAGGATTCTGGGAGCTGCAGTCCCAAAAGTAACTTTTCCAGGTTTTGCTGATTGCTGTGGACGTTTTTTCCACATACCTTCAAGCTGTTTCTGATTTATGGCAATCCTAAGGTGGCTTTACTGTGTCTCTTTCTTTATTCAGAGGGAGTTTGACATTGAAGTCCTTGGAGACTAAATGTGGCATGCCCAAAATCTCCCAGCGGTTATCCATGGCTGAGCAAAAGTTCAAACTCTTGTATCCTAGAGTCCTAGTCCAACTTGCTGACATCTTCACGCCATTGCTTCTCTGCCATTGACTGTGTGAGCACATCAAGGTGCCTCTTGTTTGTTATTTTCTCTAGCTGGTTCAAAATACTGTATTGGTTCCCATTTATAAAACTATTTATATGACAATTGCTGTTCCCCAAACAACCTACATTCAAATCAGCTAAGAATAGTGTGTCTCCTCCTCTGAATGAATGCCTGGAGGAGGTAATGGCCTGGATGAGGAAAAACAAATTGAAACTGAATCCAGACAAAACAGAGGTGCTTGCCATCAGATTGGTTACAGGAACTTCTAGGCGTGAGCACATCGCACCTATCCTAATGTCACTGTGCTGGCCATTGAGCAATTAATCGTAGTTATATAATTAAAATGTGCAAAATGAGAGATGAGCTTCTTGATCGCAATGAACATCTCTCTTTCTCTCTTATATCCTTGACTCAGGAATCAATTTCTGGACAAAGGACAAGGTGTTGGTTTTGACAGGTTTTGACAGGTTTTTAAAGCCCTACATGGTTTGGGTCCAGGTTACCTTCAGGATCGCCTCTCCCATACAATCTGCCCTGCCCTGTCTTCTGGGGGGCATCTGCCCCAGCCTCCAAGAACCCAACTGCTGACCATCACCCGGAAGACTTTTAATCGGTTGCCCTTAGACTCTGGAATGACCAGCCAGTAGACCTCCGACAGCTAGATCCGCTGTTGGAATTTTAAAACCATCTAAAGACACATCTCTTCCAGCAGATTTACCCAGACAGTTTTTAACTATGGCTCTTAAACGTGTGTCTTTTGTTTGATGTCTGTTTTTATGTATTTTAATATGTATTTTATAGACATTCAGTTTTAATGTGGATCTTTTATAGAAATGTGTATAGAAATATGTACAAAAAAAAATCACAGACAGCTCATCACCTCTCAACAAAGGATTCCCCCAGGTAGTAAGAAGCCACACCTTGAAAACTGCTAGGCCATTAAGTGCTAATCAAGGTGGCCAATTGAAACATTCGCACCTACCTTCAACAGACAAGAGTTCTCTCTCCCACCCTGGACATTCCACAGATATATAAACCCCATTTCCTTGTTCCTAACAGACCTCACAACCTCTGAGGATGTCTGCCGTAGATGCGGGCGAAACGCCAGGAGAGAATGCTTCTGGAACATGGCCATACAGCCCGAAAAGCTTACAGCACCCCAGTAATTCTGGTCATAAAAGCCTTTGACAACACAATATGTATATTTGTTGCATTTTTGCAATGTTTGTAACCTGCCTCGAGCCACAGGGAGAGGTGGGTAAGAAATAAATTAAAAAATAAAAATAAAAATAATTATTATTATCCATGCCAGGTTGCAGGCTGGGAGATCTTTCCTTTTTTGAACCATAGCTCCCAGAATCTACCAGCAAAAATATAATTACCCAAATTCTGCTACCACTGGTCATTTTACTTAGGAGAGTTAAAGACTGAACACGGCATCCTACATGTGCCTACCATGTGTTGTACCATTGGGCTTTGGATCCCCTTTTGGGCTGCTCTGTTCTGCATACCATTCAGATAATTGTCTGTATCCTCTTTTCCCTTTCCCTCCCTGTTTAATGAAAGAAAGGGAAGACATGCCATCAGGCAGAATTGCCAAGCAGTCATTTTACAGAGTAGTTAAGAATTTAAGGCTCTTATAGAATCCAGAGAAATCCCAAGAGCGGAGTTTCTGTTTTTGGGAAGCTTAACCTTAATTGTACAACTAGAAAGGCAGCATAATTTATCCAAATAGCCCTTGAGATAATATCCAAATATTTAGATAATCAAACGTTTATGTAAAGTGGAGTTCTGTGGGCTTAAGCTATTTATATGCATCACGATACTAAGCAGGGAATGCATTGAGAATATTGAGAGCAAACAGTTTTGACCAGACACAGAAGCAACGAAAATACTCCAGCATCAGGAAAGGAAGAAGCAGAGTTGTCCTCTATCTCAGTGTTTCCCAACCTTTTTTGAGCCGCGGCACACTTTTTACATTTGCTAAATCCTGGGGCACACCACCAACCAAAATGACACAAAATGACAGTCTAACACAGTTATACATATAGTTAATATGTTTTTAACTGTATTTATACACTCAGTGTGAAACCTGGGCCTGTTTCGATGAACACAACATAGATATCCTGGCAGGAATGGTAGAAAGACACAAACTTCCCACACAGAACTCCCATAACAAAGAGAAAATACTATAAGAGTTTGGTGGGCATTGACCTTGAGTTTTGGAGTTGTAGTTCACCTATATCCAGAGAGTACTGTGGGCTCAAACAATGTTGGATCAGGACCAAACTTGGCATGAATACTCAATATGCCCAAATGTGAACGCAGATGGAGTTCAGGGGAAATAGACCTTGACATTTGGGAGTTGTATTTGCTGGGATTTATAGTTCCCCTACAATCAAAGAGCATTCTGAACCCCACCAATGATAGAACTGGGCCAAACTTCCACACAGAACCCCAGGAGGCAAGAGGAGGTCTCTACTTGGGAAAAGGGAGGCGGGACTTCCCAATGCATGGAGAGGGAGAAACCAAGTAGACAATGGCTGGAGGGGTGTTTGTAATTTTGTGCCTTTATCGAGGTAGGTTTCTTAGGGTTTTTATACTTCAACACCCTAGACTCCCCCCCCCCCCAGGTTCCAATTTCCCACGGCACACCTGATGGTCGCTCACGGCACACTAGTGTGCCCCGGCACACTGGTTGAGAAACACTGCTCTATCTCTTTGGTCAATATATGCCCTTTTCTGTGCATTTGTTTTCATTTTTTGCCTTATCCATTTTACGAGGAACTCAGTGTTTGTTCCCAGCAGGTAATTCAGGATGAAATAAGTTCATTTGCCTCAAATAAACCAGTGAGCAGAATTATGAACTCGGTGATTTCATGTCCTGGCCAAATGCTCTTAACAGCGACTCCCACCCCTTTCTCCTTAAAAGAAATTGGGAACAGACTGCTTGTTAAGATGTGGCATTTCCCATGTATCTTGGTCCCTTGACAGCTAAAATGAAAAGAATGGGGCAAGGCATGAAATTCAGTGGGGATGTTGGAATTATTGCATATAGAAACCCAGTGTGGACAGATGGTTTTACCCATGCAGTTGCCCGGTGTGCATTCATAACACATGATACTTAACAAAACTCGAAACAGACGTTCTCATACAACTGGCACCCCATGCTTATTTGGGAAAATGTATCTGTCGGGTACAAGAGATACTGAAGGTCAGCTTTGTAGGCTATAATTTGTTGCATTGTTCTAGCAAAACTGAAAATAATTACAATGGGCAAACATAAGAATGCAAAGAGAGCCTGTTGAATCACTCTAGCATTCTGTTTTACATGGCGGCAGGTGTGAATCATGTCATACAAACTATATGTCCTGCATGAGCCTACTTTAAGGGCAGCAGCTGATGTGAGACACTTCTCAAGTTGCCAATGTGTGCAGACTATAGAAGTCCCTTGGTACTTTCTGGGTTGAGTTCAAAATGTTGGTAGTGACCTTCAAACGTTTTAATGACTTGGATCCAGAATTCCTAACAGTTTGCCTCTACCGCTGTATTCCATTACACCCTTTAAGAACAGAATGCCCTCATCAGCAAATCACTCGCATGCCAAATCAGGTCCACAAAGGTGAACAGAGAGATTTCCTTGGCTAGTAGCCTTCAGCTGAAATTCAATTACGTGGAGACCTGCCAAAACCCATCTAGAGGAATTTATGGAAGCTGTTTAAAGGCATGTTTTACAACACTTATTTTTTGGGTGGCCACTGATGGAGCGGATGGAGCCATGCATGGTTGATCTGTGTGACTGTGGTTTACATATTGCTCTACCGTCTGCCATAGCTTAGTAACAGAGCATTGCATGCTGAAACTTCCAGGTTCAGTTCTTGGTAGTGAAGAAGATTGCAAGTAATGCAGAAGGCATCTTAGAAGTCCATGGAGCAGAAGGCATTGGCCTAAAAACTACATGGACCCAAGACTGAACATAACAGAAGTCAACTTAGTATGATCCTATGACGTCTTGCGGTGGAAGACTATATATGCTTAGGGAGTACAAGCGTCTTATTTCTACTTTTGTGTGGTCAAGATGGCTGGACACACAAGTAGTTAAAAGTCCCTTAATTTAGGGTTTTATCAGCTTCTTTAAACTAGCATGACTGGAGTGCTATAATGCATTCTTAGTGGGCGCCGTAGGGCTGGTCCCTGTTTTATTGCCATCATTAAGTTGGAGTGGGAAGGGGGTTGTCTATAAACAGCACACAGAAGGGATCTGTGCCCTCACTTCTTCCTCTGATTCATATCCTCTTCTCTCTGCCCTACTCTTTTCCACCCCTGAAACTAAGTGAATGGGTAGTGATAAATCACTTTCCAAACTGACCTATGACTTCTTGTGAGCTTGAGGGTCTGTTGGACAGACTTTGTATGCATCTTCCTCTGCCTCCATTTTTAGCTTCCTTCCAAATGAAGGTAATTCGTATCTTCCTCTCCCTATTCTATAATTACAGTTCTGAATGTCTCAAAAAGGCAAACTAGATGGTGGAAGGAGTAGAGCCACATCAAAACATCAGGGCTGGGCTCTACCTGGTTGACACCAATAAAAATTTAGCTCATTCAGTTCAAGAATAAATTTCAATTATAGGCAGTGTGTGTGTGTGTGTGTAATGCTATTGCAATAGCTTCATGCCCCCAACATGTGACCACGCAAATCCTATCTGACCTGTTGTGATATATGACTTTATATATATACATATGTAGCAGTGGCACTAAGAAACCCTTTACTGTTTGGTAAATAATTCTTATTTGTATAACACGTTCAGATTGTCATAGCAAAGATACAATCTACAGCAGTGGTTTGCAACCTGTGGGTCCCCAGATGTTTTGGCCTTCAACTCCCAGAAATCCTAACAGCTGGCAAACTGGCTGGGATTTCAGGGAGTTGTAGGCCAAAGCACCTGGGGACCCACAGGTTGAGAACCAGTGATCTACAGCAACTTGCAACATCATTGAACCTCAGTCCTTCAGTACAGATGGGTAGGCGGTGGGGGAAGCCACGTGTAGCCCTAGGGGCAGGACTTCCGGCGGCGCCTTCTCCTTCTCGCCGGTTCTGCCCCCTCCCTTCACTGAGGGAGAAGGCGCCGCTGGAAGGGAGGAGGGGCGGAGCCGCCGGAAGTCCCGCCCCTAGGGCTACACCTGGCTTCCCCCGCCGCTGCGCTCGCACCGGCGCACCTCCTCCCTTCACCGAGGGAAGGAGTGGCGCCAGTGCGAGAGCGGTGGCAGCGGGGGAAGCCGCGTGAGTCGCCCTAGGGGCGGGACTTCCAGCGGCGCCTTGTGCATCACGCCGGCCCCGCCCCCCGCAAGAGGCCCCACTCCCGGGGGGCGGCGTTTAGACCAGGCGGCCTTGGGCGGCACAGGCCGCTAACCCGGCCCTGGAAACATTCACACTTAGCTCCAACAGACAAGCGTTCTTTCTCCCACCCTGGACTTTCTACAGATATATAAACCCAATTTTCCTAATTTCCAACAAACCTCACAACCTCTGAGGATGGCTGCCATAGATGCAGGCGAAACATCAGGAGAGAATGCCTCTAGAGAACATACAGCCTGAAAAACCTACAACTCTGCTCTAGATTATTAAAATTGATTTTCTGTAGGCAAGCAGATGGCGACTACTGGATGTTATATGTTCTGTATCAGAAATTAGAGCTAGAGTAGTCTATCCAATGTAATTTTCTGAATCAGCACCCCAAATAACCAAACCGGATCTAAAGTTGACCAAAAACCGATTCGTAACCCTTTTGGTACTAATGTTGGAGAGTGGTCCCTGGCCAAGTGGTCTCAGGTCAAAGTGGTCCCTGGTCAAAAAAGGTTGGGAACCACTGGCCTAAAGCAACCAAGTGTGTTTATGACAGAAGTGATTTTTGAAATAAGGACTTCCTGATTCTCAGATGAGTCTTTTAGCCACAATGGTACCTCAATATAACCTTTCCGCTGCAGTATAAATATTTGTGAATTGCTTTTGATCCCACACACAGCATATAAATGCAATACATAAATAAAATAAATATCAACTATTCCTTGTAGCTGTGGTGCCCTGGGCCAAATACTCAAGAGGATCCTGAGTGAGATCACAGACACCTTCAAAAGAGGTAAACTTTCATAATTATCTCTTCCATTATTTTTAAAATAGCATTTTATGTATGACGTCACAGTGGCTACAGCTTGCAAAAGTGTATTAGCAAGTGCTTTTATTAGTACTTGCTTGGGATAGTTCATGTAACTCATGGCTTTACTCTTTGTGAATAACTTAGTAAAGAAACACTCATATCCATAAATGTAATCCATGTCATTATGGATCTCTTACTCAAAATTTACAGACCAAATAGAAAGTGTAGTAATTGTATCTCACAGACAGGCTGGTTCCTAAGAAACATGCCTGTAGTGTATAGATGTGCAAACAATGTATGAGTTTGCAAAAAATGTTTAGAATAAAGTAGGCCAGATAATGCTGCAAAGCTCGTAAAAGGTAAGAAGAAATAAATAATCATAAGTAGATGTCATATTGGCAGAATTATTCTGATCTATAGAAATAAAATCAATTCAAATTCTAAGACAAATTTGCCAACAAATACAGAAAACAAAATAATGGCCCACAGATCGAAAATATTCAATATAATTTTGAACCTCCAAGAAAGTCATTACCAGGACTACAGTAATCATCAGACTATTATATTGATGATCCATATGCAAGCACAGGGAGGTTCAAAATTTTACAAGAAATATTTTGTTTAAGTTGGGTTTAGAAAAAGAAGAGATCGTAAAGATCATATTGTAAATATAGATTGGATAACAAAATGCTCCAAAGAATTCATTAAAATGAACCTGTGTTTTTCAGATTACAGCAAAGCCTTTGATTGTATATGATGGGAAATTATGGATCACTCTAAAAACATTGTCCTGATATGCAGCGTATACCCAGGATAAATCAGAATGATTTCCCACTGGAGACAAGGCTGCATTTTATCCTTTTATCTCTTTCATGTATATGCAGAACGTATCATACAGAAAGAAGAGTTAGATTTGAAAAAAGGAGGTGTGGAATCTGGGAGAAGAATAACCAGCAATTCAATATACAAACACAACACCACAATGGGTTGTTGTAAGTTTTTTGGGCTGTATGGCCATGTTCTAGAAGCATTCTCTCCTGACATTTCACCTGCATCTATGGCAGACATCCTCAGAGGTTGTGAGTTCTGTTGGAAACTATGAAAATTGGGTTTATACATATATCTGTGGACTGTCCAGGGTGGGAGAAAGAATTCTTGTTTGTTGGAGCTAGGTGTGAATGTTTCAATTGGCCACCTTGATTAGCATTTGATGGCCTGACAGTTTTTAGGTGTGGCTTGTTACTGCCTGGGGGAATCCTTTGTTGAAAGGTGATTAGCTGTCCCTGATTGTTTCTTGTCTGCAGTTCCCCTGTGTTTGAGTTTTGTTCTTTATTTACTGTTATAATTTTAGAGTTTAAAAAAAATACTGGTAGCCAGATTTTGTTCATTTTCATGGTTTCTTCCTTTCTGTTGAAATTGCCCACGTGCTTTGTGGTTTTCAATGGCTTCTCTATGTAGTCTGACATGGTAGTTGTTAGAGTGGTCCAGTATTTCTGCGTTCTGAAATAATATGCTATGTCCAGGTTGGTTCATCAGGTGCTCTTCTATGGCTGACTTCTCTGATTGAAGTAGTTTGCAGTGCCTTTCATGTTCCTTGATTTGTGTTTAGGCAATGCTGCGTTTGGTGGTCCCTATGTAGCCATGTCCGCAACTGCATGGTATACGGTAGACTCCTGCAGAGGTGAGAGGATCCCTCTTGTCCTTTGCTAAATGTAGCATTTGTTGGATTTTCTTAGTGGGTCTGTAGATAGTTTGTAGGTTGTGTTTCCTCATCAGCTTCCCTATGTGGTCAGTGGGTCCCTTGATGTATGGCAAGAACACTTTTCCTCCAGGTGGATCTTTGTCCTTACTCTCATGGCTTGTTCTTGGTCTTGCAGCTCTTCTGATGTCTGTGGTGGAGTATCCATTGGACTGTAAAACCCAGTTTAGGTAGTTCAGTTCGTCTTGGAGGAGGTGGGGTCCGCAGATTCTTTCTGCTCAGTCTGCCAGGGCTTTAATGGTGCTTCTTTTTTGACTTGGATAATGGTTGGAGTTTTTATCTAGGTATCTATCTGTGTGAGTCGGTTTTCTGTAAACTGTGTGACCCAATTGTTCATTTGTTTTGCGGATGACTAGGACATCTAGTAAAAGGCAGTTTTCCTTCACAATACTTGCAATGAACAGCAAAGATTTGGAACACATATTGATCAAAGCTAAGGAAGAAAATGCAATAGCAGGGATTTGTTGTATTAAGGGGGAAAAGTAATTTACATAACTTTGAAGTGAGTGATAAGGACACAGAAATGGTTAAGCACTTCCTATATGTTGGCTTAGTCATGAATCTAAGTTAGTCAAGATATCAGGAGACTAAGTCTTGAAAGGGTGGCTAGATTAGCTGGCGTTCATATCAAGAATTGCCTCATACCCACTAAAATTTTAAAAATATAAATGGGAAAGAACATACTTTTTCCTCACGTGGGAATCTCAACAGAGTAAGGCTGTTGCTTTCAAACTAATATGGCAAACATTGTTCTCGTGACAGGGATTCATGCAGTAGAATTCAGTAAACTGGAAGTCAGAAGATGCTTTGGGTGCTATGGCAGATAGATGGGGTTTCAGTGTAATTTTAAAAAAGAATATTTTCTAGCCTCCTCTTCTTTTCTCTCCTCTTTTCTATTGGATCTTTCCCCCAGCCATCCCTGTCAGAAGTTTACTGCCAAATATCTCACTCTATATCAGTGTCTCCTTGTAAATCCTATAAATGACACAAACCTATGTAAACTCCAAACACTCTCTCCCATTACAGGACCAGGTGGGACATTGGCTTTAGGATTAAAAGCGGGTTCAGGCTTTTAGCTGCCTTTGTGGCAAATCTCAAGTTATTCAGGATTAACCTGAAAGCCTCCAAAGGCAAACAAAAACAATGGGGGTTGTTTACACTTTCTGGCATGAAATGGGAAACTACCGGACTCCAAAAAACCCACAAACAGAGGCTGCTGCCCCACAGTCTGTTTGAAAGTAGCCACTTGTGCCTCTCCATTTACATGCTGGACTGACTTTCAGTGTTCACTTTACCTTTCATCTCTTTGCACGAAAGCTCAGTGTCCTGTGCCAGGCTTAGGGCAGCACCGTGGAAGTCAGATTCAGCAGGCTCTGTTTGCAAAATATCTCTCTGGGACCCCACAGGATCAAATATAAACAATCAAACTCAAACCTAGTTCCTATATGGATGGGCGTCTCACATAGGGTTGCCATTTTTTGATATAAGAAATAAGGGACATTTACGGGATTATTCACAAAAATAAGGGACACTTCATTAAAATCTTGAAACTCAAACATTAGGTAGAAATAGTTTTATTAACAGAATAAGATAATGATTGAAACTCACAAAAAACCTGACTTATACCCTTCTTAACAGTACATGGTATGTTTCTGCATGCTTTGTCATGCAGACAAAACCTCATTAGAACTACCTAATTTTCTCCATCTGTATTTAGTACTTGACTTTGCTGACTTTAAAAGTGCACTGTCTAAACATTAAAATAAAATTAATTTTATAAGACAGTACATCTTCATGATTATTATGTCAATAGTTAATGGTATAGTATAGTATGGGATACACAGCATTCTATAGTATTGGGATGCACAGCTAGGCCCATTTTAAGAGTAACTCTCAAGCAACCAGAAACTATCTTTATCCAACATGATCCAACATTCCCCTTGGGTAACGGTTAATTAGTCTACTGGTCTTTGAAAAAGTCCTGTATCGCCTCTTCCTTCCAGCGGGGACGCAGGCTGCCCTGCAAGTTGGAATGCCCGGGCAGGCATTGCCGTGGAAACCACAGCACGCACCTTCCTCTGGTAAACCCCGCCCAGTCCTGTCCTGCTAGTCAAAAATAAGGGACAGGGCCTGAAAATAAGGGACATAAATTTTAGGGCCAAAATAAGGGATGTCCCTTAGAATAAGGGACATATGGGAACCCTAGTCTCACAACACTCAATTACAGCAGACTGGGAGTTGATGCAAACATGAACAGCAGCAAACCAAGGTTTTGCCCACTGATTTATTTATTTCAAACATCTGTACCCCATCCTTCCCAAACCCTGAGGAGAGACTCGGGGCAGCTTACAACGGCAACAATTCAATGCCAGCAATATAAAAAAACACATTACAATACAACATTACACAGTAGATAAAACATTAGGTTAAACCATTTAAAAACATTATTATTAATCATATAGCCAAATTCAAGTTTGATTTAACGACCAATGACCCAGTCCAATGCCTGTCTATAGTCAAATCTCAAAAACATTGTAATTACTATCAAACCTGCTGCCTGAAAGCCTGGTCCCAAAATTATGTTTTGAGCTTCTTCTTAAAGGAGAGGAGGGATGGTGCTGACCTAATTTCACTGGAGAGCGTATTCCAGAGGCAGGGGCATGGGGGGGGGGGGGATGGATGGACCACTGAGAAGGCCTTGTCTCTCGTCCCCACCAAACATGTTTGTGAAGATGGCAGGATCGAGAGCAGAGCCTCCCCGGATGATCTTAGATTCCAAGGCGGACATAGAGGGAGATACATTCGGACAGTCAGGGCTTCTTCTTTGACTATACATTCCTAGATCACCACAGCTTGGGAAAGTCTCTCTCTCTCTCTCTCTCTCTCTCTCTCTCTCTCTCTCTCTCTCTCTAACCGCAGCTCTCAGCCAACTTTTCCAACTTGCATAATTCTCTCTTGGGCACAACTGGCACATTCAAGCCCACCAATGCCTGACACAATACTGCTGCCTGCCTGTTCTCCTGGCCCTAGACATAACTTTTGCTAGCAGCTGGAGAACTGCCTACTGACTAACTTTCCTCCAATGCTTGCAGGGTGCCGAAAGTGGCTTTATTCTGGAGCACTGTGGGAAATTTAACTTACATGTGCTTCCCTAGCCTCTGCAATGAGAAAAGCCCATGAGTGACAAATGGTTCACCCACCCCATGTTAGTGAAGGTACAACAAATACCCATTTGCAATACTCTGCTCACTTAAAGATCTTTTCAAATTCACTTGAAAATCTTAAACATGCAATAGGTGAAGATTTTTGAAATGATTAACAGCTATGTGTGTGAACTGAATCAACTGACAATCATTGGCATGCACCCTACTGTTAGTCCTCAGTGGAATCGATAGTGCTTATGTAAGTGGACTCATCACTCAACCATTGATCCAAAAGCCACACTCTAGTTCTACCAGCAAATGCTTCCAATCTTGCTAAGCAGCAGCCTCATGTTTGTTATACAGGCATGCTTCAGTTAACAAAGCTTGAACTGGGAAAAATGAGATTCTACTCTAGCTGATCCTATGAGATGTATGGATGCATTGAATGTATAGTTTGCCCTTCTCTTGGAATACGATTCCATGATCAACAACAGCTGCTTCAAGAAATCCATAGTGAGCATTCATGAAAACACTGTGAAAATTGCCAAACTGGGATATTGGCCTCACCAAGAAGCCTCAATGTTATTGTTAATTTTGAAGAAAAGGTTTTGATGACACACTCTTCTTTTTTTGTAGTATAGGAACCTATGACTATTGCTTCAATGTTATTACTGCCCAGCTGAAGTTTAAAAGAGGTGGGCAGCCAAAATTACCAAAAAGGTCAGAGAGTGAGTTGATACGTGGAATAGATAATGGAAGGAACAACAAGGTTGATACGTAGTTACGCCCTTAAGATTAATTTTCCTCTTGAAATGTTTGATTTCAACCTTCACATTCATTCTGTCACCCATTATCCTAACACCTCTAGTTTTGAGCAAACCACTAACAACCATTTGGAAGTCTTTTTGATAGAAATATATCCAAACATGATTCAATGTTTTATATATATATTTATATATATATATATATATATATATATATATATATATATATATAAAATTGAGTTTTCAAGAATAATACCGTCAAACATAGGATGAGAAGTCAGAACAGAGGGAAGGATTAGGGAAGGAGAGAAAGGGGCGAGGGGGTGGGACAGAGGGGGGATGAGGGGGGGGAGAAAAAGATGAGTGTTAAAGATAGAGAAGATAGGGTTAGTGGTGCTAGAAAGGGGGGAGTTGAGGAAGAAGATCTTCCATTGTCTTCCGATCCATTTCACGGGGAGTTCCTTAAGTCTTGATATATCATTCCTTAATAATTAAAAGTCCTGCCGTCTTGGTTTTCTGGTTTTTCTTTTTGTCTTTTAGCCTATAAAGTTCTTTATGTATTCCTGTACAGGTTGCCAATCAATTGGGTTTTCCTGGGTGCTATCCTTCAATCTTAACTTTAGGTAGTCAATATCCATGAACTCTCTTATTTTCAATATCCAGTCTGTTTCCGTTAATGGTTCCTGTGATTTCCACTTCTTTGCTATCACCAGCCTGGCTGCTGCTGTCAAATAAAAGAATAATTTGTCTTTTTTCCTTTCCAGTAGCTGGCCTGTAAGGTTTAATAAATAATATTCAGGTTTAAATTCTAAATCGATATCCAGAACTTTCCTTACGTGTTGGTGGATAGTTTTCCAATTTTTTTTTACTTCTCTACATTTCCACCAGCAGTGGATAAAGGAGCCAATCTGTCCTTTACATTTCCAACTCTAGCTGATCCTATGAGATGTATGGATGCATTGAATGTATAGTTTGCCCTTCTCTTGGAATACGATTCTATGATCAACAATGGCTGCGTCAAGAAATCCATAGTGAGCATTCATGAAAACACTGTGAAAATTGCCAAACTGGGATATTGGCCTCACCAAGAAGCCTCAATGTTATTGTTAATTTTGAAGAAAAGGTTTTGATGACACACTCTTCTTTTTTTGTAGTATAGGAACCTATGACTATTGCTTCCATGTTATTACTGCCCAGCTGAAGTTTAAAAGAGGTGAGCAGCCAAAATTACCAAAAAGGTCAGAGAGTGAGTTGATACGTGGAATAGATAACGGAAGGAACAACAAGGTTGATACGTAGTTACGCCCTTAAGATTAATTTTCCTCTTGAAATGTTTGATTTCAACCTTCACATTCATTCTGTCACCCATTATCCTAACACCTCTAGTTTTGAGCAAACCACTAACAACCATTTGGAAGTCTTTTTGATAGAAATATATCCAAACATGATTCAATGTTGACTCAACCCAGATTTTGTTTTCCTTGGAGTAGAAACGGAAATAAGAACTATAAGATGGGGTAACTGGCCGCCCAGATGTTTTTGGCTTACCACTCTCAGCAGGCCTGCCAACATAGCCAATGGTGAGGGATTATGGGACTTCCAATTCCCAAATACAGAGAGGTTGCCCAGCTGTTTTTGAGTGTCGTTCTAGAAACTCCGTCATGCACTTCCATCCAATTTTCCGATGACTTTGTAGGTCCTTTCCTTTACAATGGTTCAATCTTGGCCTGTGAAATTCACTTTTTAAATTTCCATTTTGTTTCAGCAATCTCTGGAAAAGCATCTACTGACCTTTCCCCTTTAGAAGTAGAGTATTTATGTAAGCAATGTCAGAAGTACTATGAGCAGCCAAAGCTGACAAACATTGAAATTAGATCTGGTTGGTTGGCTTCAGAGGTGATATTTCTTTGGAAAGCGCACACTCATTTAAATACATACCCAAACAAATTCAGCCAGACACTTAACTGCACAGCTGCAGACTGCAACACATTCTACCTTGATATAGTTCTCAAATATATCAGTATCGCGTCTAAACATGCCTAGAAAAATAAACAGTATCAGACTGAAGGGATGAGCTAAGTGTCTTGACCAAAAACAGAAAAGAAAATGGAAGGAAAAAAGAGCTACAAGGAAGGAAGAGGGCCATCTCATTCCATTTTTACTACTGCTCTGTTGTAGTCAACACAAATACAAAGATGACACCACTCATCATTTTTGATGCTGAACTTTAATACAATCCCATGACCAGGATACTATCATTTTGGGCACTGTTCTCATAGTACAGATATGGTATGATTGCCATGGACACCACTGTTTCCTCCTTGCAAGCAGGGGTGGACCTACCTATTCCGGGGGGGTAAGCGACAAAAATATTTTGCGCCCCCCCCCCAGTGGCTCCCAAGCGCGAGTCACGCTCTGGAGTCCAGTGCGCATGCGCAAATCTCCGCGCATGCATACTGGCTTCAAAGCGCGCCTCCCGCAACAGGGCTCGCTGCAGAGGCAGTGGGGCTGGCTGCGGAGGCGTGGGCGGTGTGGCGGGGCCGGCGTGGCTGTGTCCCTCCCAGGTGACGACGCCCCTCCCAGGTGGCGACGCCCTACTCGGCTGCGTAGTTGGCATAACGTTTCCACCGGCCCTGCTTGCAACTTTAGTCATGACTAGCTATAGGCAGTGGCAAAAAAGGAAAAAAATGTAGGCTCCCAAGTTTATCAATTGAGAGCTTGGCAACAGGTGGAAAACACTTTCAAAACAAAAGTACCACCACATTCTTCTTTCCCTTAGGCATGTAGGAAGGTGAAGCTATTGATTATGACACTATGGACAATGGGGACATTAAAAGTGAATGGTTGCCTCACTTGCATGACTCAAATAGACATGTTTAATCAATTTGTATGTCCTTACCACTCCACCCTGTATTGGTTTAAAGGACAACGATGGAAAATCTTGAAGACTGTGTAAGTTGATCTTGATGTTTAGAGAACACAAGGGAGAGGTTGACAATGTGGTTATTTCTCCCCATTCTGAGAATTAAAACAAGGCTAATACGCCAAGTAACCACACCATTCCTCCCATCTCCCTAAGGAAGCAGAGCAATGCAGAGCATCAACCATGAGATGCCCACATAGATCTTGATTGCAAGGTTCCAGTTAATTAAGTGAAAGCCATGTTGATTTGTGTGGACCTCCAATGAGCTACAGAACGGAATATAAATGCAACTATGCAAAAAGGAAGAGGTAAACGTTGAGATAGTTTTAATGCTCCTCAGTCTTCTACATCTTCGTCCCTTTAGCCTTCCTACTATTGCAAACATCTAAAGATATGGATTCCAGATATGCAGTCAATCCAAATCACACCTACAAAAAATAAAAATATTAAAATAATTCAGGTAAGACATGAGTGCAGAGAAACAGAACTGGGACTCTGTAACATCAGCTTGAGATTTTGTGGCAATATTGCTTAAGTAATGAGAAACATGCCAGATTTGAAACTAACACTTTCACATGCTCACTGCCATTGTGCAATGATTCTTCTTTGTTGATTCTAGATTGTGCGGTGAGTCTTCCAGATAACCCCATTGGACCTTCCTTCCTGTGTTTGCCCTGTTCAGTGCATGTGCATCCATGTCAAATGACCACATATTGGTTGGGGATTTGAAGGGGAGAGTAGAAAAATCATGTCCACTCTTTACACAAGACTGCATCAGTTCCAGGACTGTTGTGGAAGAAAAATATCACACCAGAAATAGAGATACAACTACAGCAATATTGGAGCCACTGATGAAGTCAAATACAAGAATGCTACAATGGGTAAAACTGAATGTCACGTGGTAAAACCAAATACACGATTGTAGTGCCATAATTGTACTTTACCAGACCCATGTGATAACAAGTGCTGTGCCATGGCACAAAGGAAGCACATGGGTCACTTCATATCAAACACCTGAGACCTGAAAATACAATTACAAGGAATTTGGTGCAACTTTCCTTTCAATAGCCTGCATTACTTATATCAGAGGTGGGGAGCCTGTGGTCCTCAAAATGGCAGACCACGACTTGCATTAGATTCCACTCTGCCATGAGTGGGATGATGTTCAGCTGAGTCAGAAGGATAGGACTGCAGCCATGAACTTTGCTCCACTTCTCTGCTGAGGATCACAATGGGTTTGTGAACTTTGCTCCAGTTACCAGGAGGATATGAAGTAATATCCAAGAGGACTCTGGGTGGGAAAAGGATTACTGGGTATGCTGAGTCAGGGTGGCTGATGTAATCTTTACAGGATGTTGCATAGGGAGGGTTGGTATTTAAGGATTGTGGTGGAGGGGCTCGGGTGTCTTAGCTTTACAAGTTTGCTGTACTACAATAAATCACCATTGGAAGACGAAGGACTTTTGGCGTGTCTTTTCTGGTCAGGTGGAGTTCCTGACAGAAGCTAAGACCCCTGAAACTTTCCCAGGCGATGGAGAGGTTTTTGCATGAAGCGGAAGACTACCTGGAGAGCTGGGATTTCACTACGGATGCAGCCCAGCAGGCCCAGGATGAGTGGAATACCATGGATGAGGTTGGCCTCCCTGATCGGATTGGAGACCCAACAGGGGCGTGGGCGGCTCCTTTCCTGAGAGAAGTGATTTCTACGGAGACCCAGCGATGGCATGGGCGGCTCCGTTCGAAAGAAATACTCTCCGTTTTGGTGCTGGAGATGGAAGTTGGATGTTCCCATCCCAGCGTGTCGGTGGAAGCGGGGCTCTCGGCTGCAGCGGCGGAGGTGCGCAGTAAGTCTAGAGATGCGGCGTATGGGAGTGAGACCACGGAGCCACGTTCTCCCACGGAAGTGGAAGTGTTGAAGGCAAAAATGGAGGCTATGGAAGACGCTCAGAGGTGTCACAGCGGTTGGCGAAGAACCCTAGCCAAGACTCCATGTGGGGCCCGGTCGGCGGAGGGTGATTTTACCCGCTATTCCTGGATGGACGAGGAGAGGTTGAAACCCGCCCTAGATCTCTTCTTGGAGTGTGGGGGTGGACGCCCGGACTAGAGGCCCGAAGGGAGGCATCACATCAGAAATTCATCAATGTAAAGGTTTGTGACGTGGCTGTCAGAAGATCAGTTTGAAGATTTGGTGATAGGTCTTGAGAGTTGATCATTGGGACAGGTCGGAACCAAAGCCTGTTTCCACAGGTGCCATGGACTTCCCATGGGACTTCATGGGAAATTCAGGTTTCAGAGTGTACCCCTCAGCATCTCACGTTTTGCTTGGTTAGATTCTGAAGCCATAACTGGCACTGGATGTTACATGTCAGTTTCCTCACCCCATTACAACTGATGTAGCCCATTCAGAAGAGATATACACAAAATTCCTTGCATCACATCTTTGGATCTTGAGTGTTTGGTGCAAAGAGCCCCAGTCTCTTCTTCTAGTCCAGGGCTGTCCAACTTCTATGGGCCCAAGGGCCGGAATTCCGGTCACTGATCACCTGGGGGGCTGAAGGGTTTGCCTCTGCCCCTGGCTCCGCCCCCTTCCCCGGCTCCACCCCCTCCCAGCTCCACCCCCTCCCCGGCTCCAATTTACTTACAATTGACCTTGAGTTGTGGAGTTGTAGTTCACCTCCATCCAGAGAGCACTGTGGACTCAAATAATGATGGATCTGGACCAAACTTGGCATGAATACTCAATATACCCAAATGGGAACACTGGTGGATTTGGGGGAATGTTTCCTAATACCTTTGAGTTATTTGAGTCCACACTCAAATTGGGACACACCAAAAAACCCCAAACACCTCAATGCCGTCGCAGGGCTTGATGGGGCCTCCTTTCCCAGAGGCGGGTGGAGGAGGCCCAAAGAGCTCCCTCCCTCCCTGAAGGGAAAACAAGCTGCGGGGGCAGGGGCAAAGGAAGCCACTTTGCACCCTGCACGCGGGGGAAAGCAGCACAACAGGGGGAGGGGGCGCGGAGGAGGGGAAGGAAGCGTCGCCAAGGAAACCGCCGCTGAGGGACCCCCCCCTCACCCAACGTCCCACTGTTTTTAGATTGATTGATTCGAGCCAGGCCCTTCCTTACCCATACTGCGGGAGCCCCGCCACAGGGCCGAAGCACCAACGCCGCCACCGTCCCTGAAGAGCCCCGCTGGAGCCGAGGCCAAGCTCAGGCTGGGCGCGGTGGCCCTCCCATCCGCGGGGCGGGAAGCGAGGGCCCTCCACAGGAAGAGGACGGAGCCAGGAGGGGCTTTCCCTGCCTCACTCCCCTCCTCCCTCTCTCTGAGGGAATGGGGGCTGGCCTGGAAACAACTGCGAGGGAGGAGGAGGCGCGCGCCCAGGCCAGCCGCAAATTCCGTGGGACCCGAGATTTCGGCAGCTATTGCGAGACTACGCAGCCACAGACGGGATTTCGACCTCCCTCGAAATCCCGTCTCTGGCTGGCATAGTCTCGTGATGCTTGCCTAAACCTGGAAGCAGGTATTTTTATTTCATTTCATTTTTTAATTTGTATTTTACTAAAACAAGTTAGGGGGCCGCAGGGAAGGGGCTCGGGGGCCGTGTACGGCCCCAGGGCCGCCTGTTGGACAGCCCTGTTCTAGTCTACTACATTATTAGGTGAATTATATTTTATTGTTTAAGTTGTGAGTTCCACATGTGTTAGACGTAAGTACTTGTCAAAGCAGACGTTTTCTTTAGTAAAAACTGGGAGAACCACAGTAGAAAAAGGTTTTGCTTTTTCTGTTTTAAATCCGGATAAAACACCATTATAGCAGCTCTGCTGGCCATGATCTGCTTCTGAGTCTCAACTCCAGAGTCTTTGGGTATCCTAGGGTGCTGCGTAAACAGTCTCTCTTGATTATCTCCACAGCTACAATAAGGTAAATAAAGCCAAAGCCAAAATACGCCATTAAGCAGCACTAAGCGTATCAGCATGCAGAGCGTGTCTCTAATTCCCAGTGTGGCAGAAGTTCAAGACTGTTCAGCACTGTTTTTAGTTTAACAATAATTATTACATTTCAATGGCAGACTATGCAGCCAGTCCCAAAATAAGCTGTCTGTAAACAACCTGCGAGAGAATGAGGCCTGGCGATTACATGCATTCAGTGTTAAATGTAAGCTTGTCTCAACAACCTTTCCTTTGTCCTTTTTTCTATACTCAGGGGAAAATGTGAGTCAACAAACATCATTCTTGGGAAGATTCTTAGCCTCCACCCTGGTTTATCATGACAGGAACTTGTGTAGCATGAGAGGTCTGCTACTAGACCTGAAGAATGGCTTCTGCAGCCCTCCCCTTACTAAAGGTGCATTAATGCAGTTTGACATCACTGTAGCATGTCATGGCTCAATGCTAAGGAATCATGGGAGTTACAGGTTTACAAGATCTTCAGCCTGCTCTGCCAAAGATTGCTGGTACCTCACCAAATTACAACTCCATAACATTGAGCCCTGATAGTTGAAGTGGTGTCAGACTGCATTAATTTTACAGTGTAGATGTACCCTAAGTCAGGGGTGGTGGTGAGAAATAGGTCAGCCTTGCACAAAGTCTACACACACACATTTTTATTCTTCAGTAAGGGGATGCTTGGCTTAAATGCCCTAAAGGCACCAGATATCATCTCATCTTGGAAGCTACAAAGGGTTAGCCCCGGATAGTACTTGGATGAGAAACTACTGACGAATACCAGATGGTGTTGCCAATATTTCAGAGGAAGAAACTGACATGACTACCTCTGAGCGTTCCTTGCCTAAGAAAATGTTATGAAATTAATGGGTTCACCATAGGTCAACAAGGAACTTGAAAACACAAGTGAATTGAGGACACTGTCATACTGCAACTCACAGCATTCCTCACTATTGACTATGCTGACTAAGGCTTTTTGGGACGTGTTCTAACAACATCTAGACAGAACATGATCTTACCCCTGGCCTTGATGGATGTGTCCTTAGAGCTACATGTAAGCCAATTTGCACGTGCTAATGTTAAGGAAGAGTGTACATAAAATATAATATTAATTTATTTACATTAACATTAAAAAGATTTATCTTGAATCTTGGACCATGTCATATTGACACAACACTGCTTCTTTATGACCTTTATCTCAATCTAGATATAATTCTGGACATAGGACTCTTCTCCCAGCATTCATTTAAGCTTAGGTTATATCAATGTGGTTTTATGGTTGGATTATACTTTCAAGTAAAGAAGGCACTCTACGAGTTTTTATTCTTAAAATTAAAAAAGACTAGGTGACTTGAGCAGAGGCAGTGGGGCTGGCTGCGGTGACTTGAGCAAAGTCCACACATATATATGCCCACTACTAGTTGACTAGGGACCATTACCAGGAGGATTGACTTGGGTGGTGGCACAAGCCAAAACATAGGAACCCACGCCCAGCAAAAGGAACATAAAAGCCTTGCAGTGCAATTAGAAAGGAAACAGCAATCCCCCTTTCATGAGACAGATAGCACACTACAAGGAGGGCAGTATAACAGCAAGAGAATTTGCAATACAAGAGGAAGGATCCCCTGCCATTTCAAGTCCATACTAAAGGCAGAATAGAACATTATTATAACACACCTCCACCAAGCCTGACTCTGGAGCCCTAACTTGCTCAACAGTAAAAAAGTGGGCCAAGACATTAGAATAGAGCCATCATTCACAGTATAATATTGTTTTGAAAAGTTAAAAATGATGACTTCCATGTAATATGATGGTTGAAAGGTTCCCTATGACTCAGACTGATGGTGCATAATAGAAATATGATCTAATTTGATCAACAGTACAGTATAACTACCTTATATGATTTAATTTGATGAGCAATGACAATAATGAATGTATAACTGGAAACTTTATTTTGAAATGAAGAAGTAACTACCCCACATGATTTAATTTGATGAGTAATGACAACAATGAAAGTATAACTGTAAATCTTATCTTGAAATGAAGAAATGCCAATGATGAATGTTTAATTTATGTTGTAAATTAAAAGGACATAATCAAGTCCTTAACCATATGAATTTGAATGAATACATATATGAATCAATGATTGGTTGCATAAAAACAATGATGACACAAATATACCTTGAGGAAATGTTTATTTGAATAATACGACGTATGTACGCACTGTAAGCTTGCATTATTTAATCAGGCTTGTATGCCTCGGGGAAGCCTCTCCATTGGTGGCATAATATGCAGTAGGGGGCAGCATAAAGGCTGAGCAATGCAAGTCAATGAAGGTTGTGAGCTAGAAACTGCTCTGGTGGCATAATAGCCACCGGTAGGGCTTCCCTTGCCAGACAGGTCACAACTGAAGGGTCTGACAAAGAGCGTCAACGGGCAGGATGGGCTCTCTAGCCTTTTGGCAACCATCCTAAGAGAAGGAAAACTCCAATTTCAAACCTGGGGCAGATAGTGCTTGTCTAACCCAGTAAGGTCAACCATCTAGAGAAGGAAACTCAAATCAAACCTATGACCTGAGGACCTCGCTGCCATGTCCAAGCTTGCTAGGCTCCGACAGATGAACCTTTGGTTCAAAGGGAGAGGCCAGTTCTGTGCACGCTGCGCTCCACCACAAAAATCCATTGCACAGGCTCGAAGGACACATTCAATCTCTGAAAAAGCATCAACGCACTTGTAGAAAGCGTGGGATGAGTCCTTCCTAAGTATCTTCGTTCGCGAAGTAATGCCAGAGAGAGAGAGAGAGAGAGAGAGAGAAAATTGGTGTAAGCTATGCTGATGGTGGCATAGCTTATACTCCAGGTTACCTGCTTAAAAGTGATTCCATAGCATGGTATACAAAACTTCAATGAAGTCAATGGAAACATGTTCAGAGTGGAAGTTTTAGTTTTTGCTTAATAGGAAGAGATATAACGCACTAATCAACAACACTAACCGTTCCAATTTCAATTTAGCTTCATATTTCTTAAAATCTTGATTGTTCAACCATGTCAGAAGGCAAGAATGTTACTTGAGGATTTCAGTTGTCAAAGCCATCAAGAGTCAAATGAATGCAAATGCAACCAGAACTCAAGTATCAACTAGAGACTCAGGTAGCATGTAAGGTGTGTGGATCCCACCCTTCCTTTTCATTATTTGTATTCTGACAGTTTGATCTAGCCTGTATCACTAATCTTTCAGGTGCGAACATGAATCACTGTCTACCGTTTTTGCAGAATTTTATTTTTGGACATTGATGGACGCTAGGTAGTTCAAAATAAAAATTGTAAATTCTACTTGCTTGGGATCATTTGTACTTTTGAACTTTGTTTCTATAGTTTAGAGATATATTTACCTTTCAATAGGATGCCCAGATTCCACAAATACCATTTAGATAGTAAACAACACCTTAATCTGAGGACAAAATCTTCAAAATGTCTGGTATTCTGAATGCATCTATTCATGAATCTCACTGCTGTTTTTATAAGCTGGCCACATAAAAGGATGAGAACTAATCCCTGGACATCACCACCATGTTATCACTATGATATGTATATGTTTAAACTCCTTTTAAAGCCACACTTTCACAATATTTGCTATTTGGCATTGCCAGACCTACCAGCAAACCTTCGCAATATCACCGTCAGACTAAAACAAGAGAAATTCCATAAATAATTGGGCAGTGTGCTGAAATACAAAAGGGTGGCTTCTTTTCTACCTCTTTTTCTAAAAGATTGAAAGCAGCCAGGGAATCAGCAATAAAGACTTGTCCCAAGCAAATTTGCTGTTGCTTCGCGAGAATGTACTCTAAGTCAGTGGGTTGTATTTCCAAGCTAATGAGTAACAGAGATATGCAAGTGGTTATCCATCATGATGTCAACGAAGATAAGCCACAGTGCCTCAACTAGACTCCTCACCCTTTTAGTATATAGTATAGACTCTTGTGTATTTAGCGAACATGTCCATACTATTTTCTGCCATTACTATGTAAGGGGAAAAACAAAAAAAATGAGTTTATTGGTTCTTTAATTGGGTACCTAAATGGCTACTTGCTTCTTAACTAATTTCCAAGCTAAATTCAAGGTGCTGGTGCTTAGAAGGTTGTCAGGATTTACTGGCAAAATCTTGTTTCTTAATAGCAACACACAAATTAGGCTGCTGAAATGGTGGATGAAGAGTAAGTTTGCGAGTAGAAGAACAACCTAAATTTTGGTAACTTAAAGCAACACTTTGGCCAGGTGTGTGTGTGTTAAGGGTCTTTTCAAGCCTGATGCTTTCCAGATGTGATGAACGGCAACTCTCATAATCTCCTAGCCGATATGGCCATAATTATACCCCAACATATCCTAGGAGCACAACATTGGAGAAGTCTGACATAGATGTGCCTTAAATAGCTATTTTTGTTTGGCATGTTTGCTCCATTTTGAGGTCTTAGTCTATGAAAAATGTGGACTCCATAGTATAATAGATCCTGTAAGCTAATGTCTGCCTGGCTCAACCTACAAAGCCCTTTATGGCTCGAGTCCTAAGTACCTAAAGAAATGCTAGTTCTTGCATCAGCTTGAACATATGGTGTGTCAATAGATGATGGTCTCCTATGACGTCTGCTGGATGATGGGTGCATTTTTGGTTGTAATAGACAGTTTTCAGTTTTCTTTCTGATTCAGCTTGTCTGGCACTTTGGGTACCAATATTTTTTGGTGTCACACAATGAACTTTAATTGGCCTAGATTGTTTTATAAGCCATTTAAAGAACTTTTGGATCAAATGCTGCTTTCAACTGAAGTTTTGATTCCATTTATGTTTGTCATGACTTTTATTTGTAAACCACTTTGAAAACTGATGCTGATGAGACAGTACACAAACTTCTTAATAAAATAAATAAAATGACTGAGTTGCTTTGGAGTCTTCATCACTGGAGCCAGCATGATGTGGAAGAAACATGAATCAGAAAAACTACACTTGAAAGCCTGACACAACCATGATGTTGAACTGGTGTGGTGTCCAAACCACCTCACAAAGATCAGCACAGTTCATGTGCTGGTTTCCTTTAAAATTCAGCCACCCCATTTTACGTGCAAAATTCAGCCACCCCATTTTACGTGCAGGTGGTTTCAACTAAAGACATCTTCCTCTCCCTTTGTTGTTCATAAATGGTAACCTGATAACGCATGAAAGGGATTTGGCCCCTTTGCCATGTAGAATAAACAATGTCATTGTTGCTGGCTCTCCAAACTATGACTCAAAGTATCCGTTCTAAGGAGACAATTTTGGGGGTGGCTCATGTTTGGTATTGATGAAGCTGCACTTCTACTGCTTGTGGATGACTCTTGAATTGCAGCAGGTCAACTATTTAGAATGAGCAAATTAAAACTGCAATTCCCCGTGCTCTCAAAATGGTGCATTTGGATGATCATTATATTTAACTAACATAGTTTTGTCCAGCTAGCTGACAGAGGTATTGTGCTTTCACAAGAAATGTCCAGGCAAATGATTTTTAGTTCTGGACAAAAAGGTTACAATGCTCATGCGTGTGATAAACGGAAAAAGTAGACACAACTGCAGCTAGAATGAATATAAAGAAAGGCAACTCAAATATTATAACATCAATTAGGATGGGAGGATGAAAAGCAGGTGGTCTTGACCATAACACAGCTATTCTTCAGTTAATCATAGAATCATAGAGTTGGAAGAGACCTCATGGGCCATCCAGTCTAATCCCCTACCAGGAAACAGGAAAATCGCATTCAAAGCATCCCTGATAGATGGCCATCCAGCTTCTGCTTAAAAGCCTCCAAAGAAGGAACCTCCACCATACTAATGTTCAGGAAAAATCTCCTTTCCTGTAGTTTGAAACCATTGTTCCACGTCCTAGTCTTCAGGGCAGCAGAAAACAAGCTTTCTCCCTCCCCCCTATGAGTTCTCCTCACATATTTCTATATGGCCATCATGTCTCCTCTCAGTCTTCTCTTCTTCAGGCTAAACATGCCCAGTTCTTTAAGCCGCTCCTCATAGGGCTTGGTCTCTAGACCCTTGATTATTTTGGTCTCCCTCCTTTGGACACATTCCAGCTTGTCAACCTCTCCCTTCAATAGTGGTGTCCTGTATTGGGCACAGTATTCCAGGTGTGGTTTGACCAAGGCAGAATAGAGGGGTAGCATTTAATAAAGTAGATGTTTTTCTGGGTATTACTCCTTTGAGAAAATTTGGTGCCAGAGGAAGGAATAACATGCAAGGATTAGATATAAATTCCTATATTATAAAAAAAGAGCAGGTCAACACGTTTCTGCAAACATTTTATCAACCATTCCAGGTACACCTTGCAAAACTAAACATTTTGACCTTTCTAGAGAACACCTTCTTTCAAAATGCATTTAGGGAGAATTTATGATTTCCATTTTAGTATCCAAATATATAAATTTACACATAGCTTTAGCGCACTGGATGGTAGTTATCTGTTTCCCCAGCCCTCCTTCACATCCTCCTAGTATATGGCTAAACAAATTCCAGTTAGATCAGGCATGGGCAAACTTGGGTCCTCCAAGTGTTTTGGACTCCAACTCCCACAATTCCTAAAGGCCTTAGGCCCCTTCCTTTTCCCCCTTGGCCACTTAAGCAGCTGAGGGGAAAAAGGAAAGGGCCTGAGGCTGTTAGGGATTGTGGGAGTTGGAGTCCAAAACATCTGGAGGGGCCAAGTTGGACCATGTCTCCTCTATGAGACGTTCATTGAAAAAATTATAGCAAAAAGTGCTGAAGAATGACATAAAAAGCTTGGTAAAAAGGAGCTTTGTTATCTTAGGCTTTGTTAACTGTGGAATGCTTTTAGTATTGTAAGTAAGTTGTAGGAATGGGAATGTTATGTATTTCAGAAACTTTATTCGAATGTTGTTGAGGATATACACTAGGCTAAAAATGGATCCCAAACAATGTAAATGGGCTAAGATGAGGATGCTATAAAGACGCAATGAGTTCCATCTGCTGCCAAAAAAGGGAATGGCCCATTGTGAACTCTATGGTCAGCCAGTGGATTTTCAAACCTGTGCCATGTGTCAGTTGTCAGACTATTATGAAAAGCGGTTTTGGGTGGCTGTTCCCCAAATTCCTTCCTCAAATGTTTCCATCAAAACTCAGCAATTCTTTGGAAGCAATGTAGCCTCTTCATATGGGTGTGGCAAGAAGATAATTAATCTCATGTGGACAATCCTGAAATCTTTAGGATCTTTTTGGAGAAAAAATCTGTTTTTTTAAAGAAAAGCACAGACAACACAATTTTTAAATAATTTTATAATTTCCTGAAGAACTTAGTTTGTGAATAAAAAAGAAAAAAAATCGAACAAAAGTGTTTATATTATCAAGGCAAAGTTGAATATATATAACACAATTTCATTGCAATTCATTATCCTGTCAGTAACATGACTCCATCAATAAAACACATACAAGTTGAAGGCAGCGTGCGCACTTGCATTACAGACATCTATTACCTCTTGCTGCTGCTCCTTCCAGAAAGAACTCAAAGTATGTCAGACTATATATGCAAAGCTTGTCTCCTCCTCTATTAAAGTGCAACACATCACTTTTCAACTAGCAAAAGATCCCCCATCTGTTGTGTGTGTGTGTGTGTGTGTATGTGTAAGAAGACAATTCACAAATGTTTACTGAGCTGCCTTCATTAATAATTCAATTAAGCAAAATCTCGTGTTAATTTTAACATGGAGTTAATCTAGGAAAAGTAACAATACTGCTTTGGCAAGGATAAATTAACCCAGGTTATGTCTGTTTGAGGGTAGGTGTAGAATAGAAAGAGGATGTAATCCCTTTATTTGCAGAGAATCAAAAGAAGATGTGAACCTTTGGTAAGCCCTAGAAGTTTTAGGATATATTCATCACAGATACTGTATGTAAGGGATGTGTTGACATGAACAAAGCTTGTGGTCTCTTTTTCTTGGAAGTATCCAATCAAAACAATACTAAGCCAAAGCCTGAGTTTACCAGATGAGTATCTTGACTTCACTGTAGCCATGAGTCTATGGAGAGAGAAAAAAATATTAAAAGGCAATTTCAATTATATTTGGCTAAAGATTTTGCATAAAGATGAATGTTCCAAGGTTGAGACCACAAGCCAACAATGCCAAGACTTTCAACATTGATTCCAGCTAGAACATTTGATAGCGAATAAAAGAGATTTGTGGTGGAACACATCAATTTGAAAGAATTTTATAATATTCTTAAATTTAACCAAGTTGTTTAAAGTATATTAATTTAACACATGACTCACCAATGTATTTAGGATATGCAGATTTATCTTAGCCAAAGCCTGAACAAGTCACCAAAATTTTCTATTTGAAAAGTACAGAAAAAAATGATAAACCCATTCTTCTAAGATTATGTTTGCCTTTTTTCAAGACTGGGTGCATACAGAATGGCAATGCAGGTGAGTAAGAGGAAAGAGGAGAAGGTATGTTTTGGAATAACTAATAGTTTAGGTGTACAAAACAGGAATTAAAGTGTGTGTAAATATGCTTTAATAATGTTCTTCTATTTAAATAAGTGGTACTGGGATGCAAGGGACACCCACAGAAAACAGCAGATGCTGATATTTTTGGCCCTTTCTTAATGTAATCCATGTATCATAGTACTGGGAGAAGAACAAAGTCAGTATTTGTTAAGAAGGATACATTGGTTTGGTCTTCTTGGCCTGTCAAGGCAACTGAAAGATATTTTGAGCCTAAAGAGTCAATTTCCTTATAAAACCGAGAGGAGGAGTCCAGAACTTTGCCTTTTCATATTTTGAATTCCTTTGGACAATACATTTAGTTTAATATAATTTTAAGCACAACTTTTTCATTTCTACTTCTATCTTTGTTTTTATTTAAAATCAGACAACAGACACACATTGTCGGTAACTGTCCCAGTCTGAGGACCACACAGACAATAATTGACAAGCAGATAACAAAACTGAAAAATAAAATTAAAAAACCAAACCCTGAAAAAGTCAAAGGGAAATACCAATGATGACAGGGTTACAGCACTCTCCACACACACTGGAAAAAGTCAGTATTTTTTATGTTTATACTTTTGACACTAAAAAGTTTGGAAATGCTTTTATTCTCTCTTTTTAAAAAAGTCAACTAGAGACAGCCATTTTGTTCAGAAGGATAGCGGCTCCCTCTATTAATGGAAAAAAGGTAAAAAATATTTGTTTTATAAAAAACAGCACCTGCTGCACTGACAAGATTTAATGATTGGCAAAAGAAGAGTCTCTCTTGTTAATCCTGATCATCCCAAATGACCCACAGTTTGACCTATCCACTCATCTAGCTGAAGTATTATCACTGAGTTAGTGTTATTAAATCCATTGTTCCTGCTTTCTATGACTGCTTGGTTCTCTGAAGTGGCACTTTCCAATTTCAACAACTGGGACAGAAATATACCCAATTTTTTTTTCTTTAAGGCCACTCTGAAAACTCATGTGAAGCAAATAATTAAGAATATGAGACAGGCGGAAAACAGTGATCCATTAACTCCCCTTTCCCTGACCCAAACAGAATACTCCTTGAATCTTAGAATGTATAGAGAACAATCGGATGGCTAAAACCCCCTTATATGATATGATATTTTGCAAAATTCATTTGATATTTTTCTTACATGAACTCTTTTGTGAGTCTTTTCCTATTATAAACAATATCTGATGCCATTTACTGCTTTGTCACCACAATGTTCACTTCTTTAGCAGTGGTAGATGTTTGGGATTTACAGCCAATGTGAATGGAGTTTTGAATTAAAACAGTGGCCAAAGGCAGCCACTATAAAAGACCCAATGCACATCCAAACATGCCTCTTACTAATGTTTTTCTTGAACATGGACTGCTTGTGTCAATTTTGAGGTTCACATTTAATGACTTTAGTCAAAGGAGTAGTGGTCTGAGTATTGGATTATGACTCTGGAGACTAAGGTTGGGATTCCTGTTTGGCCACAGAAACCTACTGGGTGACCATGGGCAAGTCATGTTCTCTCAGCCTAAGAAAACCTCTTCTGAATAAATCTGTTCAAGATAGCCCCATGGTTCGCTTTAGAGTCTCCAGAAGTTATAAACAGCTTGAAGGCACACAACAACGAAGTCTTTTTAATAACTGGATTTCACAGGATTAGAATGGGTATATGGATTCCTGGTAAACATTAAATCACCAAATTAGGAACTTCAGCTAGGATGTCAATAAACTATTTCTATTTCTCAATGAGATTTTAAAAACTGGATCAAATAAAGAAAAATTATCCCGCTGATTCCTGTATAAAAAGTCCATGAAGTTTATAAGCACCTTCTACGGCATTACAATTTAGCTTTTTTGTGACTTGATATAATAATGAGGCATTCCTGAACTACAGTCAAGCCTTATAATTCAGTAAAAGAAACTCTAATGCGACTAATGTTCATAACTGAGAATTTTGAATTCACTGATAAGAGGCTATTTTAAAAAACTGAACTAAAGAACAAGGAAGGTAAAGACGATAAATTGTTCCAGCAATCTCTCTTGCAATGCAACTAGTCTAAAGCTGTATTAGTCACACTGAAATGTTAAAGGCAACAAAATAGGCCATAACCAGCACTAAATACTTTGCATTTAAATCTCCACAATTCCTAAAAATGAAGTTTGACAGGATGTCTATCCAAACAAGATGAAGAACTTTGTCTGCGATGGTACACTGTTGATAAAGCCAGATCATGTTCCGAAATAAAATCTTGTTTTGTGCAGTTGCTTGTTTTAAACGTATTTACTTACGGCTTTTCGGTCTAGTTCCATGGGCTCAGCCCTAAGTGTGGCAGGGCTCTGAGCCCGTGAAACTGGACAGAAAAGTGTGTGGTGAGGGAAACAGAGAACTGAAAGTGAGACACATTCCAGATTTGTGAGTGGGTTAGAACAGCAGATGTTCTGGCAGATAATAAAGAGTAAATGGCCAGCTTGGGAATGGACTCTACTAAAAAAAGGTCACCCCTCCCCTGGAGAACAAGGTGTGAGTGGAGTAGAGTATAAAACATGGGTTTTATCACAATGTCATGATATGTGGGACCTGTGCACAATGTAATGGGAATGTCATCCCTCTGCTATCAGAGATCCAGTTTCTGCAGGAGCATAGCCACATGGTGTCAGCTGGCTGAAAGGCTCCAGAAATGCTCTCATGGAGAAATGTAACTGATAGGTGGTGTGATAAGCACAGGGGATGACATAGCAAATGCAAGTGACTACCTCTGAATAGCTCCCCTCCTCTTTCAGTCAAGCCCAGGCCCAAACAAAACAAAACAAACCCCTCTATCAAGGAACATCTCAGTAAGAGGTTTACAAGCAGCAGTTATTTCAACCTCAGATAAGAAAAATTCCACAGCTTCTCCCACAGAGAGAGTGGATTGTTTTATAGCAGGGAACAAGGGCAACTGAAGACCGGACCATATAACTTAACAGGATAGCCAGGGAGTGGTAATGGTGAGAAGATGTTAGCCCTGAAGGTTGAGAGGGTTTTACAGGCAGCATTAAATTCCTACACTGAGTAATTAGGGATGAAGGAGAAAAAGCTAGAAGGGAAATTTCAAAACAGCAGCTCCTATCAAAACGTGCTGACTCAAACAATAGGGCCAAAGGCGCAGCTCTGGTATGAGGCATGGCTCAATGCTATGTACAGTCATTGTCTGCATGCCTTCCGGTAAAGGCAATTTCAACCTTGAGAACAATCAAGTTCCCCTCCTTAACGATGAAAAGACTGTTATTACCATCTGCTCTAAAACCACCATTCTAGATTTCCAGTTATGAAGGTGCAAAATAAGATGGCAGTGTGAGCCTTTGAGGAGGAAGTTCATAGAAAAACAATGTTCATCATTCAGAACTAAGATGATTTATGCTCTGTCTCCAAGGCACCTCTCCCCTTCTGTCAAGCAGGCACCAACAGAAGGAAGAAACTAAGCGTGTGGCACAAGATACGTTATTGCCTTTTTTTTTTTGTCTCAATGGCATATGCTATTAAAAGATATTAATGAAGTTTCATCTTGTTTTGCTGGGACCCCTTCCTTGCTTTTTAGAAATAAGTGATATCACAACTTGTGGATCTGAAGGAGGAAATGAAGGAGAGAAAGTTTGAAGTAGAAAATAGTCCTTCCGTATTGCCTTTGTCAGTGCTACTAAAAGTTGTGGTCAATGGACCAGTGATGGTCTCTAGATTTTCCAGGTAATGAAGAAAAATGTAACTAATGGGCATAAATATGAACCTAGCTCCTTGCACACAGAGATTAAAAATTACCAGTCCACTGCATCCATTGGCATGAAATGGCATTGGTCTAAGTGACATGTGATGAAGGATATAGTGTAGTATCTGAAACATGGAACTAAAGAGACTTAAAAGGAAGCCTGTCTGATAATATAAAATTTAGGGATAAGAAATGGGGACATTCAAATGCAAAGTTCTTAATGTGCAAAAAAACCCAACCCACTTGTTTGACTTGGGAAAATGATTAGAATGGTCACTTCAGTGACAAACCAGTTAGAAAAGGAAATTAAGGACAAGTGATCTTTCTTCTTACTGCAGTAAATTTGGAATCCTAATTTCCATTTCTGTTATCTGCTCTAAAAATTCCTGTTAGCCCTGAAATCTGAAAAAATAAAAATAAAAAGGACTTCCTCTAAGGAAGTGAGATAATGTCTCAGATATAAAATCGTATCTGTAAATGCCTGAAGAATGATACCATATGTAATATCAATATTGCCTAAAACAAAATGATAATTTCACAAATTGTGCAAAACAACTGATTATTCAGATTCCTATTTGTTCTGTGCATTTGGATATGTCAACAAAATGTTGTCTAGAGAAGCTATTTTGGCCTCATACATTACTGGCAGATGATAAGTAAAGTACAGCAACAGGCAAGACCAATATTCTGATGGCTTCTGGAGTAATCCTCTAAGAACTCAAAAACAGAGAAGCTAAGCATGAACTAACCACTGTTCAAATAAGAACACAGAGATATATTGATAAAGTATGTTAAGCTTTCTCAGAACCAAGAAAACCTGCTAAAGCCATCCTCATTTCATCAGTCCATTTGGTAAACAAGCATGACGTGCACAATAGGCAGAATAAAAGAGAACATATTAAAATGTTTTCAATTCTCCCTCAACAGATATCTATTAATGAGAAAAAGGGCTACCCTTCACCTCTCTTTGTAACAATATCCACTTTCAGGATTAAACCCCTGTGCAGACACAGACTGCTAATTGTGAGCTAGCAAAAGTGTTTTTCGCTTTGGTTCACTTTCAGGACCACATTCAGCCTCCTCTATAAACAAATGCAGATTTATTTACTAATTGGAAAATAAAATGAAGACAAGTGCTCCGACCACTTTAAGAATCACTAGAACAAGTTGTCTCCAAAGTATTGCCATTCTATGCTTCTTAGACTCAGATTTCTAAGTAGACATATCCCAAAGCCAACAGGAAAGGTAATTGGGAGGCATATTCCAAAAGATAGGCAGTGAGAATATGAATGCAGGCATAATTCCTTATTTATAGACTGGAAAAAGTGAGATACCAGTTTAGGTTCATTTTTTTCTTTATATAAAAAGGTGCACCAAAAGTTTCGTCTTCTCTCCTCTGCCTTTCATCTCCAATCCCAACTCCTTGGGTTGATTGGGCTTGCCCCTGGGCTGCTGTCAGGGAGATAGCACAGATTTAGGTCATGAGGACTCCTCAAGTGCATTGACAACTTGCTCCAGGATGTCAGGGCAGTGATCAGCTATCTGCTGTAGAATGGCATTGGCAAATTCCTGTAGCTCTGCGCTGTCCCGCTCGCCTTTTTCCAGCTCCTCTTGAAGCTGTGAGAAAACAAAAGATAGAAAATTACATCAGCACATACTGGTGTATTAAAAAAAACCCATATAGAATTCAGCCCAGAGCCTGAGTGCTGCTTTACCACAAAAAGAAGAAAATAACAATTTCATACAAGTTTGTTTCCAAATGTACCATGAGGACGGAGCAACAGCCAATTGAGTCCATACATATATGAATGCCACATATGTGAATGATATATCAGCTTGCAGATGTGTATCATTCATACATTAAAGGGAGAAACATTAAGTGGCTAAAATATCATTTGTATCTGACTGATCATATCTGGAAGGATCTAGCCCCAGCATAGGCAAACTTTGGCCCTCCAGGTGTTTTGAATTGCAATTCCCATAATTCCTAACAACCAGAAGGAATTGTGGGAGTTAAAGTCCAAAATAGGGCCAAAGTTTGCCTATGCCTGATCTAGCCTGGAACATAGCATTTGACTATGTATGGTTGCACAACCATTGAAAAAAGAAGCACTATTTTTTCAGATAGTATGCTGCAGATCTGAAGATACCAGTTTCTGATGATGCATAGAAAAATATACTGACAGTTCAGAAACTAGTAATTCTCACCAGTCATTTATCTGGAGCTCAGAGGACAACTGCTTTTCATCCAGACTTCTTTCTCCCAGTTAGTCTCAAAAATACAAGATTTCTTTGAACGCTGATATAAATTAACTTGGCAGTGTGTTTGGATGCTTACTGTCTACGGTAGTGCTTATCAGTATTTTTAGCCAAAAATATCAGCCTGACTCCATTCTCCTCGGCTTGTTTTAAAGACAGGGCATTTTGTGCGCACAACTCTCAAGTTGCCTATTATGAACTTCAAGACAGCCTCATGTCATTTCATTTGAGTACTGTTCTTCTGACCTTTCTTTAGCAATTCCTATTCCTGCCAAAGAAACTCCTGCTCCATCAGAAAGAAATGAACAAATATGTATGAATGTTGGCTTATGTACACAGGAAAAAACTGTGTTGCTAAAGCTGTCTAACACCAGGAAAGGGAAATGACACCTCAGTTCTCCATTCTCTTCCATTCCTTGCAAAGTGTTAAGCACCCTTCTTCGGTATGTTCAGCTTACATCCAAAACATCTCACACTGTTTTTACCACCTTTTGATGGATGCTTCCTCTTCCACATGTGCATTAACACTTTGCCCATTCCAGAACATAAAATAAAATTCAGCATTTGTACTATTACTGTTTTTATGAGGATCTCTGTATGTTCACCTTATTTTCCGAATTAGTTCCATATATGTACATCATGCCGTACTTCATGCCAGTTGCTGTAATTAACTTAGGGATATATTACAGTTAAGGTAACTCAAAATTATTTTACTTTTTCAGCATTCATCTGATCAAGTACTGCCATACCAGAAAATATCTGTATGAGTGAAATCGGAGTTTTCATTATTATGAAAGAAGACACACTACTTTTATTTCATTTTAAGATTCTGTTTCTGTTGATTAATTACAAATTGAGAAGGCGGTTGTTTAACTTCTGAATGTTTGTAAGATGAGCATACAAGACAATTCAACCAGATATAATTTCACACAAACCACAGATGCTAATAAATGGAAACAAGCAAGCCAAACCACATGTGGTTTCTCTTACATATAAAGAGGATCTGTGGAATCTTTCCAAGCAATACTCCCTAGCAGGATACAGACAAATACATCCAGATATTCTTGGAATATTTTCAATGCATAGAACTTTCCCAAAGGTAAACAACAGAGCTATGAAGCACCTTGATATATAACAGCTGCATTAATGATTCTAATTCTAAGCACTAAATATTGACATTCATATAGAAAAATATATGTATTAGCTATTATTCTTGTTGCTATGTTTGGTTTTGGGACCGTGACTGCACATGCAATGTGCTCCCCAGATATAAGTTGCTAAATAGCCTGGACCTGATCTATCTAGGGCTTTAAAGATCATAACCAGCACTTTGACTTGTGTTTGGAAACCAGTTGGCAGCCAGTATATGCTGCAACAAGGAGGTTGTCTGCTCCCTGTAGCCAGCCCCAGTGAGCAACCTGGCTGCAGCTCTTGGACCAGATGAAGTTTCTGAACACATAGACAATGCCACTGTGTCCGAGAGCTTCTCTGCCAGTAGAATCTCCCACTCCTGCTGCCACCCAGAGCTATTTGGCACATGTCAGCTGGCCTGACATGGGAGAACCTGTCAATAGAATTGTTATCACCAGCACCGGTATCATCAGCGTAGAGTCTTGCAATCCCACCACCATGGGAAAATAGAACCATGGTGGGAATTACCATTTAGCCAGTCTGGAGAAAGGATGGGATATTTGGATTATAATAGAAATGGATTTTAGTGCAAAAGCAAGTAGTCCTAGATGTCAACATTATTACTGTACAATAACTATAAAATAAGAAATTGGGACCTAAGGAAAATAAAAGTGGTCAAAAATAAAGATGAGGAAGTGGACACATGCATGTTTGTTCAAAGTATGCAAATACTTCTCATTATATATGTCTAGTTGAATTTGTGTGATAAGGAAACATACAGCAGAGGTATTTTAGTACATGCTCCTGGCTATCCACTTAATCTACTCCAGCTGTCCTGGTAGGGAAAAATGAGGGGCTAGAATGATTGCTTTCTGTAAACAGTAACTCTGAAGTGGTATGAAAGCAGGTTGGAAGCTTCGGTGTAATGAGTTAAAGAAAAAAGGATCCCGTGTAACTGACTTTTATGTTTGCAATTTGTTAAAGGAAACTTTAAAATTCAGAACTTTGTTCCCTCAGGAGCAAAATTCTTAGTGCTCCATCAACTACCAGGAACTGGAAGAAAGTAAATACAATAAAATAATTTAAAAAATAACCAGCATTAATTTTTTTTCACGTCAGAAGCTAGTATCTCTATATATGCAGAATACAATCTGAGAAACAGTGTTAGTTTTTCCCCTTCAAATATTGGACAACTTACATACTAAAATAAAACACTGCAGGTTAGATCCTTCCAGATATGTTCAGTCAGGTACAAATGACACCAAAGTACAATGTATGCATACCTATGTTTATGATTTCTGCCCATAGTTAAACAACAACAAATGACCTCCTTAAAAAAACCCTATAAAACAATTAAGAAATTGTGCCACTTTGGCTCTAATCCAATCAATATGAAATTAGTTGTTCCTAAGCCCACTAATGGGTCCCCTGGTGGTGCAGTGGGTTAAACCGCTGAGCTGCTGAACTTGCTGACTGGCAGTTTAAATCCAGGGAGGGATGAGCTTCCGCTCTTAGGCCCAGCTTCTACCAACCTAGCAGTTTGAAAACATGCAAGTGTGGGTACTGCTTCTGCAGGAAGGTAGCAGCATCCCATTGCAGTCATGCTGGCCACATGACCTTGGAGGTGCCAATGGACAATGGCAGCTCTTTGGCTTAGAAATGGAGATAAGCACCACCCCACAGTGTTGGACACGACTAGAATTAATGTCAGGGGAAATCTTTACTTTTACCTAAGTCCACTAATAAAGTTTAAGTATGGCAAACTTTTCCTGGATTGTAGCTTTTATAATTATAATTGCACATGACAGAATAACACTGGTGTCAAAACACCACACCCCGGCTACAAGATAACAAACAATATTAGAGCACATTTTAAACAAAAGTAGTTCAGGCTACAGATGTAAGACTTTTGTAAACCTCAGTTTTGTTCACTTCTCTCCTCCTTTGTCATTTGAAATTTCTAACAGAAATATACTGGATGTTGTGAAACTTCTTGTGGAAGAGACTAAACAGAAAATATCATTAAAATTGCTAGTTAACAACTCAAAATCAATTTGCAAAGGCGCCTCCCTTCTATTGTAAGAAGAGAGAACATCAACCAATTTGATCAAAACAAAAGCCTACAACCATGTGGGCTTGTTATTGTACTATTTACTTGTTACTGTGCTGTGCCAAGCCATCCCATGAAGATTAATCAAAATGTAGTGCAATCTTAATAATGAGTATTAGTATGTAGTCAAAACAAATTAATACAAAATCTTACTTTAGATAATTCAAATGAATTTTTTACTCTTATAGTCAAGTCACTAGAAATTTGTGGAAGTAATTTTGGAGAATAACAATGGAGTGCAGTTCATATGTTCACTTTTTTCAATGTAAACTAAACAATGGTTAGTTTTACATGAACAAAACTTTGCCTTGTCAGTTGCTCACTACTGGTCACATTTTGGCTAGTCTTAACTATTTGTCTTAATCTAATCCTAACTAGGTTAGTTTACAACCAGATAAACTAGAAAATGAGGCAGAAATATAAAAAAAGAAATTCAACAGAGACAAATGCAAAATTTACATTTAGGTAAAAAAAAAACAAACCCAAATGCACAGATGTAGGATCAGGATATATGGCTCATCATTAGTAGATGTGAAAAGGACCTTGGGATACTTGTTAATCATAAATTTAACATATGTGGCACTGCACAGTTGCAGTAAGGAAGGCAAATCCTACTTTAGCCTGCATTAACAGAAGCAGTTTCCAAGTCAGAGTAATAGTTCTAGTATCATATATTCGGCATTGGTCAGGCTTATGAGGAGTACTGAATTCAATTCTGGATATTTTATTTTAAGAAGAATATAGGAACATTGGACCAGGTTTAGAGAAGGGCAAAAACGATAAGAGAACAAAACAGATAAGGAAAGGTTGAGCTAGGCATGTTCACCTCAGTGAAGAGAAGACTGAATGGTGATAAAATTGTACCCTTTAAATACAAGAGAGAGTGGGCATGTTCTATGATTCCCAACAACAAGAGAAGTCTACTCTAACAACAGCAAAAGCAGAGGGGGGGGGGGGAGTCCATAGGAAAATTACACAATCTAAACTGATAACTGGAATGTACAATGTTTAACAATAAATCACTCTCTGGGTTCTCATAACAAATCATTAGTTTAATGATATGGTAAGTTGTCTGGAGCACTATAACAATCAATACTCAATACTCAATATGGTTACAAGGTTCTGTATTGAGTATTGATTGTGATAGTGCTCCAGACAACTTACCATATCATTAAATTAATGATTTGTTATGTTCTACGATTCCACAGAGAGGAGGCGAGATCAAATGGTTTGAAGTTACTGAAAGTTGGGAAGAACTTCTTGACAGTCCGGCAATGGAATCAAAAAGAGGCCAGACAACTATCACAGACTACTGGAGGCCCATAAGTCATCAGCTGCTGGTCCTGGGCATGAAAGGAAAAAAAACCCAACAACAACTGCAGCCAATCTGCAAAAATACAGTATCAGTCCATGGTACACTGTAAACAAAGAAACAAATCTCTAGATAACTTGAGATACACTGGTTTAGGTAAACAAATTAACTTCAAATTGTTTGTTTTTGAAATTGGCTGGTTTTCCTAAACCACACTGAGAATCAGCCACAGTTGAGAGTTTGAATGTAAAACTGAAAAACTGTTATTAAAAATGGAAATGAAAAAGCCTCCAGTTCTCTCATAGCCATCCAGATGAAGAGGACTGGCGAGAGACAATAACCATGAGTATAAAAGCAGGCAATAGTTGACCGTTCCAGCTAAATATGTTTTCCAGTGTTCAGAGATGGAGAAATATGTGAGGCCAATCAATCTTCTGGTAATTAAGAACATAAGAACATAAGAAGAGCCATGCTGAATCGGGCCTCAGCCCATCTAGTCCAGCATTCTGTGTCACACTAGTTGTACACGGGGATCTCTAGCAGAAAGGAGGGCAGAACCTTCACCTGCTCCCGACCCCCCACAACCAGTACCCAGGGAAAATCCTGCCTGCCTCCATCAACACAGAGGTGGCACTTGGATGTCCATTTCAGTAGCTACTGATTCCCTTGGTATCCATATTGTCTACATATCTATTTATTCTATCCTCCACTCTGCCCTCTACTTCTATTGTTTTACTTGCTAATAAAGACTATCAACTTAGCCAAAATTTCCAAGTCCTTCATAATCTCAAACTGCCCACAGACCTTTGTTTTTTGAAGGTTCAATGAACACAATTTTGTTTAATGCTAAATGTATTAAAATAGTGCATAAATTTACTTTCAGCTGTGTAGAGAAGGTACATATAAAACAAAAAGAATTTTCTTGCTTAGATTTGAATCCCCTCTTCAAGATTATGCATGTATATGCAAAAACAAGTACTCTGAAAGGAAAAAAAATCCAAATTCCAAGCATTTCAGATAAGGAATACATTTAGCAATGAATGAACAATCTAGTTCTGTACATTCATAATTATATGATACTAGCTGTACCCGTGCACGCGTTGCTGTGCCATGACTCTCTCTCTCTATTTCTCTCTCTATTTCTCTCTCACCCTCTCTCTCTCTCACTCTCTCTCTCTCTCTCTCTCTCTCTCTCTCTCTGTATCTCTCTCTCTCTCTCTCTCTCTCTCTCTCTCTCTCTCTCTCTCTCTCTCTCTCTCTCTCTCTCTCTCTCTCTCTCTCTCTCTCTCTCTCTCTCACTCTCTCTCACTCACTCTCTCACTCTCTCTCTCTCTCTTACTCTCTCTCTCTCTCTCTCTCTCTCTCTCTCTCTCTCTCTCTCTCTCACTCTCTCACTCTCTCTCTCTCACTCTCTCACTCTCTCTCACTCACTCTCTCACTCACTCTCTCTCTCTCTCTCTCTCACTCTCTCTCTGTATCTCTCTCTCTATTTCTCTCTCTTTCTCTCTCTCTCTCACTCTCTCTCTCTCTCTCTCTCTCTCTCTCTCTCTCACTCACTCTCTCACTCTCTCACTCACTCTCTCTCTCTTACTCTCTCTCTCTCTCAAACACACACACTCTCTCTCACTCACTCACTCTCTCTCACTCTCTCTCTCTCACTCTTACTCTCTCTCACTCTCTCTCTCTGTATCTCTCTCTCTATTTCTCTCTCTCTCTCTCTCTCTCTCTCTCTCTCTCTCTCTCTCACTCTCTCTCACTCACTCTCTCTCTCTCACTCACTCTCTCACTCACTCTCTCTCTCTTACTCTCTCTCTCTCTCTCTCTCACACACACACACTCTCTCTCTCACTCACTCTCTCTCTCTCTCTCTCTCTCTCCTGGCGCTGCTTACCTCCTCGGCCCGTCCTCCTCCTGCGGACTCCCCTTCTTCCTTCCCTAGGACCCAAAAGGCCCTCGGCTGGCCTGGGATGCGCCTGGAAAAAGTGGCTGCCTATTTACTTTTACCAGGCGCTTCCCAGGGCAGCCGAGTGCCTTTTGGGTCCTAGGGAAGGAAGAAGGGGAGTCCGCAGGAGGAGAAGGGGCCGAGAAGGTAAGCTGAGGAGGGGGTGGCGGGGGGAGGCGTGTCCCCGCCCCCTGGCCACGCCCCCTGGCCACTCTTTTCAACCGGGTGGCGAGGGGGTGGGAGGGGCTGGGGAGGGAGGCGTGTCCCCGCCCCCTGGCCACGCCCCCTCGCCACTCTTTTAAACCGGGCGGCGAGGGGTGGCGGCGGGGGGGAGGTGGGAGGGGCTGGGGAGGGGGAGGCGTGTCCCCGCCCCTGCCACCCCTCGCTACTCTTTTAAACCGGGTGGCGAGGGGGGTGGCGGGGAGGTGGAGGGGCTGGGGAGGGGGAGGCGTGTCCCGCCCTGGCCCGCCCCCTCGCCACTTTTTAAACCGGGTGGCGAGGGGGGTGGCGGGGGAGGTGGGAGGGGCTGGGGAGGGGGAGGCGTGTCCCCGCCCTGGCACGCCCCCGCCACTCGTTTAAACCGGGTGGCGGGGGGTGGGCGGGGAGGTGGGAGGGGCTGGGGAGGGGGAGGCGTGTCCTCGCCCTGGCCACGCCCCTGGCCACTCTTTTAAACCGGGTGGCAAGGGGGTGGCGGGGAGGTGGGAGGGGCTGGGGAGGGGGGAGGCGTGTCCCCGCCCCCTGGCCACGCCCCCTCGCCACTCGTTTAAACCGGGCGGCAAGGGGGGGTGGCGGGGGGAGGTGGGAGGGGCTGGAGAGGAGGGGAGGGGTTTCCCCTCCTCCTTCCAGGTCCCCCCCCACGCCGCTCTTCCTGATCAAAGGAGGAGGCGGAGGCGCTCTGGCTGCCATGTGCGAACGTTCTAAGCGTTCGCTGGCAGCGGCGGCCGGGTGGGAGTTCAGTTGGCAATTTTTGGGGTTCGTTTTTGGGGTGTTGGGAGGGATGTAGGTCCGGTTTTTTTGCTGTTGTCTGTAGCGAGTGTAATGGTCCAGTCTGTTGTCAAGTTTGGTGCTTCTGCGAGCCATAGTTTCTTTGTCTATATACGACATTAAACGGACTGACCAAAATTATATATATAGATTAATATTTTAAAACCTTTGCCAACAGAGAATCAATTAGAACAGTATTCCCTTATGAAACAATGACTAATTTTCAACTGTTTTAATCAGTTTAAATAGCCACTGATCAGAGGAACACATCATAATGAAGCTCAAGTTCAATGTGGTTGGAGTCAAAATGGAATACTGAGAAGGAAGGTGATTATTAATGCGTTTGGGGTTTGCAGGAATATAGAAAAACCTCTGAAAAGTAAAAAGAGCAACCTCTTCCACTAGCCCCCGGGAGGACTGAGGATGCTTAGTGGTTATGAGGAGCCACAGAATGTTGGCCGAAAGTTTGAACAGGAGCACTCTTGTTGAAGGCTGAGGCCATGTCACAACACTTTATTGCAGATCATACCTCCCATACCAAATAATAAGCAGTTACTATTCTGAAGCAAAATTTAGCCTGTTAGTTTAGGGAGGAGTTTGGTCCCTCAGATGCAATAAGCCATTTCAGAAAAGCTCTACAATTCTGCATGATATTCATTTTAAGCACATCACTGAAATGGTCAGAAGATTCTGACCTGCTCCAGCGTCATCTTCTGCAGCTCCTTCTCCCAAGCTGCATGATTATCATCCAGGTTATAGGAAGCAGGCGGCGTGAGTCCGTGAAGAATCAGGGGGTCCCGGTCATGGCACAGGGCTGTCAAATGTCCAATATACAACTTCAACTTGCTGCGATTCTGATCAAGATCTAAAAGGGGCTGAATTACCTAAAGTGAGAGAACAGAAGTCAAACAGCCTGAAACACAAATCAGACATTTACTTAATTGTAACAAATAATGAGAAGAATAAGTAGAAATCACCAATGTCTTTCCACCTATAAATCTAATGTGAGGTGAGAGACAAGATAATATGTATAAATCTGAGTCCAGAAAATTCTACTGTCTTTTTATGAATTAAAAAAGCACACAAAGCAAGTTAACACATTTCTGAAAAAGATTACCGTATTTCACTGCATAATAGTTACCACGACTTATAAGTTGCATCCCCATTTTGGGGCTGCTTAGCTTGGTATATTTCACAGTCACAGTCTTCATTTACTCACTTGTGTACCTGCCTAGGTGAATGAAGGGTGCCTGCCCTTTGCAGCTATGGAGGCAAGCTGAGGAAACCTCCATGTTTCCAAAGGGTTCAGGCACACAGGCAAGTGAAGCCTCACTTGCCTGCTTGACTGAACTGTTTTCACCACATAATAGGCACACACCCCTTTTTGAAGGAAAAAAGCGTGACTATTATACAAAATATTGTATTTTAAAATATTCTGCAGATTTGAAAGAGAAAACTGGAGAACAGAAAATTCAGAAAGGCAATGTCTACTAATGATTGAAAATGAATAATTGGAAAGTACAAAACAAAAAAGGTATAAGATCTCTATTAGCAGTGGCTTTCAAACTTTCACCTGTCAAAAATTTCAGCTCCTACAAGCAAATCGGTAGCTGCACCTGCTGTCTGTCAGTGGGCATAAGGTATCTTTCCAATTGTACCCTCTAACCCTGCTAATGAATGTAGAAGCGTGATAATCTCTTAGTCAACAGAAACAGGTGCTGGTACTACTTTCAACAGTATCAGTGAATATACAACTCTTCTGGCTCCTTTGCTATGTTTCTAACACTCTGAATGGATTAATGGCTGGGCAATAGGAGGAGGTGAAAGCAACAGATTAGTGGTGTCAAAATGCTCCCCACCATACATCCACAGTTTATACCACAACAGCAGGATTAACATTTTAGCACTGTATAAAGGGGCAGCAGGCAATGCTACTGCTGTTACAAGGAACTTAGGTTAAAAAGGAAAATGCTGAAATGCAAAGCTATTGGGAAAGGGCTGCTTCTTATGCAAAACCAACTTTTTAAAAAGGCCTAGCTTCATTATTTTGCCTTGCTATAGAGAAGAAAAGTAGTTATCCTATCTATTATTGTTGTTGTCTGTGTCCAAATAATTTCTGACATATGATGACCCTAAAGTCAGAATGATTTTGCCATTGTCTTCCTTTAAGGTTGAGAAAGTGTGACTTGCCCATCCAGAAGGTTTCCATGGTTGAATGAAGATTCACACCTTGGTCTCCAGATGCTCTAACCACTATAAGACTCTGGCTTATATCCTACCAGACCTCACACAAAACTTACAAGCTAGAAAGCCTGCTGTTTAACTGATAATCAAAAATAAGTGACCCAGAGATGCCAAAAAACTAAATAATGTTTTGGAGTTTGAAGTAAAACTGCAACTATATTAACGCGCAAGCATTTTAAGAATAGGTAACGGAACCCCCGTCTTGCTTTAGAACTATCCCTGCAGTTTCGAAACACTCTGAGAGTTAGGATTGGTGATATGAAAGCAATATACACGGAATGGTCTGCTGCTGTCACTTTCCTTGACTATGTAATAAAAAGAAATAAAACCTTTTATCCAAGAAACCTAATAATTTCTGCAGCTTCTTTTAATGTTATATTTAACTCCTTTTACATACTGTTTTTGACTACGATCCCAGTTTTACATACTTAATTTCCACAATGCAGAAGATTTTACAGAACTGGTCTACCACAAACCTTGCATGATTATTTAAAACATTTTATCCTACTTACCCCTTCTTTGATACAACACATACCACTATTTAATATACCTAGAAATCATAACTGCTATCACTTCTGACATGAAATTCCTTAATTGTTGTAACTTTGATTGAACATTAGGAGGAACTTCCTGACCGTAAGAGCTGTTCAACAGTGGAGCTCACTGCCTCAGAGTGTGGTGCAAGCTCCTTCTTTGGAGGCTTTTAAACAGAGGCTGGGTGGCCATCTGTCAGGGGTACTTTGTGCTTTTCCTGCATGGCAGGGAGTTGGACTAAATGGCCCATGTGGTTTCTTCCAACTCTATGATTCTATGATAGCAGTCTAATTCCCTCGCCAGTTTCCCCAACAGGAATGCATGTATTTATATTAAGAAATATATCTCATTGCATTCAGTGGGATTTACATTCAGTAAAATGTATATATAATTGCCATATATACAATTTAAAAATAATCAGCTGGGAATCCAAATCAAGCCCTGGGTTCAGGAGGCCACTGCAAACTTGGCATTACATTAAAAAAATTACTCTTACGATGGGGAAAGAAAGATCAAGAATATGAAAGTAGGGTTGGAAAAACAAAACTATAAGAGCAACGTATTACTTTTCCTTTATGTTAGAGAATTATAAATATTTTATGCAACCCTGAAAAATGATAAAAGCATACCTTTTAACATAAAAAAGTTTATTTTAACCTTAGTCATCTTGTCAATCACAGATGAAAACTGATCACAAGGCGATACTCTATAACAGAAATATTGCTGTTATAATCACTATAATCCAGTCAATATGCATGTTTGTCTAGTTGGCTCTTTAGGATACATTATCTACATTATGGGAGTAGAATATTGTAAATTGAACTGGAAACAAAAACAGTATTTTCCATTGATAAAGCACTTGTTGACAGCATCCTAATTTTGGAAAGGGCTGACCCTGTCTTCCTAGAAAGGAGCAGAGCTCCCACCGGAGTTCACATCTTTCCCTTGGCATGCATTAACCCTGGTAGTAAGCAGTTCCCTTATCTCTCATTTTCTCCCACATCTAATTTGAGCAGTCCACTTAGGAAGAGTCACAGTGCTTCCCACAACAGCAAAGCTTATCTCAAGAGGATGCAAAAGCACCTGCTAACCAGAAAAGCAAAGCTAGAAAGGACTGATGAAGCAGAACATTGGTTTCTTGCAACCTGAATGCTTGCTAGAGGCAGAAGGAACTATTGAGGCTTATCTAGGATATAAAAATAGCTTCCAAAACCATTTTGCTTTTTGAACTATAAGAGAGATACAACTATCCCTACTCAGAGGCTAGCAATGTTTGTTAATCAAGAAATTTTAAATATTTTGACCATTTATTTGTAGCTGAACAAAACAATTACAATGGAAAATTGGATTTATAAAAAAGTCAGCGCAAGTGTTGTACTATCTGATCTACCGTATTTTAATTTCAGTGTTGACAATGCATTCCTTTGGACTAACCACTGCTTTTTGTTAACATTATTCAATACGATGTGACACAAATTGTATTGAGAGGTTTATAAAAAAGATATAAAACACATTTAAAACTATACAACTAAAGATTAATTAAATATTGAAACTTAAGAACAGGCCATGTCTATTATCCAAACTATTTTATATTCTCCAAAGCAAGAGAGCCTTGAAAACAGCGCCAGACATATCAATCAGAAACTTGTCAATGCCATAAGACTATGGGAACAATGTATTCTAAGAGACCGAACAGAAGGAACAGAACCATAACTACTGCTCAACCTCAAATGAGATGATGTGACCATCTTCATTTAAAAAATTACGCTTTGATCTAGCAGCTTTCTACCTACACAAATCATGTGTTGAATCAATAGTCTTTAGGGCAGTCTTTAGATATCCCAGAAATCTAAAGCCTGCAAAATACACACTTGGAAGATCTGAACTTTCATGTTCAAGACTCCCCATGTCAACTCTAGAAAAAAGTAAAGAACCGTGCTCTTCCATGAATTCTCATGTAGCAGCTCTAATAAGCTGCAGTTGAATAACAATTGTACGGTGGATGTTCCTTTCACCAGTTCTTCTGAAATACTAACTCTATTATGCACTTTCCTGAAATACTTCCAGCTGATTATTATTAAGAACATTTACTTGAGATTTGGCACAGAGTGGTTTTCTCCTTTCCCCTCCCTATTTTCCCCAACATTTATTTTTCTTTTGTCATATATCTTTCAAATCATAAACTTGTGGGAGTTGTTTTCGTGTGGGATGTCCTTTCAATGGAAGAACAGACATACAAAGTTTTTAGAATGTAAAAACTGAATCATACTTTGTCTCTTACGCCCAACAAGTATGATCCTTAACAAAGTGTTGGTTTAAGTTGACAGGGATCCTGGGGAGATTCTCACCACTCCCCATGCCTTAAAAAAGAAATGATAAGGAACCTGTGATTAATTTCTATACTAGCGCTGCTGTGGGTTGAATATTGTGGAAGGTTCCAACACGGAAGCTTAACACCAACAGCCCCTGGGTGACTCATCTCTCTACATAACACCTTAAAAGAAACTTGCTCAAGGAATCTTGGCATTGAAAGACCTCTCTGCTTTCATTTCTGCCAGAGTCAATCAGGAATCATATTTATAAAACAAATTCTTGCTGAAATTTTTACATATTAAAAGTAAATCTTATGGATTAATGACTTTCAGAGCTCATGGTCTGAAGAATACAATAAATTAATTTAAATACAAATAAATAAATAAAATGAAATATGCTTTTTCTATTATTAGGAAAAAAGTTTCCAACGAGATTGTGAAAACATTTGCAGCATGTCACCATGCTAAGGACTTTTAAAAATAAAAATAATGTAATGCAATCATCTGTAGATATCTCACAAAATTGCCACAACTGGCAACTTGTGTCCCCAAAATACTTTTGATCTTCTCAACAAAGAGTTTGGAAAAGTGGAGTAATGTTCTATTGAAATGTAAAGATGTGGCAAAAATAAAAAATGGAATGCTCACAGACCACAAAATAATTTCAAGGGGGAGACTACTACTACTACTACTACAAGGGAGAACATCAAAAACAAAGCTTTTATCCCTATGCACACTGTATTTTGCTTATTTCTGTCTCCAAGTGTCCTCATCTCAAAAGCGGTTTGGCTTCTTCCAGAGTAAAGCAAAACAGAACTGTTCTATGGGGACTGAAGGGCAAGATGAGATCACATCATGGCAATGTCAAAAGCTGTCTTCATGTGTCAGCTTTTCCCCTGCTTAAAAAGTTTAGAAAACTGGCAGTATGTTAGCACTGTTCAATGTGTTAGAAACCACAAAGTCTGGACTCAGTCCTTATATGATGCAAATGATGCTATGTTGTAGTTTATTTTCCCAGGAATAGAGACTTTTGGACTTTTTTTAAAAAACAGGTGACATTAGGTTTGTTAAAAGATGGCAAATTAAATTTAATCTGCTCAATTTTTGATGAAATCTTCTTAAGTCAAAAGGGTTGATGCCTTGAAAAAAACAATAAAAAGAAAATAGATGTTGAATCTATACTCAAATTGTCTCCAAGAACATCTCCATGATGTTGACTATTACTGACAAGAATGTAGGAGTGATAATCTGTGTTTTCAGTTCTTTTTTGCCTTTAGCTGAAAGTTCTGAGGTCAAACTCACTAGCGAAAGTAGTCAATAATTACTAAGGATTTAATTCTCACATAGATGGATGGTGCCTCTATTCATCTATGCGAGAGAAAGAATGGACAGGGAAGATAATACACTTATGTTGCAGTTTGATGTAGCCAATGGAGGTAGAAATATTGCAATGGGAACCACTGTAGGAAAGATGGATGGCAGGGGCTAGGTATTGGTTGTAGCAATCACAAAACATCAAGATGCCTCTCAGTATGTTGCAGCTGATAGAGAATGGTGTCATAAATGTTGCTGAGTTGAAGCTGACAATAGAATTTGAGACAAAGGCATGAGTTGTGGACATAAATAACCCAATAGGTCCTACTATAGAAGAGACGCCTTGCTGATGTAGGCACGATAGCTAGTTTCATGCCTACATCATACTACACAGTAGTAGGAGCTCCCTATGTGTAAAATGATTTCAACGATGGAAATGTGTAAGAATTCTATTCATAGGTCAAGTCATGTATTCTTCAAAAATACAATTTTGAGTAGGTAGATATCATCAACAGGTCCATTGACGCTGACTAATGTTTAGTGGAAAGGGTGCTCTGGAGTAAACACTGTCTTGTTGCTCAGTTATTACTTGACAACTGGAAGACATCCTAAAAGGCTGACAATGATGGGATTTTTCAATTATGTAACCTTCCCATAGACTGAAAAGACAATGAGCAAGTAGCTGCCAGATTAGGCATTTTTCTTACAACTCATATGCACTTTTTGAGGAAGGGGTCTTAATGCTCTGAACTCAAGAGCTCATAGGCATCCAAAGTCCTAATACTGAAAAACTCAGAAAAAGTCTGAATAGAAAATATAATTTGATGAGAAAAAGATGAAAAACGAAATGTTGTTATTTCACAAATTAAAGCCAAAAATATGGAAAGGTTCCAAGATTAGAAAAGGAGCAGAAGTCCTGCCTAAACATGCATATTGGGGTGGAGTTCCCGCCTAAAATGCTTTGCTCAGCTCAGAAAGAGAGGGCCTGTGCAGATGCAGAACAACTGATATGTGTGAGTCACTGAGACAACTAAGAAAGGCTTATTTTCACTGTAACAGGCAATTGCTGCTCTTTTATACAATTTCACCAATTCACTCCTGTATACACAGAGGACCTGTTCATCAGTCACTAAACAAACTGTTGGAATTTTAAAACCATCTAAAGATCTATCTCTTCCAGCTGGACTACCCAGCCAGTTTTAAGCATGGATTTTATACTTGTGTTCTGTGTTTTAATGTCGGATCTATGTATTTTAATATGTTGGGGCCGTGGTGGCACCACGGGTTAAACTGTTAAACTGTTGAATCTGCTGACCTATTGGCCATTTGAAGCTGCAGGTCAAGGGGAGCTCCTGCTGTTAGCCCTAACTCCTGCTAACCAAGCAGTTCAAAAGCATGCAAAAGTGAGTAGATCAATAGGTACCACTTGATGGGAAGGTAATAAAAGTGCCTATGCAATCATGCTGCCAAACATGACCAAGAGGTGTCTACGGACAACAGGCTTCTTGGCTTGGAAATGGAGCACAACCTCCAGAAAGCCAGAGATGGAAGGAGAAGCCTTTACCTTTGTTCTGTGTATTTGTATGTCATTGTTATTCCACTGTATTAAAGGCATTGAATGTTTGCCTATCTGTGTATGTTGTAATCTGTTCTGAGATAGAACAGAATAAAGTGTTATTGTTATTATTGTTATTATTTTATACAGATGTTTTAATATGTAACTTTTATAGAAATTCAGTTTAATATGTATATTTGTAGAATATGTGAAATGTTTATGTGTTTTAACTATGCTGTAACCCACCAAGATCCACAAGGAGAAGCGTGTAAGCAATAAAATAATTACTATGCAACTCCCTTTGAACATGTATATCTTCTCCCTTCAAAATAATCTCTTCCTTAATTTAATTCTCTTGATCTTTATTCCCAAGAGGTCTGAATATTCACTCAAATTCCCTCTGTATTTGAACTCTTCCTAACTGCCATTTTTAGATTGTAAGCCTTGGGACTGGGAATCTGCCTTAGTTGCTTATGTAACTGTTAGCTACCATATACATTGATGGAATAATATAAGTAAAGCAAGAAAATTTAAATTTAATATTTGCGCTTAGTGCTACTTTTCTTTTATCAAAACTTGGCAACATTTCCTCATGTCAGACAATGAGTTAATTGTAATGACCTGGAACTCTCATTTCTAACATTAGTAGTCATAATATAAAAAGCACACAAGCCATTGTGAGTGCCATTTTTGGCATAAGAATACGATTTAATTAGACAAAGTATGTTCTAAACCGCAACAGCTGAGTAGCTTGACTTTCTCTCGTTTCTAGTCATTTCCGTTTCATATTATGTAGTTCTGGTTCCTTTTGCTCTTTTTGCATCGTGTTGTACCACATTATAATTTCTAACACATGATTTAAACTGCAGTAGAGGAGTTATAAATAATTTCTGATATCCTAATGATGTCACCACCCATTTATCTGTTGTAAGATTACTTTCCTATGGCAACAGGCGAGAGCAACAATAATCAGATCCAGCAACATGAACATCAACAATAGATCAACAATCTGATATAGTCATATTAAGAGAAAGGTCTGTATGTGTCTTTCAGTTTTATCTTGGCCTTCATTCTTCATGAACAGTGACAAATGGACTGAAGTCGTCCCTTGTCTGTGAATTAATAATTTCCATTAACTTACCTCATCTCACTGTGCTCATTGGCATTTTTCAGCAAGATACTTACACTCTTCATTGTGAACAGCTTATCATCAAACACAAAACATAGAAATGACAGAGAAGCAACTCCAAAGAGATGTGAGATCACTACCAGGCATGAATCAAATTGCCTTCCCCTCACTAAAAGGGATTGCCAATTCAATCTAGATTGTGAAACTATAGTTTGTCCCTGTTACAGCAATATGGATTTACAAGATATTGATTTGGAATTAAGAATATGAACCATGTAGCAACACTCCATCAGTGTAAAACAATTAACAAGATAATTTACTTGACAGAATGTGTGGAGGGAAATTGGAGTATTATTTGTTTCATCAAGTTACGTTTCTCCCCCAAATCCAAATGTGATTTAACAAACACTTCAGGTAACTGTGGCACCTAACAACCGTGCAGAAATCTCAACAGCATGGTTCACTGTGCTCAAATCCTGAAATCTCAATAGTGGTGAAATATTCTTTTGAGTTGTTTATATTTATTTTTTAAATCCAGTTTTATAGGAAATGTTTTTGTTCTTGCAAATACTGATAACTGCGTTGAAACTGTATTGCCAATCTTTCTTGTTCCAATGTGAATCATGCCACTGCTTTACATATATCACATGCTCTGGAAAGGTGTTCCCACAATGAGACAAAATAGTAAGAACATGTTTATTAAAAATAACACATAACACACAACACACAACTAGGAAAAAAAACATTTACATGCAAAGGCCACATTAGAAAGGGAAAGACGCTCAAACCTCACACAGAAGCAAGATGCAAGAGAGATCATGGGAAACTTTTCTACTGGTAAATAAAGCCGATTCTCACCGTTCTGAACAAAATGGCTGAACTAAGAGCATCTGATTGGCTATGCCCAAATACCCTCCTCCTCATCCTATTGGTTGAGAGAAGACAAGGGGAAAGCCCCAGAGCAGCATGAGAATGAAATAAAGATTTGATTAGTATTTAAACTCTACAAAAAAATAACATGGAAGTGGTTAAGGAAACAATAACTGCGATTTCCTCTTTATTCCGGTATCTTCACATTATTCTGAATCACAAAAGTTATCTTTAGATAACTTACATTTATTTTACTTCAATATGCTGAATATAAAGCATACTTGATAAACTATTTTACATTTCACCTTCATCTCATATAGTCATTGCCTTCTGTTGTTGTCGTACTACACATAAGGGAACTGCCTTAACTGTGTGTAAAAGAAATCTCATTCCATTCCCCAGGAACTGAAATTGAGAACTGCTGTATATTGCTTTAATCTGTAACTTCAATACTGCTCCACCATAAGAGGCATTATGGCTGTCCCATCTAGAGAACAATCAGAAAAGTTCAATCGACTGATTGGTTGCTTCTTAATTTTAAAGCTCAGCATGACAAGAAGTGGGTGGGAAAATAAGTTTATACGTGACGGTTACTTCCAAGTTTTTATTTTACCACTTTGTTATTCTTTACCCAAAGACATGCTCATGACAAGCCATGCCTCTCATACTTTTCCTCTTAATCTCATCTAGGAAAATGGATGGATCATATTGTATGCCACAGTGAGCAAACATATTTAGGGGCTCCCATTTTTCATTTCTTCCAATAATAAATCCAATGTATGCAGTGATTTGTATATACATGAAATATGATATGGACCCTCTAAAGCCAAACTATGCTAGTTTTTAGAATTATAAGGATACTGAGAAAGCTGTGAGCGATTTCCTTTGGCTAGGAAGTAATAAATGAAGGTCTACTACTGATTTATCTAAATTGGCATATTCTGTAATACTAATAAAGGTTTTCCAGTTATGCGCAACTTATAGCATTCATTACCTTCCAAAGCATGTCTCAATTCAATCAGCCATACAGATTTAAACCAGCATTATAAATGGTAAACTGATTTCATTTTAGGTCAAGCTTCACTGAACTTGTGAGGAACAGAATGTGGTCATTTAGCAGAGATGCTAGGATTTCCACGGGGGAAATGTACTGCATTGCTCACTTATTGTAAAGCCACAAGGCTAGACAACACTTGGTTAAATCACAAAGTCTTCATAGAAACAAGCAGTTTAAAATGCACTTCAAATATATTAGTATGAGAACAATAGTTCCAAACATTGCTAGCAACACTCCTTCTTGATACAGAAACATAAAAGAATTTCATGGGAATTCCAGTTTGGAAGACCTACTTCTGGTCTCATATATTCAACATGTTCACACTTCTAAAAATGACAAACACTTTTAAAAAGAAAGAAAGATAAAGGAATACATTCTTACCTGATCTGGAGAGGGTTTATGGTTAGTTTGGTTGGAATGAGATGATGATTTGAGATGATCATCGTCATAGTTATCTGCCATCAATTTCATGCGGTTTTGAGTCTACAAGAGATAAAAACTTTAATCATTCAGTTCTGAAATTATTAAATTTGTACTACACATTAAAGACAGCATTTGATACGAGCAAAAATTTCCCACAGAGTATACACTAGAAGACCATATATTGAATATTTAGTTCTTATTCACACAAACTCAGCAAAATGTTCTAGTCATTTGAACAAACCAATGGACACATCTGCAAATATTGATAAGAAAATGGGGACATTGGGTTGTATATTATGTGATACCATCCCTCATATTGTTGGTAGGATTAGATAGATTTCGAATTACTGGCATGCAGATTAGATTGGGATGAACAATGAATTAGTATTAGAATTAATTTAAATTAGCTTCAGGGATAAGAAATGGTTAAAGACAAAATAAATAAAGGCACATATGGAGATGGCTTCCATTTCATAGACCTTGCATCAAGTTAGCCATAAACACTTTTAAAAAGAGTTTGGGATGCCTGTCTCTTTGTGTTTGTGTGTTTTGGTGAGTTCAACCAGATAAATTAGACAGGCTTACAAGCTATGTATATTCTACAGAGTTCTGTAAAGTATCTTTTTCTCTTTATAGATGACAGCCTTAAGGAGCATTAATAATTACAAATAAGCCATATCACTTAAAAAATATACCTAAAAAGCAGAAAATTAATTAGAACATATAACTGATTGCATAAAAGAGGCTGGAAAACTGGGTATTCTACCAAACAAACAACTACAGGTAAACCTAACATACTTTTATCTTAACATTACTCTATTTTGGCAATATAATAAAATATATTGCTGCATTATATAGTTATGTTTGGAGTTGTAGCACAATCTACAGCACATAGATTGTATGTGTATATAGTCCAATACTACAAAATTGATTGAGTCCACATTGAAGTCACATTCCATTATTGGAGAAATATTTTATGGATAACTTAGAATTATAATTAAATTGAATTTACAGTTATGGTAAAATAGGCAATTTGAACACCCTGGCAATAAGTAATAGGGCTCTTAAGATTCTGAATAAGGCATCTGTACATGTTTGTCAGTACAAATATGTACAAATGCCTTAATCAACTTGAGCTTGACTTTAGCTCAGTATTTCTGAGCTAAAGTCAAGCAAAATTGTCAAATTAAATTTAAGGGTTAGTATCACTGCTAATAGTTGCAATTTTCTTTGCTTCGTTCTTCTTCTTTCAAATTTATAGGCTGCCACTCCCCGGAGGCCCAGAGCAGCTTACATCAGACATGAGTGATACAATAAAACAGTAAAAATAGTAAAAACAGTAAAACATAAAACTGATTAGCCAGGTGGGAAGGCCTGCCTAAACAGATAAGTCTTGCACGCTCTCCGAAACGCTAGTAAGTTTTGGAGCGTATGGATTTTAAGCGGAAGAGTGTTCCAAAGAGACGGAGCCACAGCAGAGAAGGCCCTGTGCCTGGTCTTTGTAGATCGTTTGATCTTGAGACTGGGAACTACAAGCAGCATTTTATCTTCAGATCGAAGTGGTCTCTGAGGTTGATAAAAGGCAAGTCAATTTTTTAGATATAATGGGCCGGGCCGTGTAATGCCTTGAAGGTGAGGACCAGCAGCTTAAAGACGATTCGATACTCGATTGGAAGCCAGTGAAATTTTGTAGAATTGGAGTGATGTGGCACCTTGCAGGGCCCCCCTCAAAGAGTCTAGCAGCTGCATTTTGGACCAATTTAAGTCTACAGATGGTACATTGTATTTTAATGTATTTTAATGCTAACTGTATTTTTAATGTATTTTAATTCTGACTGTTTTTGGTTTTCTACTATATGTATACTGTGTTTTTGGCATCGAATTGTTGCCGTTGTTAGGCCGCTCTGAGTCCCCCCTCGGGGGTTGAGAAGAACGGGGTAGAAATGGTGGAAATAAATAAATAATAAATAGATCCTAGTAAGCCGGTGTAAATAGCATTGCCATAGTCTAGTCTCAAGATGACCAAGGCCTGGATCACTGTGGCCAGGTCAGCTCTACGGAGGTAGGGGGCCAGGCGTCTGATACGATGCAGATGGAAGAAGGCCATTCTACTGATGGTGGACACCTGGGCTTCCATCGTCAACCGAGAGTCTAATTGGACACCCAGGCTCTTCACTCGAGGTGACGGGCGCGATGCCTCGCTGTCTAGGGTCGGTAAATTGATGGTCCCACCACTCGGGGAACGTTGAGTGTCATCGGCGTATTGATAACACTCTAACCCGAAATCGCAGATCAGCTATGCAAGAGGTCACATGTAGATGTTGAATAAGAGGGGGGAGAGGATGGCTCCTTGGGGCACCCCACAAGATAGGAGAGACCTTTACGATATCCGCCCTCCCCACTCAACCTGCTGACCTCGATTATGGAGGAAGGAGGACAGCCAGTTGAGAGTTGTACCTCTGATTCCCACAGTCGAGAGCCGATGAATCAGAAGGTCATGGTCGACTGTGTCAAAAGCCGCTGTGCGATCTAGCAACACCAGAAGAGCCGACCCAGTTGGCAGTGGGTCCAGCCCGTTCCATGTCCAGCCCGAAAGCCAGACTGAAAGGGGTCTAAACCAGCTGTGTCGTCAAGGAATTGTTGTAATTGTTCTGCAACAGCTCTCTCGATCATCTTTCCAAGGAAGGGAAGATTTGACACAGGGCGGTAGTTCGCTAGGGTTGAGGGGTCTAAGTCTGGCTTCTTCAGAACTGGAGAGACTATGGCAGCTTTTAGAACTTCTGCAAATATTCCTTGTGCCAGAGAAGTGTTGATAATCTTTCTTAGAGGGTCACATAAACCTCCCAGGCATGGTTTGACCAGCCAGGAGGGGTGCGGATCAAGGGAACAGGTGGTCGATCTTGCTACAGCCACCAGCTTCTCTATATCATCTGCATCAAGAAGGGAAAACTGGTCCAGAACAGGACCCGTAAGGGGCAGTGGGGTCTCAAGTTTTTCCATAGTGTCCAATTATTAGCCGGAAGGGCCTGCCGAAGCAGCAAGATCTTCTCCAGAAAATTGTTCTGGAAACCCTCAGCCGTGAGGGACACCTCTGAGCCTTTTGGAATCGTAGGACCATAGTTAGTGAATGAATAACTTTGAACAGCTGTGCCGGGTGGGAGCTGGCGGCTGTGATCAGAGGTGAAATGTGCTTGTTTCGCTTCGGTGATGGCCTGTTCATAGGCCTTCAAGTAAGATTTATACGCAGATCTTGTTATTTCATCACAAAGCTCTCACCAGATATGTTCCAATCGTCTCTTCTCTAATTTCATCAATCTGAATTCATCAGAGAACCAAGGAGATTGGTTTCTGCGGATGCAGAGGAGGCATTTCGGCACGATTTCATCGAGCGTTTCTGATAGACTGGTGTTCCAGCTGTCCACGAGTGCATCGACTATGTCATTTGTTGGTTCCATAGCCCTTAATACACTTAGGAATCTGTTGGGTTCCATTAGTCTCTTTGGGTGGACCCATCGTGGATTTGGAACTTTATCAGGTGGTGGGGTAAGTGCCAGCTGAACCTTCAGAACATAGTGGTCAGACCACAGTACGTCGAATACAGAAGGGGAAATCAATTGGATTCTGGAACTGAAATTTAGGTCTAACGCAGGGCTCAGGAACCTTTTGACTCAGAGAGCCATAAAAGCAAAATATTTGGAAATTTATTTCAGTGAGAGCCATATAATATATTTTAAAACTGAATTCAACTAAATGTGAGCCTCTGAATTTATTTTTTAAGCTTCCTTCTCTTCCCAGCACCCGCCGAAAGAGCCAGATGCAATCATGAAAAGAGCCGCATATGGTTCCCGAGCTGTAGGTCCCTGACCCCTGGTCTAACGTATGGCCAGCTTGATGGGTATGGCCAGAGTTACATAGCGAGAGACCTAAAATCGCCATATTAGCCACCAGACCAGAAGCTGCATTAGAAAGGCCAGTGGTGTCAACATGGACATTAAAGTCATCCAGGACAATGAGTCTGGGGAACCTCAATGACCATTCTGATAGTGCTTCTAGCAGCTGAGTTAGGTTACCTATCAGTGAATTGGGCGTACGGCAGATTATCTTTTTTGTTACATGCCCCTAAGTTTTATTCTCGATTTATCACTTCTGAACAGGGAGGTACCAAGATTAAGAGCATCTGAGGACATGAATGTATTAAAAATATGTATCCCTTGGCTAACTGTTATACAATGTAATCATAAGATTTCAGTGAAAATTGAGCTTTTAGGGAAAAGATTCAGCCAATAAAATAATGTAGTATGATATTCAAACAATTCAATCCTGCTACTATAATATTTGTAAGCATGTACACATTGTTTAAACGTATACAATTTAAAGCATCTAAAATGCCTTTAGTGCAATTACTCTCATTTATTTATTTATTTATTTATTTATTTAATATTCTTCTATCCCGCCCTTCTCCCCACAAGGGGGACTCAGGGCGGCCTAACATAGGCATGAACGATGCTTGCAATGTATACATCATAAAAATACAATTAAAACAGTAAAACATTAAAAACATCATAAAAACATCATACACATCAGCCAATAAATTCATTTAACAATAATATTAGAGTGCCAGTAAAACCAAAAATCAAGTCGGGAAATCCAACGTCGCCAACACAAATTCCTTTCCCATTGTCACAATGGTTCGACACACCATCTAATTAAGGCATGGAGAGGACTTCTAAGTACACATGTTCAAATCTTAATATTTAGGGGGATGCTGGAATAATAGTGAATAGGACTATGCCAGACTTCTGCTTCTTTAGAACTCAAGTTTTGTAGATACACCTTTTTGCATTTTTGAGAGAATTACTGTATGTGTGTGACCTTCAATCTTCCAACTATTGCCATGGCCTGGAAGGTATGGCAGACCTACCAAAGTAGTCAAAACTACCAAAGTTACCCATCCAAATATAGAAATACAATGGCCTAGATCAGAAAAACAATTCTTGTCCAATAAATAATGACAGAGACCCAGCAATAAGCCACATATTCTCCAATGTCTCAGACTTTGGGGGATACGATATGTTTTTCCTAAACCAGTTTCTATGAGGCCTGAACAAGGAAAACGGTTTAAGGGTTGCTACCAAACCAGAACAGTATTTGATTCTAGTTTGATAACCTAATTCAGAGAAAACCCTCAAATCAGTTTCCTACAATAGAAATCACATGAAATGATAGCTTAGATATTTAAGAGGAAAAAAGCCTTAAAACTAAAATATTTTTAAAGCTGTCCCCTTCCAAAAGAAAGAAAATAATATGAGTATATATAGTTAAAGGCATATACAAATGGAGGCAGGAATGGTTGAACATGGGCCAGAAATGTTTGTTTAAATACTGAATTAGGATCATCAAATGTAGAGTGGGTCAATATAAAAGATAACAATATGTGACAGGCATCTACACTGACCTAAGTTAGAACCCAGACTTGCTATTAAAGACTAAATATTGCATTATTGTTGCTGTCTTCGGTTAGTTTATATTATGACTATAGGTCTACTGCAAATATCCCTCAAGCATTACATACTAATCATCTTAAGTGATATGTTCTTTTGATCTTGAATTACTGTTTGTTGCATCACCAGACACTTAAACAGCATGAAATAAAACATTGTGGCAAACATTCTCAGACTTTAGTCCTTGTTTACAGAATTGGGAAATAAAAGGAAAAACACCTGCCCTTCCTCATGCCTGGATCTCTTAGATGTGGTAGCATGATGTTCAAGAAAACACACCACTGAAAGAGCTAGTTATGAACCCTTATTTTAAGAGATACAGCTGAGGAAAAGGACCACTTATATTACCCTATATATCCTATATGTGTAAGTCGAGACACTTTAGTAAAAAAAAAATCAACCCAAAACGGTTGGGTAGACATATCCACAGGTCAATTTGAGTACTGTACCTTAACACTTATGAAAAAAGGAAACTATGCCCTTCTCTGAGCAGGGTAGCAGAAGGCAAGAGATTAAGCAATAATGGGAGAGCCTAAAAGCATGTACCCCCTCTAAAAAACAAAAAACCCAAACATATTTTAATAAGACAGAACACGTGTTTTGAGTAGCTGACAGTCATCATTTTTTTAAACCCAAAAATTAGGAAACAAAAAGCTGAAAGGGAATAATAGTTGTTCTTGTTGTTAATAGTATGCTTATTATTTGGGGTAAGACATAAAAGGTAATGGTATTGTAGGATTTTTTTTACACCAATAGCAAAATAGTTTCTGTCAAGAGCAACATTTCTCAATGAAGGGAATTCTTTATGCCAACCATGCTACAAAATAAATAAATAAATAAATAAATCACACCACAGCAGTGCTGCAATTGTCAGTAATAAAATTTATTGTTAAGAGCATTTCAACAGTTTCTAGTACTGCCTCCCCTCTTTTTATAAGTTTCATTGGCTCTGTATAGTCCCAAATGATATTTGTAGTTTTTCCATGGTGTACTTTATCTGTAGTGTACTTTTATCAAAACTAGGTCCCTTGCATCCTTAAAGATCAATACAGCCACTTCGTCCTTCCTAGATAGGATCAGAAAGCATGCCCTTGCTGTTATTCCACCTCCAACTATTCTGTCTCTCAGACAGCCACAGCCCTGGGAACCATCCCTTCATGTTTGCCTTGGAAGCATTTCCAGGGGCTGTTTCTCAACTGAGCTTGTATTTGACAAATGATGAGGGAATATTGATTTTGGATTCTCAGCAGCCTTCAGCGGGTGACACAGTATCTTCATCTTTGAATGTGCAATTATCGTTCTCAGGAATACTGTGAAAAAGAGATTCCAGAGGTAACAGCTATGGTTGGGGTACTGAGTTGCTACGTTCTACCTGTCCCTGCTTTTATCTCTTTGGGAAGCTATTTCTTTAACTTATGAAGTAACAACAATGTGAAGCCATATAACTATACTTAGTCACCTGATTCTGAAGACAGCAAATTTGTCTCATGAATAGGGCAACTATGGGTGTAAGTCTCTAGTAAAGTGTCTCTTTCTGGTGTGCCAATGCTGTCCTGGCTGCAAAGCAACTGATTATATAGTTTACCTTCATAAAGAGGGCAGTTTGCTATTTTGGTAAATAAGGAATTGTTTCTGTGAAGTTTCAGGTTACAGCTGTGATCTAGTTTTTCCTCTGCTTGGGCAGTGACTAGGCTTCCAAATATTCCCACCAGCTTTTCCATATCATGTTTTGACTAGAAGGACATTGGACTTTCTGAAAATCTCAACATGTTACCAAAAAGAAAGAAAAGCAAAGAAAAAAAGAAAGAAAAGAAAGCCAACCTCCAAGAAGCAATTGTAATAGACTAATTTTGTCTTTAAAATAACCCTATTTATTAAAGGTGGCTGAAATTCAGATATATTTTAAAAATCATTCTATGTCAATTCTGAAATAAAACATGACACTAGGGACCACCATGTGCCATCTAACTGGATGAGGCTTAAAGGGATTCAACAGAATTAGGAACAACAACAACCACCATTTTATTTCTAACCCGCCCTCTTTCCCCATAGGGGACTCAGGGCGGCTTCCAAAATGGCAAACATTCAATGTCAAATGCTCTCATTTTGTCTAATATGTAAGAAATAGTTTATCAAGCCTAAACTCAAAATTCTGCAGATTCATAATGTAGGTTATGGGCCAAAATAGGATACTGCTAAAACTCTGAAGTGAAAGTACATCAATTTAAAGTTGGAACATTACATAGAATTGTTTGTGAATTAGGTAGGAAGAAAAGTCCAGTGGTACTGAATATGAAGTACCAGCAAACTAACTTTGCCCATGCATTCACAGTGTATAGAAAGGGGTCCAGATGAGAATGAAGGGTGGCTAGAGTATCACTTTTTGAATACAGCTCAAAGGATTTCATATAAGCCTGACTTTGTGGGAGTGTCCTAGAAGATAAAATGTGATGTGTTCCATAGACTATCAATCCATAAAAGCAACCTGATTCAGCTGCCTGCATTACATTTCTATGGAAGAACTTTCTTACTTTTCCTTCTACATCAGTAAAGAATGAGGAAGAAAGCAAAGAATATATGCCCTTTTGACTACTGTTCTTGCTTTCCTTTTCCCTCATGTTTTAAGGTCTATAACAAAGCTTTGTCTGTCAAACTGAAAACCTCTCTTGTCTAGTTTCCAATATACCTCACAACCTCTGGAGATGCCAGCCATAGATGTGGGCGAAACTTCACAAAAAAATGCTTCTGGAACATGGCCATACAGCCTGGAAAACTCACAGCAACCCAATGATTCCGGCCATGAAAGCCTTCAAAAACACATTGATTTTTTAATATTTGTCATTTCCAAAGCTCACTGGGATATGTGGAATATGGATAGGTGGAATGGTTCACAAACCATGGAAAACCTATACATCATGTGCATATTGACAGCAGATATAGGATATAAAGCCTTTTCTCCAAGCTCATCTTTTATTTTGAATGCTCATGAGGCTTGCCTAATTCTCACACTGAATCCGAAGGATCAAGTGGGAAGGGGAAAACCAGGGAAACCATAACAACAATAAACTTTAGGCCCACTGCCTACAAATTCTCCAGTATACTCTAATCATATAGAGTATTTTTAGATATTCAGTTAAGGCAAGGTTCACAACCTATTAATATTTATTTGTAAGCTAAATGTATATGCTGCCTTTTTGTCAATGAGCTCACAATGGCATACATGGCTGTCCTCTCCACTTTATCCATACAACTCAGTGAAATACATTGTGCTGGGAAACAGTAACTGGCTCAAATTCACCCACCAACCTTGACAACTCCAAAAACATAATTATTACACCATATTGGCTCTTGCAGCAAAGGCACTTCCAGTCATTGTGCTATTCCAGAATAAGAGGCTTTACAACAGCATCTTGTTGATTTATCTTTTGTATACTCACCTTCTTAAACTTTAATTTCCAGAATAAGAATTCTAAGGGTCTTTTTAGAGAAGTGGAAAAAACTGCTGAAGTAAGGGATTTGAAAAGACACATGGCAAGAAAATCTAAACAGCATTAAAATTAATGATGTGTCAGTATGGTTGTCTATAATTTCAGTTTCCTCATCTGGATTTTCTAGCACTAAGTAAATTACCCTAATGAAAATAGGCAATTTGGATCCAACACATGGGTTATTTTGCCAATTGAAAGAAAACTGAGCACTGCAGGTAGATGTTATAAGATACAGTTCAGCTGTCACACATATTTTAGTGATAGGAAGCATATACAAATATATGAGTCACTTGTGTAGCTGTACTGCAATGTATCTAAAATGACATCTAATATGAAGTAAAACAATAAAATGAGAAGAGAACCAAAATTTGCTGTCATTGTTCAACAACCATCTAAGAAATATAATCTGTGCTATTCCACTGTAAGGAACTGAGAAATTTATGGCAGAAATACATAGTTCTCAGTCAAATGCCACCTTCACTTTATTGTTAAGGACAAGTTTTAGTAACTTGGATAATGCTAAGTCACAAATTATTAATAATGTATGGTGACTATGCCAGGTGTATCTTTTGAACCCCTGGCAAATTGTCCTTAGTAGCCCCTACTCTAAATTAGACTCCGCACTATTGTCATCACTATCTACTGAACTGTCCTCTTCCTTGGGCCCAGCTTACAGGAATGGGCAAAGTAAATGGAGAAGGATGCTCCAAGGATATTGTAGGAGATATCCAGAGAAAGATGTGAAATCTGGAAGGCTGGCAATGAGCCCCCTTGCAAGGCTGTGGAACTTGGAAGGTACTTCATATGCCAGTTCATCATGGACAATGGGTTGAATAAACCAGCTCACCCTCCTAGCTCAAAAACAAGTTCAATCAAAATAATTTCATAAGCAATAACATGGAAGACTATATTTGGCTTGGGGCATCACAAATTGTACTTTTTAAATTTAAAGCAAAACCTACTTTCCACAAAAAGCAGATTTACACTGGCCAGCCTAAAAATAATTGATGTTATAATGGCTTGCACCCCAGTTTTTGATACTTAGAAATATTAATTAAATATATATACTATCAATGCCTTTTTGGAATTTTAACAGCAGACCAGTTCCTCTAATGACAGTGCTACTAACAACTTGTCAAAATGACAGCCACTTAAAGGCGACGTGAAAAGACCTTTATCACAAAAACATGATGAAGCAGACTACAGATAATGATGGTAGTCTTATATCATCACTCCTAACACACCCAAATGATGCTGCCCGCTTCTGATTTGCAAGTTAATTAGTCAAACTTCACTAAGAGGGCACTCCAGAGCTTATATATTGTCCTAAAGAAAGAAAATTAAAGCTTGGGTCAAGAATGTTTAAAAAGCATACATCTAACTTTTTATCAGCTAGGAGTATTTTTAGCCCAACAATTTGTTTCTATAACCAGAAGGTTTCCAAGAGCTTCAAAGTGTCTACCCCAACTCCATCCCAATTCCAGCAACTGTTTCTTGCAAGGAAGGAAGAGAGAAAAGAAACTGATAGAAATTCCTGGATTCTAAAATGACGGGGACTGCTCAATGTCAGCTTAACACAGGCTGTCTGCAAGAGTCTAAGAACAATTCTGCATGCGCCTCTGTCTGCATTATATAAACAGTGCTGATAGCACATTATTTAAAGAAACAAAACTATTTGTGCCTGTTATTACTTCTGGCAGAGAAATAATCCAAGCTGGGTTAATTTCAAAAGAGGGCAATCATGACTCACTTCTACACTTTTAAATTACGGTTAGTTGTCGTACTATTTTCTGGAGAAGCCTAGTAAACCTGCTTTCTGGGAATGGAAGGAAATAGTGGCATCTATACTGAACAGGATGAATATAGACGTGACTTAGAAGACTAACTAAAGGTTTCTTAATGCAGAATGAACACACTTTCCCACTACTTTCAGATTTCTTTTTGAGACACATACTTATCAGCTAACAAAATAGACAACAACAAACTTTTTACTTTTACTTTGATCACATTTGATTCAAGTGAGCTGTCTACTACTGTAAAATAGTACTAGTGTCAAGATTTTAATATTTCATTTTTTAAAAGATGTAAAACCGCTATGATGAGGTAGTTTTTTTTGTCAACACAACATTAATCATGGGTTAACAAAATACATACCCAGTTTAGACTAATGCACAAATAAAGAAATCGTGAACATTATTTTCACAATGGCATCACAACTCAAACCATGTTTGAATAGGTTCTTAAAATTCGTATTTTTTTGGCCCTTATGGTTTTTCAACGCAGCAATCCCAAAGTCCCTTTGGCTTGAATGAACTGAAAGATATGCACTGAGCATATAAACTGACCAGAATACCAAAACAATTCTAGCAGGTCTTCAGAATACTTATATCAGGATATATTTCAAAATTTATATCAGTACTAACTACAATTAATTTAAATTCAGAAACAACTACATATTTCGTAACATTATATAATGATTCTCTCCACCAGTTTCCTATATGCATTCTTCACACAGTATCATATTCCTACCCACTTGACGGGCAAATTGGTTACTCTTAAAGAGAAGGAAAGAGTTCTGCCAAAGACATTCTGCTTTTTTAATTTCTGGGCACATTTAAACTTGGATGAGGAGAAGTAGTGCAGAAAGAAGATATGGCATTAATATTGTTTTAATTTATAGTTTTTCAGGCTTGTAGCAGCAGGAATGAGTTTAATATAGAGATAAATTTATAACAGCATTTCACCAGGCCATGCTAGTAAACCGAGCTGCATACAGCATTCCAGCTTTACTGTCAAATTTCATTTCCTTCTGTCATTCAATGGGTGAAGTACAGATGTCACCATATTTTCTGTTTAAATGTCTCTCCCCCTTCCCCCACAAGGCAGTGAGCTACTTAAACTAGTTCATGATAAAATGGTGGTAGAGGCTCCATTGATTTTGAGACGGAAGAGCGAATACTGCTGCTTCAGGAAAACAATGCTGAAAGCTACCTAACAAAGTCCAGATGTGCTGATGGGTGTAAGCCAGTATATTTGGATTAGAAGTCATAGTTGAGCACTGTTATATGCAGGGAATGACACCTATTCTGGAATTAATCCAATTAAAAAAGAACCCAGCCTGCTTGTGTGCATTTTACCTACCAGATATATGTCACAGAATATTTCCTCAAGTCATTAGATGCTGATTAAAGCTCATCACAATGTAAATTGGTGTTTTGTAGTTTAGTGCTGTCAGTAAAAGCCACAAAGAGAACAATTTTCCTGTGATGTCTGTAGTGCTTTGGATTTCTGAGGTACCATCACAAGCTCTTTAGGACAAAAACTGACACTGACTCCTATTTATATGTTTGTTGACACTCGAAGGATTCCTACAGTAGTAAGGCAAGCTTTTTCTATGAAGGGAAACTTTCAAAGGAACCCACTTGATAAAGAATTAACTTCAAGGGTGTCTGTTTTGTACAGATGTTGAGCAACCACAACATGAAGGCACTGAACACAGTTTTTCAAGATTTGGCTTCATCAGCACTTTTAAGCATAGACTGAACACATAATGGCAAATATGAGTGATACTGGTTGCAAAGAAAAAGATAACACTATAGCTTTAGGAAAATGGCATTTGAATTTATAAGTGGAGACAGCCTGGAGTCAGCAGATTACTTCCAATTCAAAATGTATTTACTAAGAAGTACTTTTCATATATTCAAGAACACTTGTCATACTTGGATATAATTAAATACGTGTTTCAATCAATCTTATATACAGATTAGTTGCCAGAACCAGTGATTATTTTCCTTTAGTAATTTTCAGGTGTTCAATAATCTCCTATAATTTACAGAGTAGTTTACCTGAAGGAAGCATGTTCATTTTGACATAAATGTGAAATGATTCTCTAGGGACCTCATCACACTAGAGAATGAATCCATTTTAAATCTGGTTGCTGCCTCCTGCAGAATTCTGGAGTTTATAGTTTAGGGAAGAGTCATTAACAACCTCACTAAACTACAAACCCTAGAATTCTGCAGGAGGCAGAAACCGGATTTAAAGTGGATTCATTCTCTAGTGTGAAGTAGTAAATGTGTGTTTTTATGTATGTATATCAGCTGCATTTTGTCACTCTATTTTGTACACAGATTACACATACATATTGATTAGACATCGAAGAAAGGCGTGAAAATTGGAAGAAGGAAAAGCAACACTTCAAGCTATGCAGATGACACTAGCAGACTTGGAATGACTAGTGAAGAAAGTCAAGGAAGAAGTTCAAAGGCAGGGTTATAGTTGAAAATTAATTTTAAAAAGACAGATACATAATTTTAACATAAATTAAGATACTGAAATAGAATGGAGACTGCACTCAAGAAAAAAAGCCTAGAATGTGGAAAGAAAGATATGAAGGAATTAGGCAAGCTTCTAAGTGTAAAGATGAATATAATGCAATACTGAAAATAATAATATAATAATAAACTTTATACCCTGCCACCATCTCCCCCAACGGGGACTCAGGGTGGCTTACATGATGCCAAGCCCAAACAGCAAATTACAATACAATAAAATACAATAAAATAAAAACAAAAGTGCAAGCAACAACACAGTAAAATACAGAAACATAATGAATACAATAAGCAGTGGTCCCCTTCTCCACTAATAAATTTGTACACACAGCAAGCTACAATGATGACAAATGTAAATGAATCTGTGATTGATATACATCCCCTGCTACACGTTGCTGTGGCCCAGTCTGTGTATATGTGCTTTGTGTGTGTATATGTGTGTATATATATTTGTGTATATGTGTATATATGTGTGAATGTATTTTTAATTGTTTTTGGCTTTTAACATCTCTTCTGCTGTGTTTTTCATTGTTTTTATGAGTGATGGTCACTTCTTGGCCTGATAAGTGTATTGTGTCCAAATTTGGTGTCAATTCGTCCAATGGTTTTTGAGTTATGTTAATCCCACAAGCGAACATTACATTTTTATTTATATAGATCAGTGTTTCTCAACCAGTGTGCCGTGGCACACTAGTGTGCTGTGAGCGATCATCAGGTGTGCCGCGAGAAAAGCTCTCTGCCCCCCTTCCTTCCCCCCTCCTCCTGCCAAACTCCTGCTGCTTGGGAGAGGAGGAGGAAGGGCCAGGTGGCGGCAAAGAAAAAGAAGGGACCGGGGCGCCGCCTCCTTCGGCCGTTTCCCCAACCAGCCTCCAATCCGCCATGACTCTAGCCATGGCTCTTGCCCCTTGCTTGTTGAAGCCGCGCGGAGGAGCCCTGCCTACTGAACCCCGTCCACCGCTCATGCTCCTCAATGCTGGCTTGGTACTGCCCTCTCAAAGCTGGCGAACCTGTGGGAGAACTGAAGCCAGGGGGAGGGGGCAGGGCATGGTGCGGCCTGGCTCCGCCCCCTCCCCGGCTTCAGCACTCCCACAGCTTCGCCAACCTTGAGGGGGCAGTGCCAAGCCAGCGGTGGCAGAGCCAGCACAATGCTGGCTTGGCACTGCCCCCTCAAGGCTGGCGAAGTTATGGGAGAACTGAAGCCGGGGAAGGGGCGGGGCATGGCGTGGCCTGGCTCCTCCCCCTCCCCAGCTTCGGCACTCCCAGCAGGTCACCATCCCCCAGCCGTTCTTTACTGTGTTAGAGTGTCATTTTGTGTCATTTTGGTTGGTGGTGTGCCCCCGGACTTTTTTAATGTTAAAAGTGTGCCACGGCTCAAAAAAGGTTGGGAAATACTGATATAGATAGTCAAAGGCTTTTGCAGCTGGAATCTCGGGTGGATCTGATGCCAGCCAAAGATGCAGGCAAAATGTCAGAAGAAAATGCTGCTAGAACACAGCCATACTGGAAACCGCACAACATCCCCTATATATTAATTGTTTGCAGATTTTTATTTGTTTACAACACACAACACCTCCATGCCTCACATTAAAGCCCATATCTTTACAAAAATGGTATGTATTTTTCCATGTTCTCTAAGAAAACAACACTCAGCACTTAGTAAAACTGGCAGACTACTCTCTATGCAATGCCTACTTTGAAGGTTTTTAAAACAGCCACACTGTCTGTTCTGTGTCCCAAAGGGAGTGTAGCTTAATTTTCAGTGAGTGGTATATGACTGGGAGACCTGAGGAAAACTGGATTCAGGTCAGCTGTGTTTTTCTTATCTGTTTCATCTTTCTCATCATTATTTCCAGATGGTTAAAATAGTAAAAAAAAATCTGATATAACTTTTGTTTCTCCTTCCCCTCCCAACAATCAAATCTGATTAGCCCTTCCCATTGTAGGTTTTCTACCTTTTATGATACTATGGGGATTTCATAAACTTTTGACTTTCCTGATCACACTCAGAATCATCGGTTGCTAATAAATCAGTCAGGGCTTCCAGCCTTTTTCTATTAGCTCCTTCATCCCTACCTCTTCTGCTATTTCCAGTGATTTGTGATACTAATTCAGCTGTCTAGCTGACCTTAAATATCATATCAAGAAGAATCAGAGTAACTGAATAAATTGTTTATGCTTCTCTAGTTTGAGGTAAGATAATGCCTCACTTTTTCCTAGAATGTTATGCAAAGATGCAGAAACACCTTTGCATAACATTCTAGGAATTTTAGAGCTCAAATGGGTCTCAACTACAAAAATAAATAATTATTTCAGAAGTATCAAAACCAAAATGGTTTTTAATGCCAGTGATACTACACTAGTTTTAAAACACTTGAGGATCTGCTCTCATGTTGTTGTTATAATTACGCAGGAAGTTTATCTCTCTATAGATATAAATATATAGGTAAGTCATGAGTTTATTTGGTAAGACATAACAGTTTTCTTTGGTTATAAGGACACGTTCACATTTTTCCTATTAGTTCTCATAGGCATCTTGGCACTTTTCAGTACTCTGAAGAGTGACAACCTCCTTGACTTCTTGGGTTGGAATTTGAGGGTTCTACTTGTTCTTGTCAGGTCCTGTCCAGAAGATGGTGGCAGAGCACTAAAGAACATGGCTACTGTTTTGGTATTGTTCCTTGTGTTATTTAACAATTACACGAAACTGCCATGAGAGGATATCCAGAGGTTTAGACTGACACACAGGCCATCAGTATTGCTGATGATCATTGAGCATGATTCCTTCTTGCCTGACTCCAAGGAAGCAGACAAACATAGATGTATGGAGGAATTCCACTTGACTTCCTAGCAAACTACAAGTTCTCAAAAATAGCAATCTACCAAAAAGGGGAAATGCTAAAGAATGCTCAAACTTTCATACAGTGGCACTTATTTCACATGTCAGTAAGGTAAGGCTCAAGATCCTGCAAGGAAGACTCCAGAAATACATGGAGAGAGAGAGGGAGAGAGAGAGAGTTTCCAGATGTACAAGCTGGATTTAGAAAAGGCAGAGGAACAAGATACCAAATTGCCATATCTGCTGGATAATGAAGAAAGGCAGGGAGTTTCAGAAAAAAACATTTATTTCTGTTTTATTGACTATTCTAAAGCCTTTGATTGTGTGGATCATAATAAATTGTGGCAAGGTCTTGGTGGTATGGGCATACCAAGTCACCTTATCTGTCTCGTGAAGAATCTGTATAACAACCAATAGCAACAGTAAGAATAGAACATTGAAAAACAGACTGGTTCAAGATTGGGAAAGAAGTACAGCAGGGCGGTATACTCTCACCCTATCTATTCAACTTGTATGCAGAACATATCATGCAACATGTGGGGCTTGATGAATCCAAGGCTGGAGTTAAAATTGCTGGACGAAACATTAACAACCTTGGATATGCAGATGATACCACTTTGATGGCTGAAAGTGAGGATCGGAAGAGCCTTCTAATCAAGGTGAAAGAAGAAAGAGCAAAAGCTGGGTTGTAGTTAAACATAAAAAAAACCCCAGGATTATGGCAACCAGACTGATTGATAACTGGCAAATAGAGGGAGAAAATGTGGAGGCAGTGCCAGACTTTGCATTTCTAGGTGCAAATATTACTGCAGATGCAGACTGCAGCCAGGAAATCAGAAGACACTTCTTGGGAGGAGAGCAATGGCCAATCTCGATGAAATAGGGAAGAATAGAGATATCACACAGGCAACTAAGATCTGCATAGTTAAAGCAATTGCATTCCCCGTAGTAACCTATGGATGTGAGAGCTGGACCATAAGGAAGGCTGAGCAAAGGAAAATAGATGCTTTTGAACTGTAGGGATGGAGGAAAATTCTGAGAGTGTCTTGGACCGCAAGAAGATCAAACCAGTCCATACTCCAGGAAACAAAGCCCGACTGGAGGGGAGGATATTAGAGGCAAAGATGGAGTACTTTTGCCACATAATGAGAAGACAGGAAAGCTTGGAGAAGATAATGATGCTGGGGAAAATAAGAACATAAGAACATAAGAAGAGCCATGCTGAATCGGGCCTCAGCCCATCTAGTCCAGCATTCTGTGTCACACAGTGGCCCACTAGTTGTACACAGGGATCTCTAGCAGAAAGGAGGGCAAAACCCTCACCTGCTCCCGACCCCCCACAACCAGTACCTGGGGAAAATCCTGCCTGCCTCCATCAACACAGAGGTGGCACTTGGATGTCCATTTCAGTAACTACTGATTCCCTTGGTATCCATGAATCTGTCTAATCCTGCCTTGAAGCTGTCCAGGCTGACAGCTGTCACAACCTCCTCTGGAAGTGAGTTCCATAACCCAATGACCCTCTGGGTGAAGAAATATTTCCCTTTATTAGTCCCAACTTTCCTACCTTGGAGCTTTAGGGAGTGCCCCTAGTCCTAGTGTTGGGTGACAGAAAAATATTTTTCTTTATTCACCTTTTCTATCCCATGCATGATTTTATACACTTCGATCAAGTCACCTCTTAAACGCCGTCTTTCAAGGCTGAAAAGACCAAGGCGTTGCAACCTGATTTCATAAGGGAGCTGCTCCATCCCTTGGATCATTTTTGTTGCCCTTCTTTGTACCTTTTCCAGTTCCGTTATATCCTTCTTGAGGTGCGGTGACTAGAATTGTACACAGTACTCCAGATGTGGCCTCACCATAGATTTGTAGAGAGGCAATACAACATTTGCCGACCTATTTTCGATTCCCTTCCTGATCATGCCAAGCATAGAATTTGCTTTTTCACTGCTGCAGCGCACTGGGTTGACATCTTCATTGAGCTGTCCACCAAAACCCCAAGATCCCTTTCCTGGTTTGTCTCAGAAAGCTTTGATCCCATCAGTTGATAAGTGTATTTGGGGTTCTTGCCCCGATGTGCATGACTTTACACTTGTTTAGGTTAAAATGCATTTGCCACTTTGTTGCCCATTCACTCAATTTCGAGAGATCTTTCTGGAGCTCTTTACAGTCAGTTTCATTTTTAACTACCCTGAACAGTTTAGTGTCATCTGCAAACTTTGCTACCTCACAATTTACTTCTACATCCAGATCATTTATGAATAAATTAAAAAGTAACGGTCCTAAAACTGAACCTTGGGGTACGCCACTTCTCACCTCTTTCCACCCAGAGAAGTGTCCATTTATTACCACCCTTTGTTTCCTACAGTTTAGCCAGGTTCCAATCCAGGACAAGACCTGTCCCCTGATTCCATGGCTGAAGAGCTTATTTAGGAGCCTTTGGTGAGGGACTTTGTCAAAAGCCTTTTGAAAGTCAAGGTAAACAATATCAACTGGGTCCCCTTTATCTATGTGTTTATTTACACCCTCAAAGAATTCTATCAAGTTAGTAAGACATGATTTGCCTTTGCAGAAACCATGTTGATTTTCCTTCAGCAATGCCTGTTCTTCTATGTGCTTGGTAATTTTTTCTTTAATAATGGTTTCCATCACTTTGCCTGGAACTGAGGTTAGACTAACTGGCCTATAATTTCCTGGATCACCCCTGGATCCTTTCTTGAAGATCGGAGTTACATTTGCCTCCCTCCAGTCCTCGGGTACAGTGCCTGATCTTAGAGAAAGGTTATATATTTTGGCTAGAATTTCAGCAATTTCACACTTGAGTTCCTTAAGAACTCTGGGGTGGATGCCATCTGGCCCTGGTGATTTGTTGACATTTAGTTTAGTAAGGCATGTGAGAACATCTGGAAGGAAAAAGGAAGGGGGGAGGGAACCAAGGGCAAGATGGATGGATAGTATCCTTGAAGTCACTGACTTGACATTGAAGAAGCTAGGAGTGGCGACAGCTGACAGGGAACTCTCGCATGGGCTGGTCTATGAGATCATGAAGAGTCGGAAGCGACCAAACAAATAAACAACAACAATGTGTAATTTCAAGGGAGATCAAATCAAGTTAATCTGAAGCCCTACTGTTACAATCGGAGCAGTTCTGGTATGCCACAGAAGTCAGGCTGAAGGCAAATACTTTTTTAGAAACAGCAAGCTTTGGCCCTTATTACTAATAAACAAACATGCAAGACTATCCATTGTAGAAAGCACAACAGAGACATATTATAGATGTATCTTCAGCTGCTGCTCTTATGATGGTCAGAAAGAAACTAATAGGGGCAGCTGTGCTTGAAGCAGAGGTGTACATTTAGTCTCCTATGGGTAAAATAGCTTAGAAAACTCAATTGTTCCAACTGTGGGAAAATCAGTGTCTATGAAGTACTAGATATAACTCTTGTACACAAAAATGGTTTTCTGTTTCTGTGGAACTGCAGTGATTTGATACTATAATGTTATGCATTTAATGCAAAATGATACAGATCATCAGAAGAGAGAACTCATTCCTCCAAAATTTGAGCTAATGCCATTAAAAATCGAATAGTGTAGTATAATGTAGAATTCTTTCCCCTCCTCATATTTTTGAGAACAAATTTCAAACACCAAACGCCAAGGAGCATTTCATCAGCATGCTGAAACCAGATTATGCATTCTACTTTAAAATGGGATTCAAAGCCTTTTGTTGTTATATGGCCATCTTGCTAAGGAGTGACACCATTTATTACTCTTCCAGTAAAGTTGAATATTACAAAAATGGTAAAACTGACTTCTGACTTGCTTTAATGTCAGTTTTAACTATTGGAAAAAGATCTTAATTGAGAAAACTTGAAACGTTTTATTTCATTATTAAATGTTAAGTGAAAAACCACAGCTACCAGAGCACTAGTGCTTTTGAAGAATTTTTTTTACAGAAAGGATTTTTGGCACCAAGCTACTGCCTTTGGCAACATAATATTTAAGTATAACAGCAGCAAAATTGAAGAAAAATGATGGTAGTATGATGGCTGAGGACTCAAAATGTTATCAATGGCTGACATTCTGACTAATTAATTTTAAAAAGCCCTGACAGTGGCATTGGTTAGTTAAAACTCATTCATAATACTTTAACTATCTCTCCAGTTCTCTAAATACAGATTTTAATTCTTTCCTTCAAAATAACACATTGTTTGTATTAGCTGGAGAAAGGAGGTAATGGGGTAGCTTCCTCCCTGAAAATATCTGTATCTTTTCAAGAAACAAGATAAATTAAACATTTATCCATCTGAGTGGCCATTTTATATTTCTGAAAAAATACGTATGCTGAAGAATATTCTCTTTCTGGAGATAAACAACAACAAAATTAAAAAGGATTCCAAAACATTGGACAAATTTTTCCAAATAAATCTCCTAGTCTAGCTCAGCATTTAAATATAAGACTACATATACAAGATTCTCATATTTATTCCCAGGTGATTTTCTACAAGATAACATACATTTTCTAGTATTCTTAATATCATTACTGCAACAGTACAAGGTTATTACAAAAGAATGCCCTGATTTCAAAAAATCATAGTAAACGTTCTAGTGAACATACATGTATAAAACCTACATCAATGTGAAGAGAAATTCTTCAAGTTTCCCCCCACACTCATATGTGCCACCCCGGTGGGGCAATTGCATGAGCAGCCACCAGGCAGTATTTGCACATCTGGCAATGCAAAATAGCTGCAACCCAGCAGCAGAAGACATTATGTGTCCTACAGTTTAAAAGCATGAAGTCTGTAGTTACAATGCAACAGGCTTTTTCGATAATGGCACCAGATGGAAATACTATTAGATGCTTGTTCGCACAGTTTAACGAAACAGGCTGTTTGTGCAAGAAGACATCACCTGGCCACCAGAGTTGTGAGTGTCATTAACTGCAACATGTTGCAACATATGTGGCAGGAGCTGGACTACCATTTAGATGTATGGTGTGCAACTGGTGGCAGCCATATTGAACATCTTTGAGTAAGGAAAAAAAACTTGCAGACTTCCCCTTCACATTGATGTAGGCTTTCTATGTGTACGTTCACTGAAACGTTTACCATAATTTTTTTAAATCGGGGCATTCTTTTGTAATATAACCCTGTATAGGCATAACTGTAGGCTCTCAATTCCAGCATATAGCTGCAGTGGAGCTGGTCTTCTTAGGATTATTTTAAGAGCCTTTACATTAATGTAACTCTCAGAGGTTTGAGACACATTCTACTCTCCAACAAGTTTCATTCATCTACTGTTCTATCAGATAACTTGTATTAAAAATGTTTCATAGGATATTATGGACAGGTTACTTACTTGTAACTGTGTTTCGAGTGGTCCTCTGTGAATTCATATAGAGCAGGGGTGCTCAGAATGGTGATCTCGATCACCAGGGTGATCTTCGGGCCTCATCCTGGTGATCTTCAGGCCCCTGACCAGGTTTTTTGCTGTTGGTCCTCTTCACGCGCCCCTGCACGCTGCAAAGAAGTCCTCCGTCATTGCTCCTCCCCGCTCCCTGCTCGCGCGCCGCCTCCAAAAGCTCCAGAGTCCAAGAGGCAGAATGGCCCCCCCCTTTTGGATTCCTCCTCCTCCCTCCGTCCTTCTCCAGCCACTCAGAGTCGTAGGAGACCAAAAGGGGCGGGCCTGGATGACGCGATGCATGGTTGGCCCTGCGCGCATGCGCAGAAGCGCCCTTTCTGCTTCTCGGACTTCTCGTGAGCTCTTGGAGGCGGCACGCATGCTGGCGGCGTGGAAATAGGAGCAACGACGGAGGAGAAGAAGGACGCTTTGGGGTCATTTCCTTACCGCATCTCAAAGGCCGGTCTTTTTACTTTGGGGTGGGTGCTTGATTGTTCTGTGGCATGTCTCTTTGTTTATTTTTAATGTTTAAAAATGGCCTTTTAGCTCCAAAGCCTCTCTGCTTGCTTTGTTCTTTGAGAAATATATGTTGGGGAATATGGAAATGTGGGAGAAATGGAGTGGTTGGATGTATTTTTCCATGCCCCTTTGTTTACCTTGCTGAGTATTAAATGGCCTTGTAGTTCAACAGCCTCTCTTCTTACTTTCTGGCTGATAATATGTGTGGTAATATGGCAGTGTGGGAGAAATGGGGTGGTTGGATGTATTTTTAGGCTCTGTTTTATATTGTTGTTATTAAATTGAAATGTTGATGTTTTATAACTTCATTTTATGTAAACTGCCCTGAGCCTGCTGGAAGGAGCGGTACATAAAAATGAATAATAAATATAAATAAATAAATAAGAAAATAGTTATACGTTTTACATTTCTGGGTAGGTGATCTTTGGGACTTGGTTTTTTAATCAGTAGCTCCCATGCTGAAAAAGTGTGAGCACCCCTGATATAGAGGGATCTAACTGCATCTGCACAGGTCCTAACTGAGAGCTTCGCCAAGCTCTAGCTTCAAATTTTGGTGGTGACCCCGCCCATTCCTCTCCGTAAGTCGCAAGCAGCTAGAAAGGAGGAGTTTTGCATGCGTGAGGGGAGGAACGGGCAGGATTGTGTGAATTCACAGAGGACCACTCGAAGAAACAGTTACAGGTAAACAATCTGTCCTTCTTTGTGGTCTCTGTGAATACACACAGATGGAGACTAGCAAGCTAAGGTGCAGGAAGGCAGGACACATGTCAAACCGATACCAAGGTAGTGCAAAAACAGAACTCAGTTTACTAAGTCGGTAAACCAATTCTTGGCCAGATAACAGACTGGTCAAAAGTGCAGTCATAACTTTGCAGAACGACCAGAAGAGGTCGCAAGTAGTGCAATGAAATAGTCTTATAAAGTAAGAAAAGACCCACTTATTTTACTTAGGTGATCCCTCATTGTCTGAGTAGGATTGTCCTCCAAGATCGGTGTACTGGTGGTGAGTCCGTAGGTGACAGTGGAGCCCTATTCTTGATCTGCTTCTTCTCCCGCAGTGAGGGCATTGGTTTCCAGGTGGAAGGCAGTCCTGGTCAGGGTTAGCTTGATGCACCTTCCTCTTGGCACGTTTCTCTCTTTCGCCTTCCATTTGTGTCTCTTCAAGTTCTACAGCACTGCTGGTCACAGCTGACCTCCGGCTGGAGTGCTCAAGGGCCAGGGCTTCCCAGTTCTCAGTGTCTATGCCAGAGTTTCTAAGGTTGGCTCTTTTCCTGCCCACCAACATTCCGTTTTACGTTCTTGAGTTCGGAGTAGAGCAACTGCTTTGGGAGATGGTGGTTGGGCATCCGGACAACATGGCCAGTCCAGCAGAGGTGATGGCGGAGGATCATCGCTTCAATGCTTGTGGTCTTTGCTTCTTCCAGCACGCTTTTTTCCGGAGGCAGCGCTGATGGAATCGTTCCAGGAGGTGCATGTGACGTCTGTAGACAGTCCACGTCTCGCAGGCGTATAGCAGGGTTGGGAGGACAATAGCTTTATAAACAAGCACCTTGGTATCCCTACGGATGTCCTGGTCCTCAATCACTCTCTGCTTCATTGAGAAAAATGCTGCACTTGCAGAGCTCAGGTGGTGTTGTATTTCAGTGTCAATGTTGACTTTTGTGGAGAGGTGGCTGCCAAGGTACCGGAAATGATCAGCATTTTCTAATGTTTCACCATTTCTGGCATTGGAGAGGGATTGGCTGGTGACTGCTGGAAGAGCATTTTGGTTTTCTCAATGTTCAATGACAGGCTGAGCTTCTTGTATGCTTCTGCGAAGGTGTTTAGAGTGGCTTGTAGGTCTTCTTCTGAATGTGCACAGATGACATTGTCATCAGCATACTGGAGTTCTATAACAGATGTTGTTGTAACCCTGGTTTTGGCTTTCAGTCTGCTGTGGTTAAATAGCTTGTCATCTGTCTGATAGATGATTTCCACTCCGGTGGGCAGCTTCCCATCAACAAGATGAAGTATCATAGCGATGAAGATGGAAAATAAAGTTGAGGGAATAACACATCCCTGTTTCATGCCTGATTCCACCGTACATGGGTCACTCTGGGAGCCACTGCTGTCCAAGACTGTTGCTATCATGTCATCATGGACGAGCCGCAGGATGTTCACAAATTTGTTAGGGCATCCGATTTTTTGGAGGATGGTCCAGAGAGCACTGCGATTCACTGTGCCAAATGCCTTTGGAAGGTCAATGAATGCCATGTACAGCGGTTGATTTTTTCCCCTGCATTTTTCTTGGAGCTGTCGTGCAGTGAAGATCATGTCCATTGTTCCTGTGGAGGGGTGGAAGCCATTCTGGGATTCTGGGAGGGGTAGAAGGTGGTTTGCAAGGATTCTTGTGAGGATTTTCCCAATGGAGGTTAGAAGGGAGATACCTCGATAGTTTCCGCAGTCTGTTCTTTCCCCTTTTTTTGGAGAGGGTGATGATGGTGGCATCCTTGAAATTTGCTGTGATTTTCTCGGTCACCCACACTTTTTCAATGAGCTGGTGGAGTTGTTGTGTCAGCTCAGGTCCTCCCTCAAAGATTTCAGCAGGGATCCCATCAGGTCTGCTGGCTTTGCTATTTTTTGTTGGCTGATGGCATTGCTGACTTCTTCCAAACTAGGCAGGGCTGCAAGCTCATCCCTGGTTTCTTGTTGTGTGATTTGTGAGAGAACCTCTTTGGCCACATTGGAGCTGCGATTCAGGAGGCTTTGGTAGTGTTCTTTCCAACGTAGTGCAAATGAAGTGCATGGGGCTATATGAGGTTTCGAGAACCTCAAAACTAAGCTTGAGGTGAGTGGTGAATCCGGCCAAGGCATTTGAATGTAGAAAAAACTACATAATTTCAACAGGATTGACTTAGCAAAGATAAACTACATTGTGTGTCTTTTTCTTTTTACAATAAAGACATTGATTTGTACCCTGAAATTGTATCTAATCTTTAATGGTACCACAGAGGGAAAATTGGTTGGTCTCTAAGCCATGTAGGCCATCAGTATGGAGCAGCCAAAGGCACTTTCCCAGGATACCCTAGAGTCCAATCTGTTGTGCGTAACAAAGGTTAGTGGTGTAGATCAGATGACCACTTTAAAGATTGAGTCCAGTGGTAAACCCCAAAGGAAGGCTGTTGATGCAGCTGTGCCCCAAGTAGATCTTGGAAGGATGGCTGGGGGATGAGGCTTTTGAGCCAGCTCATAGGCAAGGTGGATGGCTGATGTAATCCAATGGGAGTTTCTGCAGGGAAATCTGAGGGCCCAAGTGTTGTGTCTTGCGAAACATTTGAGTCCTGTCCGTATAGATGAGTCAGGCCCTCTTGGCATCAAGATTGAGTTTTTCTTTGAGAGAATTGGAGGGGCCTGAAAAAAGGTCAGGAGGATAATGTCTTGGTTTTTAATGGAACAGGGACACCATTTTCAGTAGGAAGGTGATGTCTGGGCATAACACAGCTCGATACCTATTGTTGATGTAAAGTGCTGCCAGTTCTGTGGGATGGCCATTTCCCATTATAGGAGTCTCAAGTAGCTGGCTAGGGTCGAACGACAGATGGGAGAACTTGGACAGCACCAGCTCAGGGTGGGAGGTTTTCTTAGAGAGTGGAGGTTGGTATATCCTCGAAGGAAAGTTTTGATAAGATGGTTGGAAAAGATCGAAGGATGACCTCTTTGTTGGAAGGACCAGGATATGGCTGCCAGGTAAGCCTTTCTCAAGAAAAGTGCCAAGCCCTTGGCCGACAGTGTCAGGAGAAAGTCGGGGATGTCTATAATTTATGCCATATCAAGAACTTGGGTTCACGTGTGGTCAAGAAGACTGTGAAACTGGTAAGTTTGTAGGAGTAGGACTTTGAGATGGATGGTTTGTGGGCTGCTTGAAGGATGGCATGGAGGTCTTCTGAAAGGCTGACTAAGAGTAGATCCTCCATGCTATCAGGTGAAGGGAAGAAATGTTGGGGTGGAGGATTTGTTCATTTTACATCAAGAGAAGGCAGGGTGTTTGCGGGGAAGTGTGGTGCTAACCTGAGAGAGGTGCATCAGGGTGGGGAACCACACCTGCCTGAGCCAGGCCGGAGTCACTAGGATGCAACTGGCTGTTGGAGTCTGGAATCTTGGCAGAGCAAATTGTGCAACGTTTGAATCTTATTGTTGACATTTTGAAGAGTGAAGCGCAGTGGTAGTGGAAAAAAGGAACTGTGGAGCATTGGCCAGGGTGCCTTTTATGCCATGGGGAGGAGTGCACAGGTTTACTGCCAAAATTTGAAGCTAGAGCTTAGAGAAGCTTTCCATTAGGATCTGCGCAGGCACAGATAGACCCATATGTTTGAATTCACAGAGACTATAAAGAACAACATGGGTTTATTAGTTATTTATCACACTATATTTACATATGTTTCAAAACAAAGTAATACAAACAATAGCAGCCCCAGCACAAAATCTCAAAGCAAGCAAACAAACAAAAAACCAGCAATCAATCACAGAATAGGCAGATACCAGCAAAAAGTTTGTTCAGGAATCAATAAATGCTCAGCAGAGATGATAGAACTGTTGAACTGAAGAGATTATAATACAGATGCCAGATGGCACTGTTGGGCAAGTGGGCTTATTAACAAAAGACCTTCCACATAAATGCACAGCAGAGTAACTTAGCAGCAGTGTGACCCAGCACTAGTAGCCAAAAGTGATAAAAAGAACAGAAATACACAAACCAATGTTATCTCCTCCATAGGACCTAAAAACATGGATGTTCAGTTGTGCCTTTTATTAGGCAGTTCCTTTGGGTCTTTAATATCTAAGTTCCAGCACTTTAGCATGGCCCTCCGCTCTACAATCCTGACATTATAAAGCCCAAGGACATTACTCTCCCATCCCTGCCACTGAATTTTGCACTTTTCCTTAGCTCTATCTAGGAATTTTACACAAACTCAGAGCCCTCTGAACTCACCACTTTTATTGCTCCAATGGTACTGTTTTCATGGTGTTGTTTTATTGTGATACGTTTCTATTTGGTTTTGTTTTTATTTTATTGCCATTACGTGTTAACTCTGTGCTCGCTGGGCTTGTCCCTTTGTAAGCCACCCCGAGTCCCTTTGAGGAGATGGCGGCGGGGTATAAAAATAAAGTTGTTGTTATTGGAGGATTTTCCTTGTAGTAAAATTTACAATAGCAAGGTTTCCACAACACAAATAAAGTCCTTTATACTTCCTTATTTACCTTCATGCTGGGCTTCTTCCTCAAGCAGATAAACAGCTTCGCTCTCACAGAGCCTCCTCTCACGCCAAATTACATAGGAGCTTCACATAGTAGCTTTACACATGAGGCCTTTAACCTGGGGCTTCTTTCACCAAAGCTTCTCTCACACAGAGGTTTACCTCACACTCCTCAGCATGACACTAGCTTTGGCCCACTGACTGTAACAGGCTTCAGCCTACTAACTCTTTCAATGCTTGACTCTCATTAAAATACCTAGTTCATTTTTAATATTTCTGACAGTCATGCATGCACAGACAAGGCTTTCTACGATAGTAATACAATTACAGAAAACTCTCAGTCCAATAACCATTCAACCTAACATTAGAAATATCTACTGCTCTCTTACCTGTTGCTTCAGTTGTTGCACCAAGCGGTCTTTCTCACGTTTTAGTGCAGCAACTTCATCTTGGGTTTTTTTCTTGGAGGATGATAGCTCCAAGAGAGCAATATTGGCATCTTTTTCACTAATGGCAGCTAGAAGGGCTTCTTGTCTGAAAAAGAAAAAGTGAAAGCTTTATTACATTTATATTTGCCACCATATAACTGTACTTTATGCTTGTAACGTATTCTGACACCTGCCCCGGGCCCATTTTTTCTTGACGCTTGTGCCAATGGTTAAATCTGGGAATTCTTGCCATTCTGGTTCAACTCAGAACTCCATTATTTACTTGGAGGGAGTTCCATAGCTGAGAAGCCACCACTGAGAAGGCCTTGTCTCTCATCCCACCAATTGCACTTGCGAGGGAGGTGGAACTGAGAGCAGGGCCTCACCAGATGATCTCAATCTTTGAGCTTATGTATAATGATTTTATGCTTTGAGAAATTAATACCCTGACGGCTAGAAGACTGAGCTACCCACTAGATATTCAAATATGGTTGATGGTGTTTTCTGTTCTTCTCCCTGAGTATATGTTGGGGGGGTGACATAACAGAGAAAGAAAAAAGACATTACAGAGTGTTTTGTGGAAAGCGTTTCCTCAAAACTGGAGCCAGATATTATTACTCTTTTTTGAGCAAGTGAAGTGCCTTGCTCCAAGTAAAGCTACTACTCCCCTAAACTGATTGTGATCAATTCTTGAGTCCTATTCAAAACAGGCAATATAGATCCATAATTGTGAAAATTGTCTTCAGTGCTAGATGAAAACTTTAAATTGCATTTCTTCTGAGCACTAAAATAATAAACCACTTAGCTATAATGGGGAAAATTTTCAACCATAAAATGGTCTTATGGCTGAAGTCTTTGATAATCTCTGTAAAAACTTTATACATTCCATAAATTATAAATTCTAACATGAAATTAAACAGTATTTCTTTTCCCCACAGAAACCGTATTTGAGCCCTCACATATTCACAAGATTTTTATACTATACAGTTCAAGGTTAGCCAGCAAAGCTGTTATAAGAAGGGAGATATTACTCCTTGTTAGTGGCACTGATTTACTGTCTGGATGCAGCTCTTTAGGCAAGCTGAAGTACCTTAACACTTTTAAGACAGATTGCATGAGAACAATCTAAACACAATGTAACAGGTATGTGCCAACACGACCAAATAAAACATCTCCATGAACAGTGAAAATCCACGTCTGACTATTGAGTCCATGGGTACAACCAAATGAAAACTGATCCAGCAAAGGCAAAATCACTGCACATTTAGCTATACTGCTATCTTGTTTTGTTCATTTGACAAAAACAAACGATAAAAATGCAACAATCATTGTGTCAGGTCTGTAAGTTGAAGATGCCACATCTACTACCATTTTCACAGCATGCATAAGTTTGGTCAAGTGGCTGCTATGATTTTTAAAAAGTATTAGTTTTATAAAAACACAATGCTCTTTAAAGGTTTAATACAGGCACCCTCAAACTGTGGCCCTCCAGCTGTTTGGGTCTGCAACTCCCAGAAGCCTTAAGGAGCTTGTTCAATTGTCAGGAATTCTGGGAGTTGAAGGCCCAAACTGCTGGAGGGCTGCAGTTTGAGGATGCCTGATTTAAAATGTAATTATTATAAAAACAATTGTGTTGTTATCGTGGGGCTGCCTCCCTGCAGAATTCTGGGGCTTGTAGTTTAGGGAAGCTGAGGCCTTCCCTGGCTGAGAATGCCAAAGGCCCCACTCTAAACTATAAGCCCCAGAATTCTGCAGGATTCTGCCACAGAAAGAAAGGTGGGAGCAACTGCTTTTAAACACTAATGTGATACTGCTCCTAGAAGCAGATGAAAGGGTCCTCCTTCTGTTACTGCCCTCACCATGAAGCGAGAGAAGAGGCAGGCATACCTCCATCATGTCTAGTCCCCCCAACCCACATTTTTATATAGAACTAGCTGACCCGGCCACGCGTTGCTGTAGGATTTTTTAAACTTGGGGACTGTGTGTGTAGTTATGTATATGTGTATGCGTGTATATGTGTGTACTTATGTATATGTGTGTTTGTATATGCATGTGCGTGTATATGTGTTGATGTGTGTATGTGTATATTTGTATATTTCTGTGCATGTATATATGTGTGTGTATGGGTTTCTGTGTTCCTTTCTTCTCCCTTCTTTCCTTCCTACCTTCACTCCATCCGTCTATCCTTTCCTTCCTTTTCCCTCCCGTCCTTCCTGCTATCCTTCCTTTTTCCTTGCTTTCTTCTCCCCTCTTTCCTTCCTTCCTTCACCCCATCCTTCTATCCTTTCCTTCCTTTCCCCTCCCCTCCTTCCTTTTTCCTTCCTTCCTTTCTTCTCCCCTCCTTCCTTCCATCCATTCTTCCATCTATCCTTCCCTTCCTTTCTTCTCCCCTCCTTCCTTCCATCCACCCTTCCTTCTATCCTTCCTTTCCTTTCTTCTCCCCTCCTTCCTTCCTTCCCTCCCTTCTTTCCTTTCCCTCCTTCCTGCCATTCCTCCCCTTTCTGTATCAGTCCTTGCTTTCCTAGTCTCAGTCCCTCCATTCCTTTCCCTACCTTTTCTTCCCTTTCTTTCGTTCCTTTGGGGGGGGGTAAAGGAGGAGGGCAGGAGGAGGTGGGAGGGGCGCTGTTCCCATTTGCTGAAGCGGAGTCCTCCAGAGGCCCCGGCTTCGGTGTAGACAGCGGGCCTTCTTCCTCCTTTTAGCTCTTAATCAGCCAGCGCCGCTGTGGCTTTTTCTCTTTCCTGTGTCCCTATATATATATATGATTAGGTTGCTTACCTGTAACCGTGTTTCTCCGAGTGTAGGGTCTGTGAAATTCACACAAGTGGGTTTACTCCCGCGCATGCGTAGAATCTCGGACATACTAGCTAAAATTAAAGATTTACATATGCCCCTCCCACTCCCCGCCCTCCCTCATCCCCCACTGTAGCTACCCAGGCAGTCCTTTACCGCCAGACAGCGGCAGGAAGCTAGGCATGACATCAGAGGGGAGGACGGGTGGGTTCTGTGTGAATTTCACAGACCCTACACTCGGAGAAACACGGTTACAGGTAAGCAACCTAATCTTCTCCTTCGTGTGGTCTGTGAAATGCACACAAGTGGGTGACTTAACAAGCTTATGTACCTTGGAGGTGGGTCATGCCACACAGGAAAACAGGACGGCTCTGCCAAAGGATGCATCCTTCTTCACGAGAACGTCGAGCTTGTAATGGGCTGCAAACGTCAAGGGGGTCACCCAGGTAGCAGCCTTGCAAATTTGGTCAACAGGTACACCCCGCAAGAATGCTAGGGATGTAGAAACAGCCCTTGTGGAATGGGCTTTAACGCCAACAGGCAATTCTATGGACTAAATGAAAAGCCAATCGGGTTGTTAGGGCTATCGAAGAAGCCAAACGTTGGGAGACAAGGGGGAGCCCTACGGAATCCCCTCTATAATTTAAAAAAAAAACCCGTTAGGGGACTTAGCATAGGAGGCTATCCTATGTAAATAAAAGAACAACACCCTCTTAGCATCGAGAGAGGGGGTGGCAATCTCCAGGGGAGATGAGAAGTAGAAAGAAGGCTGAAAGGACGATATCCCGGGACATATGAAATGGGAAACAACTTTAGGAAGGGGAGTGACATCCGCCCGAGGGACCACTTGTTTTAATGAAAGCGGATGAGTAGAAGGGTGGTTAGAGAGTTTGGAGAAGACCAACTCCAAGCTCCAAATGGATGAGGAGAAAACCGGGGAAGGACTTGTATCCCTATGAAACACATCCATTAACGGATCCTGTAGAGGGACAGGACGCCAATTCTTCCCCGTACCAGGAGAGAGATGCTAAGTAGCACTTGATGGAAGAAAGGGAAAACCCTTTAGTAGAAAGGTCAACCAGGAATTTAGAACCCCAAAGTAGGAGCCCACTGTGGCAAATAGCCGAGCGGCTGAGCAAACTTATGGAATTTAGTCCACTTGTAGGTGTAAGCCTTTCTGGTAGATACCTTTTGGGCTGGCTGAGGTATGTAGACAGGGTTGGGGAGATGGGACAGGGCTTGATCCTCCACGCTGTAAGGTGGAGACATGGTAGGTCTGGGTGTAGGATGAATCCCTGGTGAAGGGAGAGGAGGTCGGGGTCTACGGAAAGACGAAGAAATCTCCCTTGAAGTCTAGGAGAAGGGGTGTGAACCAGGGTTGACAGGGTCACCCCGGGGCCAGCAGAGTGCAGTCCGAGTTGTCGGACAACAACCTTGCGACCACTCTGGGTAGGAGTGGAAAGGGAAGAAGGCGTAGAGGAGACCCGGGGACCATTGGTATAGGAATGTGTCTCTTAGACAATCTGAGGATGCGTGAGGGTGGAGTCTCGCGCAATAGAAGAGGTAGTGAGTGTAAAGGTGTAAGGCAAATAGGTCTATTTGCGGAATGTCCCCGCGCCTAATTAAGAGAGAAAAAGTGGCAGGGGCTGAGCTGCCACTCGTGAATGGTGGGCGAAGTCTTGGTCAGTGAGTCGGCTAGAGAGTTAAATAGGCCTGGAAGGTGAGTCACCAGGAAGGATGTGATGTGATGGACGTAGCATTCTCGTACCCAAAGGGATGTCGAGAGGATAGAAGGGGGCGGGTGACCCCCTGTCTGTTGATGTAGTATTTTAGATTCAATGGGCGTGGACGTGGGTGGAGGTGGAAGATTATGGTCTGGCTGTCCGGCCCTGGCTGGGACACAGAGAATGCCACGCTTGGAGGGGCGAAGGCGGGCGAACGCGGTAACGTTCGCGGTGGAAGCGTGATGAATGATGAGGACGAATGAGGCATTGTTCGCCTATGGTCCGTTTATTAGACATGATTTGTAGGCAATGCAATAAAATTTGATAGTGATAACATTTGCCTATGTAAAGCTGAGGGGTGAGCCCTCTCGCTGTCATTGGAGGTATCTGTAGTAGATAAAGAAGGCTATTTAATCCGTAGGGAGATAATGTGCGGACTGAAGAGGCAAGTGTACACCCAAGACAGGGGTGTCACTGTAAAGTTATTGTCCGGAAGAGTTTGTCAAAAGAGTCAGCGATTCAGTCAAGACAACAGTTAGGTAGGAATTATCTATTTTGTAGGTTGATAACGATTCCCAGGTTCTGTAAAAGAGATAAAACAGATTGATACTGGATGAGAGCTGGTCACAAGACCCAGACCAGAAAGGAGGGACATAAAGAGTATATGGCGTCGTAAACCATGAAGGTGAGATATTCCTGAGGGAGTGTCTAATTAAAATATGAAATAGGCGTCTACCGGTCGACAGTGGCCATCCCTGGTCCCTTCGGATGAAAGGGATGGCGGAGGGCAGTGTGACCACATAAATTTGCGTAGCGTAATGAATTGGTTGATTTTGAAGATCCAATATGGGCCGTAGGCCGCTATCTCTCCTATCTATAAGGAAGTACCTGGAAAAAGCAAAAGTGAATGTGGTGGAGTGGGGTGGGGAAATGGCTCCTTTAAGAAGGAGGGCGACAAGTTCCCAGCAAGGCGGGGGAGGCCTGAGTGGAAAGAGGTACACTAGGAGATGGTAGAGAATCAAACTCTATGGCATATCTCCGAAGGATAATGTCCAAGACCCACTTAAGTGTGGTGATGGACTGCCAAGTTAGGAAAAAGAGGGGGCTGAAACCTGACAAGGAACAGCCTAGAAGCGACGCCCTGTATTGTCTGAGGGTCTAGAACCCCGATAACGATCTCCGAATGGAGCGCCTGGGCGTCTGAGTCCTTGTGAAGGGAATTGTGGTCATTGTCGTCCTTCATTAGAAGCGGAATTGTGGTATCCGTGAAAGGACTGATGGTAGTAATAAGGATGCCAACGCCGTTTGTAGGGTTGGTAAGATAAGTAAGATATGGTTGATGACCATATTTGTTAGAGGTTTGTTTTATTTATGAAAATGTTCTAGCTGTGGGTCTGTTTCGAGGTTGAACAGGCCAGCTTTACCTATAGGTAGACTCTCAATCAAAGATCGTTGGTAGGGAGACAGTATTGCGGATCTTAAACAAGGAAGGGCACTGATCCCGTGATCAGTTGCCCGCTGTATCTGTTGTATGCTTAGCCAGATCTTTGTAGGGTAGCCAGGGTAAGGGCTTCTAGGTGGAAAGCCCTAGCCATGGGCTGGTCAGTTGTAGGAAGGAGGTCCAAATATGGGCCTAATTTGTTTCCATAAGTATGATTGATAGACACTCATAAAAACGCCATAATGGCTCATTGTGCATGCAGAAGCATAAAATTTCTTAGGCATAGCATCCAGTTTCCTGCCCTCCTTATCTGAGGGAGCGGCTTGGATGGTTTGGATCGGCTTAGGTAGAGCATCTAGCACAATTGAGTCAATCTTCGGAAGTCTAGCCAACCAGGGGTGGTAGATAAGTCAATCCGGAGAAGATTCTCTGCCCGCCTAGACGTACTAGGGACGGTAGCAGGAGCAAGTCCAGAACTTTTTAGGATTATGACCAAATAAAATATAGGCAGCGCAGTAAACCGCTGTGATTGATGGTCATCAGAAGTGAAATAAGGGTCGTGGACCACATCATTAGACTGCAGAGGCTGTATGCCAGGGGATCTAGCCAGTCTCATTAATAGTGCAAAGAGTTTATATAATCATCTGCCTGTTGAGGATCAATCTCAGGCTCTGGCATGGGAGGTAAAGGAGTAGCATCAGAAGAAGAATCGAAGAGGTGGGGAGGGGGGGATAGAGCAGGAGGAGCGAACAGGAGGGGCTTGAGTGGGAGGGGCTGGAGTGGAGGAGTTGCCACGGAAGCCGAGGAAAAGGTGGAGGGAGGCCGCAGATACCGACAGGGAACAGCAGCATGATAAGGTATGGGGGAATAATAGTTAAAGGGGAAAGGGGTAGGCATGGGGGTAGCCATAAGGGGCTCCCAAGCATGGCCTCGGTAACCGGGAGCCTCAGGCATGGAGGCTCCCAAGCATGGCCTCGGTAACTGGGAGCCTCAGGCATGGGGATAGCCATAAGGAGGCTCCCAAGCATGGCCTCGGTAACCGGGAGCCTCAGGCATGGGGGTAGCCATAAGGAGGCTCCCGAGCAAAGGAGGGAAAGGAGGAGGATAAGGAGGGGGGGTATCCATAAGGATAGCCATAAGGCGAATCCCAGGGATAAGCTCGGTCACCGAAGCCCTCCTTCAGAGGGCTCCGTGACCGAGGGTGAGCAAAATCCTCCAGGTTGAAGCCCAGCTGGAGGGGGACGCTGCACAGCCGCGCGCTGCTGCAGGAGCGAGCGCGCGTCTTCCGGAGGCGGGAAAAAACAGCAGCAGCTGAAGCAGCTAGGGAGGAGGGAGGCCGTGTGGCGCTGGCCTCCACATGGCGCTTCTCGGAGACCGGGGCAAGTGAAGGTGCTGGAGCGCGCCCTGACGGAGAGGCAGCCTGGTGAGGCAGGGAAGGGGGAGGCCGCGTGGCGCTGGCCTCCACGTGGGGTGCCTCTACGGTAACCGGCAGCTGAGGGGGCGGAGGAAGACAAGGCTCGGGTCCTGGGGAGAGCAGGAGACCGGGAAGGAGGTGAGGGGGAATCTCCACCCCCGAAAATCCAGTGCTGTCTTCCTCAAAAAGTTGGAGTGCGTCTGTTGCACACAAAGTCAAAGGAGGGCTGGGGGGCGCAGAGCCAGCCCGTTGCCTCACATTATTATGTGCCATAGTCAAGGGGCTGGAGGGCCGCAGACCAACCAGTTGCCCTGAAATTGTGCCATAGTCAAGGGGCTGGAGGGCCGCAGACCAACCAGTTGCCCTGAAATTGTGCCATAGTCAAGGGGCTGGAGGGCCGCAGACCAACCAGTTGCCCTGAAATTGTGCCATAGTCAAGGGGCTGGAGGGCCGGAGGGTCAAGGGGCTGGAGGGCCGCAGACCAACCAGTTGCCCTGAAATTTTCCTTAGCCTTTTCCTTTTGTTTGCCATTCTTGGCAGCTTTTGGCTTGTCAGTTTTTTTCTTTTTCTTCCGTAGTGGCTCAATGGCTGGGCCAGAGGCCAATGGCACCATCAGACGTAGCACTCAAGGGGCTGGGATTTTCAGTCCCCGAAAGCAGGGAGGGCTGGCTCACGGAGCGCGAGAGCCCAGCCTCTGAGGAGAATAAGGCCTGTTCAAAAAGGGAGGCCTTCAGCTTAGAATCCCTGTTCTTCAGGGTTCTATTAGAAAAAGACCTGCATATTTTGCAGGACTGGGGAATGTGGGAATCTCCCAAACAGAGGAGACATTTAGCATGTCGATCCTCTTGGGGCAAGGTTGCTCCACAGTCAGAGCACCTCTTAAAAGATAGAGAAGACATATTCTATTCTTATCTGAATAGTCGAGGCAATCCGTGGACTTCTACAGGAGCTAGTAGTCGGAGATCCTTTCGCTGTCAAGGCGGAAAAAGGACTGCCTGGGTAGCTACAGTGGGGGATGAGGGAGGGCGGGGAGTGGGAGGGGCATATGTAAATCTTTAATTTTAGCTAGTATGTCCGAGATTCTACGCATGCACGGGAGTAAACCCACTTGTGTGCATTTCACAGACCACACGAAGGAGAAATATATATATATATATATATATATATATATATATATATATATATATATTTGCATAATGCCTCTAATTGGCCAGAACCAACAACATTCCTACATTCTAAACTGCCAGAGTGGGCTGGAGTGGGGGATCATGGGAGTTGTAGTCCATAATGTTTGTTTGGATTTGTGGCCGTTGACTCTTTTTTGGGGGGTTCTGTTTTTGTGGTAAACATACCTCGTAAGGTTTTCTGGGTATGTGGGCTGTTTTTGTGTGTCTGCATTGTGTGGTTTGGCTGTCTATAGGCTACTTAGGATGACAGCTCTCTCTCTCTCTATATATATATATATATATATATATATATATATATATATATATGTTTCCTTGAATCCTCTTTAGTCACTATGTAGAAACACCAAAAACTAGAGTTGCATTTCTAAAAGCAAAGTCTTCTGCCAATTACCTGTTAAGTACCAACAAAAACTGAAAGGAAATTTGGAACTACGTAGACAGTACAATTTTTTAAGCATCATCACTTTAAAACAGTTTTTTCAGTCGGGCATCCTATATAATAGACCTCTGCCACAAGTGACAGATGGTATTCTTATTTGGAGATGCCTGCACTTAAATTGTATAGGTAGCAGAAGGAACTTGGTCATGCTGTTAAATCTGTCCATTCTGAGCTAACAGGAAAGCAGCCATCATTCCTCCTCTTCATGAAGCAATGGCATCATGATGAAATTCAGGAAAAAGTTATATCACATGCACAATGACATTCCTGACCTCATGGAATGCTTTACCATCTAAACCATAGCACTGAACAACTAGTTAATAACCAATAAGCCAACTGGCTACCAAGGCAGACTGTAATTAAGAAGTGGCGTCATCATTCTCTATTAAATATTAAGCTCACTCTCTTCATGGGGAGTTTTACTAAAAACAGTAGAAGGAGGAAAAATCAATGCAGAAAGAAAATTCAAGAGCAAAAACTCAGTTTGTAGAAGTACAAATAAACAGAAATTGGAACACTAAGGATAACATTTATTGTGTTATCTAAAGAGTCAACTTAATGTTAATTGTTACCCACAAAAAACACTTTATCCACCTACTTCTTTCCTGAGCCAATGGATTCCTATTACTAGGGAGCGGGGGGAGATTCCAATTGAGAGTTAGGAATAACCTCCTGGTAGTAAGAACTATTTGACAGTGGAACAGAATGGCTTGGAAGGCAGTAGACTCTTCAGACTCTTGTTAGAGAATTTTAAATAGACGTTAGATATCTGGCTACTGGTCTGAAATGCTTTTAATTAAAGGTTCTGGAATGACAGGGGGTGAAGCTAGAGATGGCCCTTCCAACCCTATGAATCTAGGATTTTAACACTTCCATCTCTACACTTATTATGGTGTTAATGCATTAATATCAAGTGGTATTCTGCCTTTGTCTTTCTCAGCATAACTAATACCTCAGATTCCATATTCTTAATTTGAGTATTTGAAACACTAAGAATGAGACAATTAGTTTAATAGAGCTAATATTCTTGATAACAAGATCTGAATTAAAATTTCATTACTTTATTTTATTTTGTGTCAAAAGCATTGTATAAATAAATTAGTATAAAACTGATAAAATAAAGGGAAAACAAGCAGCTAAATAATTTTAGATCAAAAATGGGCAACAGCGACCGCACTGGTCTGTAGCTTTAAACAGTTTTTTCTCTGTGCATGAGCAGGGCATTGTGGACAAGCATACTGAGTTCTTTGGTCTGCTTCACAATTTGACAAGGTGGAGGATTCTTCTAAGTAGTGCCATTTTGCCAGGTTGTCTTTTGATCTGCCAACTCCACTTCTGAATCTGTTCAGGGACTTCCAAGTTGCTCATTCTTGCTTTGTCCCTGGAGGAAGACCCTGATAAGGTGGCATTCAGTTGGAATTGCATGATTTTTCTGCCCACAGGCATATTCTTCTTGTTGCTGGAGAAACATGTAAAGGGATGATGGTTCTCATGAAACTTTTCTTTGATTTACAGTAAGTCTACTGAGAGGAGGCTGATAGCCATACAGTGGGTGGCTTTCACAGTGTTAAATCTTATTTCTCTTGCAATTGGCAGCAACTTCCCATAGCACATCGGGGGAGGGGGGGCATTTATGTCATGCCTAAACTGTTAATGCTTATAAAGTTATAAAAACATTTAATATTGGCAGTCTTATCTTGAGTTTGAAGACGGAGATCTTGTGGCTGGGCTGCACAGGGGGGAGGGAGATCCAGCTGCCGATTTTTGACGGCGTGGCATTATGCCCACAGTCCTCAGTTAAGAGTCTCGGGGTCCAGCTGGACCCCCAGCTATCTATGGAGGCACAAATCTCTTGTGCCTGCAAGACGGCCTTTTTCCATCTACGGCAAGCAAGACGCCTGGCTCCCTACCTATCCCGGCGCGACCTAGCTACGGTGATCCAAGCCACGGTCATCTCGAGGCTCAATTACTGTAACGCACTCTACATTGGCCTTCCTTTGTCGGCGATCCGGAAGCTTAAACTGGTGCAGAACGCTGCAGCTCATCTCCTGCTGGGAGCTCCTAGAACAGCTCATATAACACTTCTGTTGCGCGAGCTGCACTGGTTACCCACTGAATTCCGGATTTCGTTCAAAGTGTTAGTCTTGACTTTTAAGGCCTTACATGGTTTGGGGCCAGTGTACTTGAGGGAGCGGCTTACCCCATATATACCCAGAAGATCACTGCGTTCAGAGGGGCATAATCTCCTTGAAGTCCCAGGTGTGAAGTCTTACAGGTTGGCCAGCACCCAACAGAGAGCGTTCTCGGTGGCTGCACCGACCTTGTGGAACTCTCTGCCGGCCAAGACGCGGGCCCTGCATGACCTGATGGCTTTCGCAGGGCCTGCAAGACTTGGCTGTTTCGGCAGGTGTTTGGCGAGTGACTGGCATTTTAACATCAAGCTTCGCCACCAGACTGTGCTGCCTTTTGTACTGAAGATTGATTTTAACTGCTTTATTGTGATGTCTTATGACATATTTGATTGTTTTTAGGAATGTTTTTATGATGTTTTAGGATGTTGTTGTGTAATTTTGCTGTGTTGGAAACTGCCCCGAGCCTTGTGGAGGGGCGGTCTAGCAAATCTGAATAATAAATAAACCACAAATTAGATAAAACCTCAATGACAAGCTGGCTAGTCAAACTTGTGGCCCTCCAGATGTTTCAGAATCCTACTTCTAAAACATCTGGAAGGCCACAAGTTTGACTCTTCTGCTCTGTTGCTATTTAAAAGTCATAATTACTTTTTAAAAACAAGGCACTTTTACAAACTATGAACTAGCTGCAAGAATGTTGGGGGATTCTCCTAATTAAAACCTCTGAATACATACCATAAGGCATCTTAGGTCTGGCTTTGGGGAATCCTAGCTAAAGGCCCATAGGGGGCAAGACCATGTGCTGCTTACATTTCTACCATTCCTGCTGCAGAATGACATGAATAAATCATTGGGCTGAGGTCAGAGCAGCCTGCCCATAAAGTGATTCATGAACCCAGCAGCACCATCCCTCAGGACTATGTACTTTATTACAGTAAACCTCAGAACAAGATACAATTTCCTGTCTGAATGAACAGGTTTTAAATCAGGACACCTGGACAGCCCTGCAACTACTTATTGAAACAATAGACCTCAGCCCCACCAGGGGTCCTTGCTACTAGCCTGCATTTAACCCAAACCTATTGAATTTCAAAATACTAGATTTGCTTGGCTATCACTTCAACAACAACAAAAAACACAACATACTGTAATTAACTAACCTAATACTGTGGTCAAACTATTTCAAATGTGAAAATAACTAAAGTCAGGACAACCTTTAAAATGTGAAACAATTTAATGTAAAAATATTGCAATGTATTACAAATCTCTATTTCTTAAGAAACAAGAAGTAAAACAAGCAAGAATTATTTATGAAGTCATCAACTGTTCAAAATTCTTGTTGTTAACTGCTGTCAAGTCAACATTGACTTTTATGGTGATCCGATGAATGAAAATTTTCCAAGTCAACCTAACATCAAGAGCACTGCTCAGATCTTGCAAACTTAACTGAGTCTATCCAGAATGTAGTATATTAATCATTTCCAGCCTGTGGTCCATCCCCCCAAGATTGTTGACAGATTTACTTAGAACTAGAGTAGATTCTATTTCTGTAGATTAAAGCAGTTTTATTGGAATGACATTGGTTCCTGGCAATTTATTTCTCTCATAAGTGATCTGAGTGCAGCTTCCAATTCAGCGTCTAAAATTAGAGATCCAACTTCATATTATTCTTTCTTGAATGAATATGCTACCATTTCACATCTTTTATATAGTTCTTCAGGTATTGCTTCCATCATCATTTTAATTGGCCATATAATGTATATTCCGATTATTTACAGAGTGTCTCCATTCGTGATTTAACCTACCCCTTGATTTCATGGATCTTGTGTAAGAGATCTCTTGTTCTTCCTTTTTTGTTGTCATCTCTATTTCTCTGGGTGATTGGAGTAGTTCTCATTGTCTCTGCACACAAATCATTAAACAAATGGATTTAGGGTTCTGACTTTCTTTCTGTTACCTTTAACTTTTGCTGCTTGTCTATCATTAACTGCTTGAAGTGTTTCATTTTTCATCCATTGTGGCTTCTCTTTCTTTTTGTCTAAAGTTACTGTCTTTTTGCATTCACTCTTGATAATGTGCCCGATTTCAGTCCAGAGGCTGTCTCCTGATCAATTTGGCTTAATGTTGTAAATCAAAATTTCACGTTATCTTTAAATTGTGAGGGATGTTTTTTTCTTGTTATATTTTGACATGATGGTTGGTTTTGTGTTCTTCCTTAGTTCTAATGTTTGATTTAGTCGTTCATATAGTCTGTGCCACAATCTGTTCCTGGTCTTCCCGCAGAGAAAATGGAAGCATCTTCCATTTCCAAATATTAAGTCAATTTTATTTCTATATTAGCCATCTGGTGATATCCATGTATAAAATTGCTTCTTGGGTTGCATTAAGATGCTTGTGAAGGACAAACTTTTGGCCTATCCAAATTCCCAGTCAGTTGATCTCCTGCTTCATTTCTCACTCTTAGGCCACATTTCCTTGCAATCTTTGATTCTGCTTTGCTTCCTATTTTTTGCATTCTAATTGCCTATGATTAACAAGTTTTGTTTTGATGCGTGATCAAAATCTTCCTGGATTCCAGTATAAAAACTTCCCATTTCTTTTTTTCTTCTGTCTTTGCACTTGGAACATAAACCTGAATTAAGGTTATAATTATGGTTTATAGTTAGTTTTTAATAATGTTTTATCATTTTTTCCATGTCAGGAGCCACCTTAGTCCATGGTAGTGCAATGGGTTAAACCCTTGTGCCAGCAGGACTGCTTATTGAAAGGTTGACGGTTCGAATTTGGCAAGCAGGGTGAGCTCCCCTCTGTCAGCTCCAGCTTCTTATGCAGGGACATTAGAGAAGCTTCCCATAGGATGGTAAAACATCGAGGTGTTCCCTGGACAACGTCCTTGCAGATGGCCAATTCTCTCAGACCAGAAGCAAATGTTTTACCGTGTAATGTTGTTATAATTATTATAGATTTAGGTCTATTGATTTTTTGTATTTGAATGTGATGTTGATTATTGAACAGCATTGAATTGTGCCATATGTTAGCTGCTCTGAGTCCTTCAATGAGGGAGAGATGGCAGAATATAAAACAAAGTAAATGAATAAATTATAAGCGATGGGCTTTCCATGAAGTCTTACTGACATGATTTGGTTAGACTTTGCATTACATCTTTTGACTCTTATTGCTATAGCTCATAATTTCTTCTAAATTGTCATTTCCTGAGACCCTACCATTAACACTGCTGCCATCAGGACAGGCTCTTGCCTCACAGGTGCACACAATCCCACCACCATGGAAAGGTAGTGCCATTGGTGGGAACTATATCCAATGGACATATGGAAACATATGCAATTTATGATTTTTCCCTTTCAAGTCAACATCTATTTTAGGTATACAGTCCATAATATGACAGCACTTTACACCTTCATATCTTAATTGATACATAAAAAACCTATTAATGGTTTATTATGAGTCTTCAATATGTGTCATTTAAACCACACAGAATTGCCAATATGTAGTGTTCTCCACTCGTTTAAATCCATTTATATTGAAGCTTGTCTCTAATACTATTTTACTGAGTGTGTGCACATGAGAGAGAGAATGGAGGTAGAAGTTGTATACAATGGGGTGGGGGCAACAAGTTTCACACTATAAAGCCCTTTGCTGTAGGTCCACACTACCCACAGGTGTTAAAAGCTACAGCAACGGGTTCATGTTCTCGATCTCCGCTTTCAACGTTTGGTAGCATTTTAAAAAGATATATGCTTTCTGTAATGTAACAGACAAAGTTGACCACAAACCCTGCCTACAGGACTAATGCCAATCGTTTTCATGTGGTTCCAGAGCTGGAAAGTTCCTCAGAAAGATTACTGACTTTGCATCTGACTGCAAAAACAACAGTATTCTCAAAGACTGATGAAAGTCTCTTCCATCCTCAAGACAGAGGCCAATGCATGCTCAAAGCAGAGGTCATGCTGAGGGGAGAAAACTAATAACTGCCTGACAAGAACAGACATCCTTTCACAGGGAAGTCAGTCATTCACATTTTCTGTCCAGGGAAACATCACTGTATGAAAACTGTGGGGTTAGCTTAAAAACAGAGCAATTAATTCTATAAAGCAAGAAAAATGTTCAGGGAGGTAGTAAGTGATCTTATCAGAAAAAAATTATAAGCACTACCCTCTAAGATAAAGTCAAGATAGATTTGGGAATCCAAGTTTCCCAAGGCTATTACTATTTTAAAAATATTTGCAAAAAGCACGAGGGAAGTCTAAGAATACTTTTCATAACACAAACAAAAAATTTCAGACAACTTGAGAAGGACAGAACACTTAGGGGAGAACAGCTTTTATGGGTCTAACTCAGGCATGGGCAAACTAAGGTCCAGGGGCCACATGCAGCACCCTAGGTGCCTCCCTCGGCCCCTCCTCATTTTCCCAGTACTCTCAGCATAAGGACACAGTGGCCCACCGTATCCTTATAAAGGACAGGGGAGGAAAGCGTGCAGCAGCTGAGAGCTCTCTGGAGCGCTCTCTGCCACCACATGCCTTGTTTTCCTCTGGGCATATGGATGGGGTGAGTCCTGAGTCCACTTGGGGAGATAGGACGTGTTAAAAAAAAGTTGTCGTCGTCATCATCACCATCATCATCATTATGCCAGAACTTCCTAAGGATGACCTGGGACCTACCCGACCCCCTCCTGGCCCCACCCTCTCACAGGACCTCTCCCTCCCTGGCCCGTCCTACTCAGCATGTGCCCGGCCGGCAGGCCGGCCGCCCTCCCAGGGCAGCCCAGCTCTCTTGGTTGGGAACACAATGTGGCCTCAAGGCAAAAAAGTTTGCCCATGCCTGGTCTAACTGTTTCATGCAAAAAATATGCCAGAAAAGGACAAACAGGGCTTTACTTATTATGGCAAACATACTTTTCTGTGCAAAGAAAAAGAAAAATTCTGAAATCTACAGGGCACCTAAGCCAACAACAGGTTACAACAAAAAGTGCAGTGAGAAGCTTTTGCATATGTCTCTTTACAAAGGGGATTATTGATGCGTTTTATTCAAAAAGGCCTTTGATATGCAAACAGATGGGGTGCTGAGTTTCCCCCTCCCCATTTTCTGTCTCATTTCTTTTACTGTTGTGTCTTTGTGAAGTAATGTATATTAAGATTTTCTTTTCAAACAGTATTTTATTATTGTTAATTTGTTTTAGTGCCATTTATTGAGGAAAGCTTGGATATTGATTTTATAAGTAGATAAATAATAAGTAACAAAAGGAAAATACCTGCAATAAAGAGCATGGACTTAGTTTTAAAGAAGAACTCTTTTAAAGGAGAACTAGAAGTCTCTAGGTAGCACAAGGACTTCATGTATGTGATTGGTATCTGCAAAACCTGTTTTAAATAACAAAAACTGTGTTGAAAATACTTGCACTGCCGAATTTCAGACTCAACAGTTTGGGAGACTAGGATATGTTTCAGTGTGTTAATTTGACCGCTGGAACAATATAGTTTGCTCATCTCTGCCATATACAGAGAATATAGATTGTCTGTTATTCTGAGAAAAGGAGTCTTCTAAGAAAGAGCACGAGAGCAAGAGCTCATACACTAGTTAAAAGGAAAATGCTCCAAGCACAATTTCTACCCAAAACCTGTTTGCAAAATTCTGCACCAACCTTATGGTGACTATTCATAAGTGATCCCCAAAAGGGCTGTAAAATTTGCCTTAAGCCCAGGTGCTGTAATTGCTGTCTGTCAAAATAGAACTGTTTTCTCAGTAAACATTTCAAAGCGCCCAGTGCTAGGTTGATTGGTTTGAGGATGGGTGGGTGATGGGAGTGGTGAATGAGGGATAGAATAAGACTGATGGCCTGTAGACACTGAGCTTTTATTTAGTTAAAGCACTCCTAAGAGACTCTAACTCTACAGTGTAGAGAGAATTCTTGCCTTTTCCTTTTTTTGAAGAATGAAGCAACAGGAAAGAATTGTTACAAATAATGTCAGTATTCCTGACATGGGAAACATAAAACAGTTCAGGAACCAAGAACAGATCAACAAAATGTACCAAGTAGAATAACTGATCCTGCTGTAACCCTCAAAATGAGGTAATTCCTCATAGCCCAAAGACTTTCCCCACCATTCAAAAGAGGAATTTTTCAGTTAATCCACCTTTCAAGTCTATCACATATTGGCCCTCAAGTTGTGTTCTAATTGTACACTTCTTATAAGAGTTTCTATTTTGTCAGGAGTTAGTAAATGTACACAGTGACTAACTTTAATGCGACGTTCATGTTAGATCACAAATTTGGCAGTCTTTAACCCTGCCCTAGCAGAGCCCTTGCCATGCTGGAGAGTTCTCCAGTACAGTTCTCCAGGGTCCAAATTCTGTTCCATGGCAACCACTAACATTTTCTGTACCCACTTGTCTGACCACCAGCCATCTGCCACTTAAAGGAAGGCTTCTGTGTATGTAGAAGTGAAAACAGGTGGTTCCCAAGGTATAGCTAGTTCAATCAACCAGATATTTTCTAAATGGCTCAGTGATAACACTATTGGGATTAATATTGATCGTAACTTCAACGTGAGGCAGTAAGTACTGCAGCAAAGAAGACAAATGCTATTTTAACCTGCGTTAATAGAAGCAGCATGTCAAAGTTGAGGGAAGTAATATTGCCATTATATTCTGCATTGGTCAGGTCTCATCTGGAGTACTGCATTAAATCCTGGTCACCTCCTTGGAAAGGAAGGGGAGCATAACCTTGAACAGAATTTAGATCTGCAGCCATCCATGACAGTTCAGACTATTTTAATACTTCAGTAGCAAAATCTAATTAACACACTGCTTTAATCTCAGACAATAGCTATTTCAACCATCTTAACTAAGTTTTAAACTCATATAGATCTGCCATAGTTTGCTCTGTATGTCCTTCTTTACTAAGCCTTCAATGAATGCCAGAATGTGCATATGTTTCTCATCTCATCTTTGTGGCCTCTACACTTCTTAGTTTGATATTGCATCTTGGCTTGGAAAATGTAAAGAAAAGGATTCTAAAACAGGAGTTGGCATCTGGTGGTAAAGGAGCCCATTCCAGTTCCCCAAGGTCAGCAAAGTCTGACCTCTGAATACAACCGTGACCTTGTCTGTATGCACCTTTTTTCTAGTCCTTTGACTCAAAGGGCTCCCCAAAGTGTGAACGGTATAAGAGGCTATGTTAGGAAGAAGTAAAACAAGGAAAATGTCAATGACCAACTGAGGTGTATTTTAGGAAAAGCCCATGGAATATTGTTTCTGTGTAAACTATGGGAGAGAGGAGTTTAAACAGTTTTTGTCTAGTGCACTGCTTCTTAAACTGTGGATCCCTTTGGCTGAATGTTGGGGTCATGAAAAATTTGGCAATAGTAAAAGGTTTCTGAACGCCATCCATTTACACAAATCTGTTAGCAACAACATGCTGTGTTTATAGTGAACTCTGGAGAAAATGCTTCAGCTGTACTTCACAAAAAAAAGGAAAACCAGCCTCTTTAACAAGCCTGACAAATGCTGATTTATTAAAAATAAAAAATGTTTGATTTTTATGCCTATTTCATATACCTATTTATTTGGGATCATGCAAAAATTTCTTGGGTGAAATGTATCATGAGTGGAAAAAAGTTTAAGAAGTCCCAGCCTAATGACCAAATTTAATAGATGTTGATTTTCAATTTTGAATAGAACTTAGTGAAAAAGCTATTGTGTTCTTTAGAGTACACGAATTCCATGTTAATTGTGATTACATTTTCCATTTTGTTAGAAATATGACACAGCTGATCAATTTCAGATTTAATGGGTCAACTCAAAAAGATTATTTCACAAAAATCTATCAAATAAATATTGACAGTCAGTTAAAATCTAAGATGATATAACAAATACACCAACAGTTAAAACTCTCTGAGTTTTCAGAAATGACATATAATTTGAGATTCGATTCAGGACAGTTGACTCTTTGTATCCACGGATTCTACAACTACAGATTCCACCATCCATGGCTTGAGAATATTTCCCCCCAAAAAGATGATCTCACATACATATACCAGTTCATAACCACTGTATCTACCTCAATATGCATACTTTATATTATGAGCTTCAGATTTGTATCTCGCCAATTAAAATTGGTGTTAAGTCTATTTTATCTATTTATTTAAAGCACTTCACTGTCAGCCAAAAAGGCTTCTGGAGAGGCTTGCATACAGCAAATAAAAACATGACAGTATCTACCCAAAGGCTTATTTTCTTCATCAGACAACTACAAATCTAAAATAACACTTTAAACAAAGAAACTATAATTTGGAATTATTACAGAACTCAACATCTGATTTTGCAGTTCTTGCTCCACTGAGACCTTATCAGATCAAGACTGTCTCTAACCTTTACGAGCCACTTCTCTATAATAGGGATGCTGCCAACTATTTTATGGGCCCCTAATGAAAAACTTTAGAGCCCAATTATTGCCACTATTAAAAACACAGTTCTGTGTAAATAAACACAATATTAAGCTTATTCTGAATTATCTTATAAAATAGTAGCTACTCCACTGCTCAGACAAAGCAGAAGGTAAAGGAGTCTTACTTCTGCTGAAATGTTAATGATTTAATGTTTCAGCATGAAAAAGACAAAATACATTTACCTGAATGGACATAATTTTGAGGGTTTTTTTTCTCTAAGTTTCCATTTCAGAATTGCAAGTTGTCATTACTTTCCCCTTACGGGTAGATTAACTCTAACAGACCTCTTCTAACCAGCTTTGAAATCAGGATTACTTTAAAACTGGAGAAGGAACTTAAGAAGAATTAATTCCAATTAGCAGAAGTGCAGAAACAGTGCTACACTGATTGGAAGGAAGGAGCAATTTGTGGTTGATAAAGGCCACAAGCTGAAGACTCTCAAGGTAGGGATGAGGGTAGCCAGTGGTACCTTGGCAAGTAGTATCACCAGCAACTGTGATATATCTTGTCCTTTCCTTACTACTAAAAGCAGTAGAGAAAGAACAATTTGTATTAATATCACTGTGGAGAAGAGACCAGAGGGTCTCTTCCTCGTGGCCAATGAACTTACGAAGCTTACCTGTGGTGATAAGTATTTCAAAATAAAGTACTTAAGCAGTCTGTATATCTTTTACAGTGCCCATTCAGTTTTGTGTGGAGAAACCTGAAGGACACTGAGTCTGAGCTCCAAGTTTTATATGTTACTAATGAGTAGTTCAATAAACTGCTGAAGCTAACTGGTGGTCTGAGAAAAATTGCACTAACTGCTACAAGTCACAAAATAGTAAAATAGGTTGAGATTTTTATAATTTCTGGCAGCTGATTTCATTGACTTCATTCACTTAAATCACAGCATTTTGAACCTCAGGTTTTATTCTTACATTTAAAGCATTTCAAGAAGAAAAGCAACATATTATTTCCCCTGCTTCCAAAAGGCTATATACAAATGCAATAGTTATTTCGCTCACTTCCATGTCTTATAGACTATTTTAAATGTCTGAACACTGTTCCTCCGAGACTCCAATACATCATCACAAGTTTACTTCAGTAGAGTCCTAATCATTGTTGGAGGTCTTTGGAAAAAGTCCAGGTGACATAACAGCATTTTTATTTCCCACTGCCTCATTTAGCTTGGTGGGAGAATAAACAGTTTTTTTAACTGACAGATTAGAACAGATTGAGCATTGCAAAGCTACAGAGATTCTCTGTTGCAAATGTGTAAAATCCAAATATGCAGAACACGAGGGACAAGAAGAAACTGAATCCCTCCCACTAACGATAGCTTCAGCAATGTTACTATGATATATTGATATGTGAAAGGAAAATTGTCAACAGGGATAAGGAAAGTCAGAATGGCTGATCATAACTGCCAGGAAAAAGAAATGAAGCCTTTGGAAACAGAGGTTGCTCTAGCCAAAGGCTTGCTTCCTAATATATATTTTCATGAAAAATCACTGGGGCCAAAGGTCCCATATGAATTCCTAGGAATGACCACTTGGCAAATTACTCCCAAAAGCTAAATAACAATGGGAAAGAAATATGTAATGCCCCCTAGCTTTGGTATTTTTTCCTATGTAAATCCATCTGAGGCTTTGACCTAGCTATTTTCTGGGACAACCACAATTTTTCCAGGTTACGTAAACTATTACGTATTGAGACTTAACACAATATTGTAATAGCTTTTTTGTAGTAGATCACATGTCTGTTGGACCTTTTGGTTGGATGAATCTCACCAAATTTTAGCAACTATACAGGTAACAAATCCACATTTGTTATTAAGTGACATATTATATATGTGTGTGTGTGTGTGTGTGTAATTGGAATTCTTGCAACTGTTGAAATTGTATGCAAGTACATGTGCACATGCACATAGACAAAACAAAGCATGCCCACTCACACAGTCCTGCTCCTTCAACAGGCAATTAACCCAAGATGGAACTGAATGTTTACTAAATGGTTAATTATACTGGCAACTCTGACCAAACTTCCCTCTCACGCATAGTTATAAAAAAGAGAGAAAGAAAAGCGATTTCTGGGCAGATAATTACTTGGCATTCTCTAACCTATAATCAAGTTTAAAAACAGCACACGTTGGTTTCCTTGAAATATTTCACAGGAAGCAAAATATGAAGGGGCTTTGAAAGCCTGGTAATAGTCATTTTAAAAAAAACCCTATCTTGGAGTGCTGACAAACACTTTTAATTAAGAGTCATATGCTTTTCTTTAATTCTTCTTAAATATGTTAACAGTTCCTTTTTACTTCCCCAAGGCATGCCTCTACCTTGCATTTAGAAGTCAAAGAAAATCTATGTTGGATACAGACAATTTTATTTGTCCAAGGTTTAAGTTGGATTTAAGACAATCTAAAGATGAAAGCTGCTTTCTTTAAATATGTATATTTATAAGTGATAAATAGTATGTATTCTTCTTAAAATTCTCTCTGCCATTTGAAATCAAATGCAAACAGGATATTCCATGAGCTTCCATTTTTAACATAAGGGTGGTATCAACAGAATCTCAGTTTCAGAAGACCTGCCAGGCAATTATAATACTGTACAATGAAACAATATGGAAAGTGAACACTGATTCTTATTACACCATCCTCTTAAAGACAACCACGAAACGTAGAGTAAGAGTTGATAAAGTGCTGGGTATTAACACTGTAAATATCAAATGAAATAAGACAAAAAACTGTAATGAAGAAATCCTGGACCCACGATTAAATGTAGGGATTAATTATTTAATTGGTGTTTCTAAATAAATAACTAAACTATAAGTATCAAAATAACTATGCTACCTATTTGAGTAAATACAGATATTATCTGTGATCATGAAATAACAAAGTCAAAGTTTCACTTCAGAATCTGGTATTTAGAGGCAGACTGTAAAATGTGTTACGGCTAATGTTTGGGCTTAGAAAGCCCAGGTCCAAATCCCCATTGAGCCATAAAATTACTGGGTGGCCTTCAACAACCAACCATGCTTCACTCCAAATAATTTTCCCAAGTTGTTATGAACATAAAATGGAATAACCTCTTGGAGGCCATCAGAACTAATAGAAGGATGTAGAGAATATAAAATAAGTGTATATAAACATTATACATATTTCAAATGTTAAGCCTAAAAAAGAAAAAGTGAAGGAAGCTTATACAATGTGACAGAAAAATTGCTTTAAAAAACTTCCAGAAAATTAAGATGACATTACACTAAAATATTCTGCTCTGGCACCTGAGGTAACATTCTCCACCTAGCATTTATAAACACATACATGCACTGATCTCACTTCTCTCGTTTCTACTTGACTAGACTATCTAGTATCTCCAGCTGATGGATTCCAAAACAGTACATCCCTCCCTCTCCTTCTCCTCTCATAAACAAGATTATGTACAGTATTTCCTTAAGTACTGTTGGCAGTACATTTCTGACATGCATCCAGGAAAGTATACCTGTTAATTATGCTGCTGTTAAAGTGGGGGAGTCTTGGCAACTCTTGGAGTGAGACTTGCTCAGTGTCTGGGTTGCTTAACTACTTAGCCAAAGGGGCAGAATTTTTCATTCATTATCACCTCATCAGCATTTCTGTCAATTGCGAATGGTTTGATAGGAAAAAACTAACCCACAGCACTAATTACTAGTTTTTCTGTCTCCTCAAGCAACAGAAAATCCAGAACATATGGATATGCTTTAGTTCTCTACACCCAACTGCCTCGTTGATCCATCTAATCACACTTAGTGTGAAAGAGCCAAGGTACGTATACTGGACATCCACCATGGACACAGACTTTAACTGCAGTATCAATAACTGTGCAATGATGAAATGCTGTAAGGCCTTAGGTCACAGTTGGGCACCTGTGATCCTTTATATCAGTTGTTCTCAACCTTTTAAACGTCACGACCCCTTAATGCAGTTCATCATGTTGTGGTGACCCTCGACCATAAAAATATTTTTGTTGCTACTTCATAACTGTAATTTTGCTACTGTAATAAATTGTCAAGTAAATATCTGATATGCAGGATGGATTTTCATTGTTATAAATGGAATGTAATTAAAGAATAGTGATCAATCACAAAACCAATATGTTTGAGGAAGTATGGACAATGGATGACAGGACATGGGAGTACCTTCAACCAATTCAGCTCTGACTTCCATGGAGCACTAAGACCCCCATGAATGACAGATCTGGACCAAACTTGGCACACAGAACCTCCATGACCAACAGAAAATACTGGAGGGGTTTGGGAAGAATTCAGTGATAAGATCCTAGAGTTGCAAGAGACCTCCAAGGGCCATCCAGTCCAACCTCGTTTTGCCGTAAGGGAAAAGCACAATCAAACACTCCTATCAGATGGGCATTCAGACTCCGCATAATAATAATAATAATGATGATAATAATGATGATAATAATAGAATCCTGGGATTGGAAGAGACAGCTCTAAGGGCCATCCAATCCAACCTCCTTCTGTCATAAGGAAAAGCATAATCACAGCACTCCCGACAGATGCTCATTCAGACTCTTAACAACAACAGAAGCTCACCTACATCTGGCAAGTACTGTGAACTCAAGTGATGATGGATCTGAACCAAATCAGGCAATAACTAACATGGACAAAGGTGAATACAGGTGTGAAATATTGAAGGTTATGTAATGTAATCTATAATCTACACAAAATCAAACAGGAGAAGAGGAAGAGTACAGAGCATTATATGCATAAAACATCCAGTTACATTCAGCATGAAGAAAATGAGAACTAGCCTAGAATAAAACTAGGATTTTCCCAGAGGCAAAGTATGAAATAAATTGTAAAATGCAGTGGGACGCAGCTAAGAGCCGAGGACGACAAAGTAGGAGGTTATAAGCAGAATCTGTAATTCAAGGACTAAAATAAGCAAAAAAGAAAGAAAGAAAAGAAATTAAGAACAGGCATAGGCATCCTGCCATTAGGTAACACTGTTACATTTTAGGGTTTTTTTTTCTTTATAAAAATGATATTCTGACCAACAGTCATCAATCTGACTGGGATGGGAGCCACTGTTTTGCAGTGGCTCCGGTCCTTCCTGGAGGGCCGTACCAGTAGGTGTTGTTGGAGGACTCCTGTTTGAACCCCTGGTCGTTGTCCTGTGGGGTTCCTCAGGGTTCTGTTTTGTCCTCCCTTGATGTTTAACATATACATGAAACCGCTGGCAGTGGTCATCTGGAGTTTTGGGAGTTCGGTGCCATCTATATGCAGATGACACCCAACTTTACTACTCCTTTCCACCGAAAGCAAAGGAAACTGTCCTGGTTACATGGAACTGACAACCCCTCTGTTGAAGCAGCTCCACTGCCAGTCTGTTCCTGGGCATAATTCAAAGTGCTGGTTATGACTTTTAATGCCCTAGATGGCTCAGGTCCAGGCTATTTGGCTGATTGAATGCCCATGTATGAACCTGCTTGGACCCTGAGATCCCCAGGAAAGGCCCTTTTCTCAGTCCCACCTCAATCTTAAGCTCGATTGGTGGGAATGAGAGAGCGGGCCTTCTCGGTGGTTGTCCTTTGACTCTGGAACTCCCTGCTGAGGAAAGCCAGAATGCCCTCCTCCCTGCTGTCCTTCTGGTGGAGGGTAAAACCTTTTTATTTAGACAGGCTTTTTAAGTCCTAGTCAGGGGCACAGTAGTCTTTTATGGGTTTATGGATTTATGCTTTTATGGATTTAACCGGAATAGTTTTTAATATTAATGTTATTTAATACTGTTTTAATATTTGTTTGCCAAAATCCATATGACATATAGAAGGAACACAGAGCAGTGACATGATGCTGGAAAAACCCTAGGAATTTATTAATGCAGTTGACCATCTGAATGATATTAAACATATTAACACAGGAAATGTCAGAAATCCATTTAAAAATAAGGGTTGCTGCCAAAATTCATCAGGAGTGGAATTCAAATACAGTGGGTCAATTTCAAATTTGTTCCACAAATTTCTGGCAGCTTCAATAAAATCTGCAACACTTTTGTTGACCTTGCTACATATTAATAAAGGTTTTCAGTGTTTTCCACACAGCAAAGCACATTCTGTTCGCACAATACCAATATTCTTGTCAAATTCTATGACAGTTCGGTATAATATGAAGTGGAAAGTAAAACAATTTGACTACAAAATTCCTGGATGACTGAGTGGTTACACTACTTTATGTGTACCAATTCTATAACAATGTACAGGAGTATAAATGTACTTAACATTATCCAGTATGGGGGGGAGAAAGCACTGTTTCAAAACTAAAAGTATTCCATGCACATATTTATACAGCAATCCATTGACTAAGAATTGGAAATGCAAATTGTTTATCGGTTTTGTCTTATATACAGTATTTTGACATCAACAGACCAAACTGCTTTGGAAGCATGTTCATTTATACATTTTCATTTCCCACTCTGAGAACGTTACTTACGCAATGCTTGTTCGTAAGCTTCCAGGCCACCAAATAAATTATTCGAGTGGTCAGAGAACTATTACACCCTGTCTCTTAGATGGGGGACCCTGACCACTTGACAGTGCTGGCCGTTACCTTAACAGCCCTAAATGGTTCAGGTCCAGAATATTTGGCCAACCGTCTCTCTTCATATGAACCTGCCCGGACACTGCGGTCATCAGGGGAGGCCTTCCTCTCATTCCCACCCATGTCTCAAACCCAGATTGTGGGGACAAGACAGAGGGTCTTCACTGCACTTGCCATCTGCCTCTGGAACTCTTTCCCGAAAGAAATCGGAATGGCTCCTTCGCTGCCCTCTTTCAAAAAGCAATAAAAAACTTTCCTATGCCTGCAAGCATACGGAGAGGCAAAGTTCAGCCTAAGAAACAAGGAATGGAATAACTTTTATTTTTGTGTGTATTGTTTAGTGTGTAATTCGTGTTTTATTGTCTTATTATGGTGTATTTACATGACTGAATGTGGGACTGTTTTATGTTTGATTAATTTATGTAGGTATTTTGACGGCATTGAATGTTTGCCCTTTTATGTAGTTAGTCGCCTTGAGTCCCTATGGGGAGATGGGGCGGGATATAAGTAAATTATTATTATTATTATTGTTATTATATGCCTTCTTAAAGCAGGGCTCCCCAAACCTTGCAAGAATAGGGGTGATTTATGGTCCCTCAGACTGATGCATATGCAAACACGCACCCTGCTGCCACTGCCAAGCACATGCACTCATCTAAGCCTCTCGTGCTTTGCTATGTATTTGGCCCTCAGGGTGTAGTTTGGGGACCTCTGGCTTATAGTGTTCTGTGTCACAAATGCTGAGCTACCTGATCAATTCTTTCTGCAGACCTTTGCATTTCTAAACAAGAGCAAACCACCAGCAGTATGTTAAAAAAAATCTTTATCCTTCCAGCAAATAACCTCTGAGTCTGTACTGAGTGTTACAGGATGTGAGGTTCACTTATAGGGCTTTATGCTGTCCATTTTACCCAATGCTATCCCATGCAACACAAACAAGTTCTGTTTCATGCTACTTAGATAACTACCATATTATTAACTGACTGTTTCTGATCAATGAAATATTTTAGAAATATTTGCACTGATATGCTGATGAAACCTAACTCCACTGGATGAGAATTACAGTGTTTTAAGTGGTGACAAATGATCCAGGCCAAATACGCTTGCCAATACCCCCACCACTCAACACAGGTCCTCAATTCTTTCCCGGACTTTGTCTTTCCACAAAGTTCATGCAGTTCATGCAATTGTGAGCTATGCATGTCCAAGATGTACGTTTTTGCTACTTAAGCAGCCACCTCTCAACAAAAGTCGACATCAACACTGAAATACAAAAGCAACTGAGCTCTGTGAGTACAGCATGTTTTTCAAATAAAGCAGAGAGGGTTTGAGGATTGGGACACTCATAGGGATACCAAGATGCTTGTTTATTACGCAATTGTCCTTCTAATTCGAGCTTGCGCGGAGGGGTTACGAGGCCCTCTGTTGAATAGAGTCAACTGCTCCCTTGAGCAAGGAGCTTTTCCAAAGGAGTTAAAAGAGGCGGTGGTTAGTCCATTGCTGAAGAAGCCCAGTTTAGATCCTGCGGCCCCCTCCAATTACCGCCCAGTGTCCAATTTACCGTACCTGGGCAAGTTAATTGAGAGGGCAGCAATGGACCAGCTGCAGGCATTCTTGGATGATGCAACCTGGCTAGACCCCTTCCAGTCTGGCTTCCGTTCGGGCCATGGGACAGAGACTGTCCTGGTCTCCATACAGACCTACTCCGTTGCCATTTGGACCGAGGCGGATCGGCGCTGCTCGTGTTATTGGACCTCACGGCAGCGTTTGATACTGTTGATTACCAACTTTTGACACACCGCCTGGCGGTGGCGGGGGTGAGGGGGACAGCCCTCAACTGGCTGTCCTCCTTCCTCCAAAACCGCCTGCAGCGAGTGAAGTGGGGAGGGGTGGTCTCCGAGGGCTCCCCCTTACATTGTGGAGTCTCTCAGGGGGCCATTCTCTCCCCGTTGTTATTTAACATCTACCGTGTTTCCCCGAAAGTATGACACCCCCGATTGTAAGACGTATCGGGGGTGTCAGGGGTGTCGGCTAATGTAAGCTGTACCCCGAATGTAAGCCGTACCTCGTCGCCACGCCCACGCCGCTGCCGCTGCCGCCGGCCCAGGCACATCGCGGCGCACCTTTCTGCCAGGCCTCTGACGCGTCCAAGAAAGGGAGGGGGGAAGGCGCAGGGGCGGAGGGAAGCGGCGACACGTCAGAGTGACGCTCTGACGTGTCGCCGCTCCCGCCGCCCCTTGCGCTCTTCCCCCCCCCTTTCGTCGTCAGAGGCCTGGCAGAAAGGTGCGCCGCGGAGGTGTGCCGCGCTGATGGGCCGGTTGCGGCTGCGGCGGCGGCGTGGGGGTACGTCTTAGTTTATATAAGACGTACCCCGAAAGTAAGGCGTAGGGGGACTTTTGGGGGGGAAAAGAAAGTAAGACGCTGTCTTACTTTCGGGGAAACACGGTACATGCGACCACTCGCCCAACTGGTACGGAGTTTTGGGCTGGAATGTCATCAGTACGCTGATGACACCCAGCTCATTCTGAGGATGGACCCCGGGGCGGACTTTGTACCCGATAATTTCCATTTCTGCCTGGAAACCGTAACTGGATGGCTGCGAGCCAGTAAGTTGAAGGTGAACCCGGTGAAGATGGAGATCTTGTGGCTGAGCCGCCCGGGGGGGGGGGGGTAGAGACCCAGTTGCTGACGTTCGACGGCATGGCTCTTTGCCCGCAACCGTCAGTAAAGAGCCTAGGGGTCCGGCTGGACTCCCAGCTGTCTATGGAGGCGCAGGTTGCCTGCGCCTGCAAGATAGCCTTCTCCTACCTACGACAGGCAAAACGTCTGGCTCCTTACCTCTCCCGCTGCGACCTGACCACGGTGATCCAAGCCACGGTCATCTCGAGGTTCGACTACTGTAATGCGCTGTACATTGGCCTACACTTGTCGGCGATCCGGAAACTCAAGCTGGTGCAGAACACTGCAGCACGTCTGCTCTCAGGAGCATCAAGATCTGCCCACGTGACTCCACTCTTGCGTGAACTGCACTGGCTTCCAATTGAATTCCGGGTCGCTTTCAAGGTGTTAGTTTTAACTTTCAAGGCCTTATATGGTTTGGGGCCAGTGTACCTGAGGGAGCAGCTTACCCCTTATGTGCCCAGGAGATCACTGCGCTCAGAGGGGCTCAATCAACTGGATGTGCCTGGGATTAAGGTCTATAGACTTGCCAGCACGCGGCAGAGGGCGTTTGCCTTAGCCGCGCCAACTCTGTGGAACACCCTCCCTGAAGAGTTACGAGCCATCCGGGAATTAATGCCGTTCCGCAGAGCCGTAAAAACCTGGCTATTTAGACAGGCATTTGGCCCATAACTAATGAGTATTATCAGCATCCTGTTGTGCCGCTGCCAGCATATTTCTACTGCCATCGCAGTTTGCTGGAATTGATTTTAACTGGGGGTTTTAAATTGGTCTTATTGTATTTTATTGCATTTTATGTGTTTTATCTATTAACTCTGTAAACCGCTCTGGGCTCCAGAGAGAGCGGTATATTAAGTTGAACAAATAAATAAATAAATAAATAAATAAATAAAAGAACTCCTCTGTATTGTCTACAAACGTCACGTTCGACTTCTGGAAAGATTTCATCAGCATTGCCTCCAAAAATATCCTGCAAGTCTCTTAGGAAGACAGGTGGAAAACGCTAATGTTCTGGGAGAAGCAAAGACCACCAGCCTTGAATTGATGATCTTCCGCCATCAACTTCACTGGTTGTCCAATCACCATCTCCCGAAGCATTTATTTTACTCTGCTCAAGAATGGAAAACGGAATGTTGGCAGATAGCAAAAGAGATTTCAAGGTGGGCTTGAAGCTAAAATAAAAAAGTGAAATAAACACCAAGAACTGGGAAGCTCTGACCCTCGAGTGTTCTAACTGAAAGTTAGAATGTTCGAAGGGCCAGGGCTTCCACATTCTTGGTGTATATTTCACCAGCAGTGCTATGGATTTTGAAAATGCATGACCAGAGGGTGAAAGGGAAAAATGTGCCAAAAGGAAGGTGCGTCAATCAAACCAATATTCTTCCATCTGGAAATCTATTCCTCATTGTGAAAGACCATACGGATCCAGAATAGTTCTCGATAATCACCCATCGTCCCACTGTCAAGACTCTACTCTTGGAAGACAATCATATTCACCTACGAGTGATTGTCTATGATGATGATGATGCCTCTCCCTGGTGCTCATTAAGAAGGCTTGCATGACATCTCCTTCTTCTTCTGTTGAGCTTTGAACAATTGTTTAAGACAGTGGTGTCAAACTTATGGCCCTCCAGGCGTTTTGCACTTCAGCTTCCAGAATTCCTGGCCATTGGACAAGCTGCAAGTTGGGAACTCCAAACGTTTGACACCTCTGGTTTAAGGGAATGATGACACCGTGTCATTTCCGCCAGTCTTTGTCACCCTTCTAGACTGACCAAAGTACTTCATCTTTACCTCTAATATCCTTCCATCCAGTGAGCAGTTGGACTTTATTTCCTGGAGTATGGACTGGTTTGATCTTCTTGCGGTCCAAGGCACTCTCAGGATTTTCCTCCAACCCTACAGTTCAAAAAAATCTATCTTCCTTCACTCAGCCTTTCTCGTGGTTCAGCTCTCACATCCATAAGTTACTAAAGGGAATACCATTGCTTTAACTATGCGGATCTTTGTTGCCAGTGTGACGTCTCTACTCTTAACTATTTTATCAAGATTTGTCATTGCTCTCCTCCCAAGAAGTAAACGTCTTCTGACTTCCTGGCTGCAGCCTGCATCTTTGTGCCTAGAAATACAAAATTTGTCACTGCCTCCACATTTTCTCCCTCTATTTGCCAGTTATCATTCAGCCTGGTTATACAAATGTTTTTGTCGCATCTTTCTTTTTAGGGGAAACCACACACTCATATCCCCTCTTTCTCTTTGCAGCCTTTCTGCCTGCTACCCAATTTTACCTTATTTCCCATCATTGAACTATCTATTTTTCTATTTACTCGATCACCTTTTAGCTTCTTTGAACTTAGATGTATTATTTTCCACTCATTTCCTCCATTGTTTGCTTTGGTAATTACAGAGCATCTCACCCTTCAACTTAGGCAGCAGAATGCCATGGGCTAGCCCTGTAAAGGATTGATTGCTGAGCATGGAGTTAACTTCTTTGAAAAACATGATGCTTTCTGCAAATATTTGTCTTTGCTTACATTAATCAGTATCTTTCTTGTCTTGCATAGAGTACCAGGCAAAATTAATTTAGCATAAGGATTAAAATATTGACTAGGATTTGTTTTTGTCTCTATTTAATTCTCCATTTCTGTCTCTCTGTCTAACCCAGTGGTTCCCAACCTGTGGACCACCAGCGGTCCGCAAGAACTAAAATATGGTCTGCAGCCTCACCGTTACAACTTTGCAACAAGAACGACTGGTCTCGCAAAACCCTCATAGTGATGAGGCTTATTAAATATGGTTTTATGTGGGCGAGCAGATGGTAACTACTGGATGGCATATGTTCTGTATCAGAAACCAGAGCTGATGTTGTCTATTCAATGTAATTTTCTGAATCAGCACCCCAAATAACCAAACCAAATCTAAACTTGACCAAAAACTGATTCGTAATCCTTCTGGTACTAATGTTGGAGCATGCTCCCTAGTCAAAGTGGTCCCTGGTCAAAAAAAGGTTGGGAACCACTGGTCTAACCTATTTTACATAATTGTTGAAAAGATAAATGAAAGAGAGCCAGATTTACCATGTTTGGTTTTACAAATGGAAAAAGGATATAAACTAACAAAGTAAAAAAACCTATAAATATTACCTTTAATCATGAAAGAAAATTTTAACTGTGAATTGAGGACATGCATACACAGCGCACAAATGATCTCTTTGTTGCTGATGACTACAGGAACAACTCTTGTGCAAAGCATGGACTAGTAATTTTATCTTGAATTTTGTAGAGCCAAAAGCAAGGAAAGCTAATTTCTAAGGTAAGAAAATTTAATTCAGCTAATTAGTACTATTACTTAAATAAAACTGAATTAAAATTCAAAAAGTAGCAAACCCCCCCCAACCTTTTATCCCTCCAATATTTATAGGCACAAAAGAGGACACATCTTTTACACTGCTCCAGGCCTCCAACCACTTTAATCCAGGCTTGCATCTATATAATCTGCATTCTTCATTCTACACTTATGGGCTGAGAATTACCGAGTATACTGCATTTGGAACACTACAGTTTCATGCTTCATTTGACAAAAGCTATGAAGATATAACAGAAACCAACTCTATGCTTTTCAATGCCAAGGCACTTAAAACGAATGGGTTTTGTTTTTGGCAATTCAAGTGAACATCCCAGTGGTGAAAGGTTTTTCTTTTTCCAACCTTCATTCTAACACTCAAGAAACAGTAATATTAAGGACCACCTGTATGAAGACAGGGTCGATTTCACACTACACATTTGTAACACTATATTCCAATTTAACTGCTATGGCTACATCCCACTGAATCTTGGTTTTACACTAGAGCACCCTGGCTGTGAAATCTAAATACACCTTCTAAACTATAAATCCCAGGATTCCATAGGATGGAACCATGATGCTATGTGTAATATGAAAAAACTCAAGGATTCTAAAGAGAGCATTGATTTGGGTAAAAGTAATCTAAGGCATATTCAACAACTCTGGCAAACACAAATTTTGAGGCTTGGAAGTCTGAATATAGGTTAGGAACAACTAATACTATATTGAATACAAAAATGTAGAACATACATGGATAAAAAAGCAGAAAAAAATCATCCTGCTTTTTTCTTTGACATCACTGCAACTATATTAGAAATAACACTTAAACTGCCTATTTTTCCTAGTGAAACATTTTCTAATGAGTACTTTAGAAAATAGGGTTGTTTTTTTGTCAAATAAATTAATCTTCACAGTTACATTGGGCCACCAATAATCCGTTACTGCATCCTATTGCAGCATACTCTGTAGAATCCAAGGAAAAATCCACAACTTAGATATATGGTCTTGTATTAATACAGGCTCACAAAACAATTTCAAACTGAATCTAAAATAGCATAGAAAATAAACTTCTATTTAAAGTGACATAATTTCTTCAAAAATATTGAAGGTTCACATATGACGGGGAAGCTTTATAAGGAAAACAAGCTTTGAAACTTTCTTCTTCCCATACTGAAGTCAACATCTCCTAAACAGAATTTACAACTGCTCAAAGTTAGTATTGATCTTACTACATGAAATCTGCAATACAGACGTATAACACAGCATTTGGAATTTCTATTAAACAGAGTTACTATACACTTATTTAAATATCCACACACTAATATGACTTATATGCACTGCTGTTTACTATGAAAATTTATGTAGGAAGTCAATTTCATCTTCAGGAATTGTTGAAGTCTTTTATTTCAAAAGAAAGCGAATCATGAGTGGTTTAGTAAAGCAGACACAATTGTTATAAAGATCCTAAGATACCAAATTTGAGGGGACAGTTACTTCTTGTATGTTAGTACTGCTTTGGGTATATGAATGTTCAATCTCAGAAATCGCTGTGTTGACCTTAGCTTCAATAACTGTTCATCTCATATCTATGAATTTAATTTTTGTATCTTAAATATATAATTTGAAGGATTCCCAAACTATCTTGTCCCAAAACACCTGGGTTGACCAGTTTCACCAAATGCCATTCCCTTTGGTTGGTCAAGTCTAATGGGAAGATAACTAACAAACTGTATATATTTTAACCAACCTATTCTAGAAATAATATTGGAAGTGGCCCTTAGCAGCCAGCTGTGATGGAAACAACTGAGGGGCAAATGCAGCAGGATTCTCAACAGAACAGACGGAGCAGCTTTGCCTCATCTCTTCTTGTACAGCTAGGAAGAACAGCCAGGTGACAGTTGCAGGAGGAAGAGGTTTTTGTGCAGCTAGTATTTCAGGAAGCTAAAACAGTTTGTAATTTACAAGCAAGTTCACTCATAACTCAAACTTAGATCTATTCATTATCCCAATTTAGTTAAAGTAGTAGCAGCTGAAATGTCAGTGAATTGTAATTCCCATCAGTCCTAACTAGCATATACAGAATGTTGGGAAGTCCAAAAACATCTGAATGGCTATATTTTAACCATTTCTGAATTAAAGTTATAGGTTTGGGTCTATGAATAGAAATGACATGGTATAGACAATGGAGGCAAAGGGAGGACTATCAAATATTTCTTTCTCCTTTATGAAAATAAAAAAGCAACAGTACAGTATTCTGTCTTTTTGTTCTTTAGTTCTCATCTCAACCTCCTGCTTACAGCTATAAGGCAAAACAAAATTGTTTCATTCCGAGATAAACAATAAAAAAGTTCCAGCTACTGGAGAAAGAAACTATCTAGAATTAAAACTGAATTAGTTAAAGGGAAAGTAGAGTTAGGTTAATTGCTAGAGTTTAAAACCATGTGTCAAAACTTTTTTCGATCTATCTCCCAACCAATCTTCTTTTTCTCAATTTTACCTACTACAGCTGGCATAAAGAAGGGAATGTATGCCCACCCAGAGTGCACTCTTTAGACCTCCAGCAATAGTGCCAAATGTAGTATTCCAGCACTCCAAATGCAAAAAAACAAATGCTTTCAAGCAGATGGGATTTTTCAAGTAAATTTCTATAAGCATTTTATAATCTAATAATATGAGAGGAAAAATGACTCCGAAGTAGTGTAAACCTGAGTGGAATGCAGACATCTGTTCTGGTTTCCTGACTAGGGTCCTTCAACCCACTTTAAATATTTATAGTTTTTAACTAGATTAAAACATTATAAGAGGGGGTTTATTCTCAACAACCTGTAACTGGAATTGATGTGCCAGCTTTTTCCAGTGTTGTGTTAAAATGAGAATAAAGTTTTGCTGTACTGTCCATCATTCACATCCTCAGTACAAAACAGATCCAGAAAGGAGGTGGGTAAAAGGGAAGAAGTAGTAAGGAAACAACAGCATAGTGTAGTTAATTTCTCAGGAAGTGGATGGCAGAAAGAACCTCCTTTCCAAGCTCCCTACAACATTATGAGCCTGAGCAATTACTGAGTGGAAAAGTCCCTTTAACACCACCTGGTGCAATTTTCAACATTTGGTCTTGCTCCCAAGTCTGTCATGGCTCATTTAGATAGCATAGTGCACTCTCTCTCTAAGGCTAGTCTCAGGAACCCTAGCGCTCAAAACCTAATGAGATACAGAGATTTTTATCATGACGTATAATGTAACTGTTAGCCATTGAACTTATAGTTTAGTCTTTGAGGGCTGCATGGAACAAGAAGCTTTTTTAGATTTGCTGAGTATAAAAACAAATGATCTGCTTCAATATGCACACTTAACTAATACCCAAACAAAAGTGAGTCCAAGCTGATGAAATGAGGTCCTATTTACAAACAGTTTACTTGCAATCACATTTCCCTGATGTGACCTTACTACTTACACTATGGCCAGAATTGAGTAAGATAATTATGAATGCAAAACCTAGTTATGCATTTGTGACTGACTCATATTCACATTCTCTGTTTAATTCCTGCATTAAAGAATCTGGAGTGAATGTGAAAGTCCCCCAATTTCCACTTAGCAAGCAGTATTTTATTGATAGGGGTCTGTTCCCATCAATCAGGAAGTAGCTGGTTGATGTTCCCACCCTAACCCCCACCCTCCCACACACAATTGTGTGAGCAATCTATGGTGCAAGAAATAATTTTAATCACCTTATTTTTAAGAGCTGTCACTTATGGTCTTTTTGAATGCTTAAGCACAATGGCATCACTAGAGGGATGCAGAAGGGGTGACACCAAAATGACTGCAACTTCCACAATCCCCCAACTTGTGTGGATGGGACACATGGTGTCACTCTCATTGACCTTTGCCCAGATCACAATCCCTGGCCAGTGAGGCAGTAAAACAGCTCTGGAGCTGTCACTACTAAAAGACCCAGCTACCACTGCCACCAGCCCTCGGATCTGCCACTGCTGCCTGCCCTCAGACCTCCTGTGACCATCCTGCTACCTGTGAGCAGTAGGAGAGAAACAATGCACCACTGCCACCAGAGCTGGAATATGAGCTAGAATGGTAGCATGGGTACTGAGCCTCAGTATTTGAGGAGGGGGCAACAGGAGCAGGGAAGTGAAGAGTGAGCACCCATTTGATTACTTGGAAGTAACCTGGCTACTCTGAGCATGCCAGAAGGGAATAGGTCCATGGAGGTAACATCCTATTATTGTATTAGGGTGACATAAATCCTAGTATACTGATTTGAAACCAACACTGCCTGGATGGGAAAATGGGGGTGGCAGCTCTTTGGCACTTCTCCTCAAAGGAATACTAAGAGAGTGAACTGGTACTTCTTCTGGGATGGAGTAAGCTCTTGTTTTTCACCACTCTACTCGCAAAGGGGATGGTTCCTCTTTAAATATGAATGTTAATACTGTATCTTAACTTTGATCAAAAATTAACCACCCCCTTCTCTGAGGAGTGTGTCAAAAGACATTTTTGAATGCATGGGCAAGAAAACAGTGGTAGCAGCCAGGAACAGCTGGGCTCCTGAGATGACGTGGGCACGTTTCCTTCTCCACAGAAGGATACTTGACTTATCCATGGGTTGTATAATTTTTGCTTTCGAACTTGTCCTCAGCTTATACATAAAGTCAATTTATACATGAATATACATGGTAATTCTTCATCATGGGCTTGCGGTGCTTAAAAAAACAGTTTAAAACAATTATGCTAGAGATTCTCACCATCACACTAAAGCCACTGTTTTCAGTTCTACCTATATTAATCCTTTTTAAGGCTGAAATTATATAACATTTTGAGGACAAAATACCATTAAATACAGAGCCTTGCTTCTGAGAAGTCATGTACAAAACAACTTGCTGGACTCAATGCTAAGAATCAATTTCAGCAGTATAATTATTTCCCAAAAGTCACTAATAAAATAACAATAGGTTTTTATTGAGAAGTTATTTTTTAGAATAGCTAAGAAACAGTTAACTTCAAAAGCATTCCATGGTATACAACACAGCATTCCTATATGTATATATTTTACAGAGAAAATTTGGCAAAACAAAAGCAGCCTGGCAGGCAAAACATACTTGCTAGAGTACTGACTGCAAGACATATCTCAAGTTGCTCTGGAATCCTGCATTAAGAATTGTTTGCCTTCCCACTCACAAACTAACTCTCTCAATTAGGCAAATACCTGTAGCCAATACTTAAAAATAGGAAAAGAAAATTCTCTTTAAAAAATCTCAGTGTCAGGTACCAGATTGTTGAATATAAAGCTTGGAATACAAAGCTGTGCATGATTGATCTCTGAGACACCACACTTTATTTCTGTTGTATACAAGTTGTCTATCTTATACAAGCTTCTATCTTAATGTCTCTCCCCTTCCCACTTTCGAAGAAAAAAAAATAGGGAAAGGAAAAAAAGAGATGTTAGCAAGAAAGCTGAATATAAATAATGGCTCACCAAACCAAAATCACTGTTAGCCCTGCCAATAAAAATTTTCCTTCTCTTTAAGGATGGCTAAATTACTAAAACACCTCTAATGATCTTGTTGGCATTACTAGCCAACATAGCTCTAAATAGATAACTGTCTTTCTGAAGGCTAAAAAGTAATGGAACTGTTTTGAAGTATACAGGAATTAATGGGCAATTTAAAATGGAAAACCCAACAGAGCCTTACATTCCCTCCTGCTTACTTCTTCCCCACATTCAAGCAGTAACTCCTCTGAATTAGGGTTTGTGTTGTAAATGTCTGATAATTAAAATTGAATCCATATCCTCAGGAAATCTTCAGATGGTGGGGGAAGGGAGACTACTATAAATATAGTACCATCAATTTATAAAAACATGCCTGGATGTATGGGATTAACGTGTAATAAGGCAGAAGTCAGACTATGTTGTCGAAACTCACAGCAACCTAGAAGTCAGACTGCTATATAATTGTACACAATATATTCTACCTACCCAGAAATTATTCTTAAAACTAGAGGAAACAAACAATACATCTTTGCTAGAGTAACTCTTTTAGCAAAGACCTAAACAGAAATTAACGGAAGACGTGTTCGAGGGGAATAATAAACAAAATTGAAAAAGTAATTCTATACAGTTAAGCCTAAGAGATACGGCATATTAAGAGAAACAAAAGCATACTTCATCTCTAGGACCTCCTCTAAATGTTTTCTCCTCTCAGCTCGTAAGTTGGTCAAATGTGTTTCCTTCTCAGCCAGAGACTGCTGGGTAGAGGACAGCTTTGCTTTCATGGATTCCAATTCCTGTTTTACTTTTTCCATAGCCATCATCAATTCTTCTACCTAAGTAATTCAAGAATAATAGAGAAAGGCGAGAGAAAATATGTAATTTTTAACATTTCTGCCATTCAGAATTACCTAATGATGGGACAAAAAACATGTAAGTGCTCAATTTATCTTTGCATTGAATGTTTATATTTGAATCTTATCTTACTGTTTCAATATAACATAACTGTTCACATTATTTTGAAGCAAAGACAAGACACATCTTCATTAAACAAAATGTGACTCACTATTTCATTTATCTGATCCCCAACTGGCAATGACTCTTATGTTCCATCTATATTAGAATGTACCATTGTCTAAAGGTTAAATTATAAACATTTAGTGATAGAGCAATATTCTTAATTTCAGTACCTAAGCAATACTGTAGTTACGTATCACAGGGCAGAATAACTATTTGGTACATATGCAGTACCTGAAGTATTCCATCTCCCTCAGAACTCTCATGGACAGCTAAGTTACAAAATAACCCTTTCATGATGCTGCATCTCATTATTACATTTTGTATTCACTATACAAAGCAAAACAAAAGCAAAAGACACATCATGTTCCAATCACAGCTATAAATAAATTACTATAAAGATGTTTAATGTGGACATTCAGGCAATGCAGATTACCTTATGAATATTTAAAGCCTTACTGAAGAAACCTATGGCTTCTGTTTGTTCCTGCACTTGGTTTCTTGGTTGGCCTGTTGATTTTCCTTACTTGATTATGAAATTTAAGTACAAGCAGAAAACACTACAGATGTGTGCTGCCAACCCCTGGGAGTTTACCACATTTATGACTATGTCATTTTTTATGTAACTGTTGAGGTTGACCATTTGGGTCAAACTGTGCTTAGTGAGCTTTTGTTAATTCTGCATATTACCAATGCTAACTTGTGCACATTTTGTTAATAATTTTAGGTTTTGCAATCAGCATGGAACTTGACTACACCTCGCTTGTCTGTAATAAGACAGTTGTCTATGAAACATGCAAACAGTTCTTTCTTCCTTTTAATGCACCCTGGGAAGCAAGATGTTTTCGCACTAATTATTTTTAACACTCAAAAAATGAAGAAAGAAAAGTGACAGGTGGAAAAAGCAGGACAACTATGCTTTACTTAACAAAATTAGAAACAGAAAAATGGAAATAACCAACATACATGTTTTAATACTATCCTTAAGAGTGTATCATTGTGAATGTTAAAAACAGAGCATATTTTCACTTTGAAAAGTGTGTTGTGTTTGATATATTTGAGCTCCATCTAGTCTCATTAATGCATTTCGTATACTTTTTAAAATAAAGGTGAATGTCAGTCAATGTTTTTTAAACAAAGGCAGACATGTCCCAAAACGGATAAACTGAGGAAAACATTTTTATTCAGTACTGCTACCACTTAAATAATATGACCAAACAAGATTTAGTGACATCAGAATACAACACTGATTATCTTTTCCCATTTTTGCCATCTCCCCTCATTCAGATCGAATTCATTAAGATACATTAAGATTCATTAAGATACCTCCTCCCACTATTTTATAATAGGCATAGGATATTGGATATTTTCAGGTACTCTGAAAATTGCAAGGCTAATTACCTTACACATTTTCCGTGGTTCCATAAATCCCTGTTGATTCCTTTATGAACATGTTCTGAATCTAAGTTGGGCATTTTTTTAAAATGCAGGTTAAGGCTCCTTGATTCCCCAAGTGTACAGCATTTTGTAAGAAGCTGCATGTCAAGTACAGCCAGATGGTCTACATAAAATCATAAACTATTAACTCTTTACACAATTGCACAGAAATAACCCATGATTTCACAGAAGACATGGTTTGTAAAGAAAGCATTAAAATATGTTAAATGCTATCAGATACTAGCACCATTTCTCAACTACTTATGTAACCAATGGACTTGTTTCACCAGGCAATGAATGTGATTCCTATTCTCCCTACAGTCTTGTACTCCCATCATACCTGCTCCATGTTGGAGAGCCAGATGATCTGGAGCAGCTTTCAGAAACTTACATGGAGCTGGAGTGGGGAAAGAAACCTTCTGCTGCACAAGCAGCACACATTTTTCTAGTAAATGAATAAGGTTATTCTTCAAACCATGCAAAAGGACCAAATAAAATCAGTTTCCATTTCAGTCTATTAATTGTAGAATTAAGCAGAGAAAGTTTTTAAATAAAAAAACCAACCTGCTTTTAGAATAAAATGATGCTGAGAATTAGCTAAATAACTTTTACTATCACAAACCTAAAATTGCTATCAAGATCCTAATAATAACTTACCAGTGCAGCCTGCAGGTGGGGAGACACCTGGGATTCTGTAGCATGGCTTAGTTCTGTCTTGACCCTTTGCAAGCCAGTTGGAAACAAAGAGGGTTTTAAAAAAGCTTGTGGGGGCTGGACATCTCCCAAAAAGAGAATTCAAATTGACCATGCTGGCTTTGGAATCAGACATTCGCAGATTGATGGATTGAACTGGTAAAGACCAAGAGTTATTGGACCACAATTTTTGGGTTGAGTTGGATGATGTTTATAACTCGGTAAACTGTCTTTTTATATGTATTTTATAATTTATTTATTATGTATGTTGTTTTAAAAATGTTACTTATTGTGTAACATTGAATTTTTGCTGTTGTTAGCCGTTCTGAGTCCCAGAGGTATAGAAGAACGGGATATAAACGTTCTAAATAAATGAACTACCTGAACATGTGTTGTCCAGGTGATTCCCACCTGGTTGATTCATGGAGAGCAAAGAAGGAAACAGCCTGTAGAAATTCTGATTCTTATGACTATAGCTGCTTGGAAATGTCTAAAAATGCTTCTTTTTGTTTAAGGAAACATTTCTCTGCTTGTGTACATGTATATGTGTGTTAAAAGTCAGCTATTTTGACTTTCCCACCAGTTTTGTTTAACATGTGAAGCTTGCACAGTATTCTGCAATTTTCAAGATGACCTCTTAAATGAATTTTAACATTTTTTTCCTTTGGCCCATACCTTTACTTCTTTGAAGTCTAAATTTGACCTCAATTTGTTGAATCTCCCAAAACTGATAAATTGCTTCCAAATGCAAACTCACAGGATTATATACTAACCCTTAGCTTGAACTAACACCAAATGACAGGCTCTGCAAGCACATTTCAAGCATAGCAGAATATTAGCAGATAGACATGACAGCAACAATGAAAGGAGAAAAATATATCATTAGTAGCAAAAGTACACATACAACAATCTTCTGTGTCATAAATGATGACATATATGTATGGTATAGGATCCAACTGCTGTATCTAGAAATATCTGGACAAGCATGTTTCCCGGACATGGAAGGTCCAGCAACACAGGGTGGATCATCAAGGTATACAAAAGATTTTTTTCTGAAATAAAAACGCCTTTTATACCATCCTACACCTAGGAGCTGAAATTAAACACAGTGTGGCCAGATTAGTCTGGGAAGTAAGTATGTGTAGATTAGGGCCAATGTAAGCATAGTTCATGTGAAAGTCCTATTATCAGAAAACTGATACACAGATGAGATTAACAATCCAAATTACAATGCATGCATTTATTCTGCTGAAAGTAACCACAAGGAACTAATGACATTATATTGGCAAATTATAGGTTAATTTGGCCAGTACCTGACAAGGAAGAAAGGCTATCTTTAATGATGAGGCCATTGATGAAAGGAGGAAGTAGTAATTTAGAAAATAGCATTTCAGAGACAGTTTATTAAGAAGTTAGAAAGAACTGTTTGCTTGATATTAAAATATGGGTGCTTTTTTGTTCCACTCACAACTTGAGATGGGTATATTTAATAAAGTGTATGCTGCATTATCATTTCCCTTACAATTAAATAATTCAAGGATAAACACATATTACAGAACTTTTTATGTGCAGAAAAATATACTTACAATGAAATATTTCCTGCCAATGCCAATACAGATTATAGAACAGATACGAGGGCTGAATGAAAAGTAATGCCTCCACCTTCGTTACTTGGGTTTGGATGGGAATATTTTAATAAATCAAACGCAGAAATAATCCTTAGAATGTGCTCTTTAACTACCACTATTCACTTTTCCACATAATCACCAGATAATTGGATACATTTCTGTCAACGATGAAAAAGTTTTCTGAAGCTGTCACAGAAGAAGTCTATGCACTTTCATTTCAGGCATCAGCATCCTGGGTACCCATCATGCACAGATCTTCCGATAGCTAAGCAAAGCAATAATGTGACCTACACGTTCTTGTGAAATGCTGATTATGCTTGAAATTTCTCTTTGAGTGATACGATGATCATCCTGAATCAATCTGTCAACCCTTTGCATGTAAAACTCGGTGGTTGCCGTCACAGGACGTCCAACTCTTTGTTTGTCACGCAAGTCAGATGTTCCCACCTAAACATCTTTAAACTTACCTGCCTAACGATGCACAGTACTTACATCAACACAATCACCATAAACAGCTTGCATTTTGTGATTAATCTCATTTGGGGTGACATCTTCTGTTGTCAAGAATTCAACGATTGCACATTGCTTAAGTTGCATTGACCGACCGTCTGCGCAGGGTTCCATACTTCACACTTTAACAACACAACCGTTCAATGCTAAGGCTTTCTGCCAAGATGGAACTGTAGAAGAAAGTCTACTGAACAAGCCAGTACCTGCCGCATACAAGTACTGCCATCTGTTGAGGAGTTATGAAGGTGGAGGCATTACATTTCATTCAACCCTCATAATTAAAAAGATTTCTATGTGCACTTAGAACTGAATGTAACAATTACTAACAGTCAGAATGTGTTTCTCAAAAATCAAATAATACCCCCCACCCACCGAAAAAATGTGATAGGAATGCCATAAGTCAGAGATGACCTGAAGAAACACAAGAACAGCATTGAAACATGAAATCTTTCAAGTTTGTACAAATAAAGGAAAGATGGTATAGCACTAGAAATGAACAGATCTAGGGGTTTTACTAGACCATAAGCTAAGCTTGGATCAACTGCATTGCTCAGGGGCAAAAAAAAAAGCTAAAGCAGTTCTAGGCTACATAAAGAGAACTGTAGTGTCCCAATTAAGGGAATTAAGTTTATTATTTCTGTTTTGGTCAGATTACACTTGAAGTACAGTATTCCATTCAAGGTTTACACTTTAATAAGGTTATTGACAAGCTGAAATGTGTAGAGAAGAAAATGAAGGTGATAAAAACCAAGACTTCTGGGCAACAGTTAAAGGCGTTAAGTTGGTTTAGCCTGAAGAATAAGACTACAGTATGTGATGTGATTGCCATATTCAAAAATCCAAAAGACTGCCACATAGAAGATGCAGGAAACTTGTTTCTTGTAGCTCCAGAGGATAAGGTGTGAACCAATGGGGTTAATTTTTTTTGGAGATTTCATCTCAACATCAATAACTTCCTGAAAATAAAAGTGGTTTTCAAGTGAAATAGATTATCTTGAAAGTTGGTCTACTTTCCTTCACTAGAGGTGTTTACAAAGAGGCTGGATTATCCATCTGTCAAGGGCACTTTACTAATACTTTTGGCATTGGCAGAAGATTGGACTAGATCAGTGGTTCTTAACCTGTGGGTCCCTAGATGTTTGGCCTTCACTCCCAGAAATCCTAACACCTGGCAAACTGGATGGGATTTCTGGGAGTTGTAGGCCAAAACACCTGGGGACCCAAAGGCTGAGAACCACTGGACTAGATTATGCTTAAAGTATCTTACAACTGTAAAACTGTATTATTCTGTGACTCTTCACAGCGGGACAGGAAGACAATATGTGTAATCCTTATTCCTGTATGAACTAGGAAGGAGCTAAATTCCTTTCCTTGATGAAAGGAGGAAACCATCGTTCAAGTTTGCCTAAGTTGCCAGACCTGAAAAGAAGAAATAGCAGCTGTATTTTGTTAATGAGTGTTGGAAAAATGAAGGGAACCATGCAAATAATAAACAGAGCCTTGCTGGCATGGGAGAAGTATTCCTGAGAGGAAAAGGAGCTGTTCTGTGGTTTTCTAATCCATGGGATATTTGAACCAGGCCATGGGAAAGAAAGAACTAAGCAACTAAATGTCTGGCTTTTGCAAGGAGCTGAATGCTGGCACCAAGTATTGTAACCAGTAAGAACTGTTTTCTATCTTTGCCTGTATCTGGATCACTGCTTGGATGAAGCTGGCCTGTGGCTAAATCAGCAGCTTCTTTTACTCTTGACACTGAAATGTTTACTTAAATTATAATCACTTCTCTATGTGAGGATAACAGATTGACCTGAACTACACATTATTAATTAACAAGAACTCCTCAGATCTTTAAGGAATTTGGGTTTGAACCAATGTGTGAACCAATAATATTCCAAGGGAGAATCCCTGCTCTAGAAAGTCAGCTGAACCTAGCCAAGAACCATTTTCAAGGTTTTTAAGCTTCTTTTGCTAATTTTCAAAAGGAGAAATATTCAGGTCACATGATCACCAGTATTTCATATTCACCATCTTCAGCTGCTGTTATTTCTTTTGAAAATACTCTTATTTGCATTGAAAGGCTTACTGAATGCTGATTAGAAAACAATTCTAATTGATATGGACAAATTTAATTGATAATGCAAAGAGCTAAAGGAATACTGAAAGTTAATTCTGATGTACACAACTGTACCTACACCTAATGCCTCGTTACAATCTCTAAATGGGAAGGATTCCCTTCCATTTATTTTGTCTCTATGGCTAGTTAGCTTCTAGGACAGGCCTGCACAACCTGTAGAACTTCAACTCCCAGAAGCCCTAGCCAGCTTATGCAATGGTCAGGAATTCTGGGAGTTGAAGTCCGAAACACCTGGAGGGGGCCAAGTTGTGCAGGTTTGCTGTGGGGAAAGTAGAGAGATACTCGAGTGATAGCATGGTGTGCTTGCCTATAAACAGACTAAAGCTTAAATCAGTAAAGTAAAGTAGTTCAAGATTTATTTCAGTTGTGTTTAGGTAGGATGAGAGAGCATTGTATGATTGCAGGATTTTAATATTTATGCCCATTAAAATCCACTTAATCAGAATACTACATTTCTTCTGATTGTCATAAAAAGGGGATGACACCAAAATACGCAACAAGGTTACTGCTCCAGGGTTACTTTACAAAAACATAAAGCAGGAAAGAAAAAGGAGCAATATCAAGACAAATGGGACTTCTTCATACCTTTAGCCATTCAGAGCTTAAGTGATTGGAGTCACACATTCTTTCATTTAACGGCTTCAACAGCCAAAAAGTAGAATTGTGGAAAACAGTAAATCGAAGAAAGAAGGGAAAGCATGCAATTAAAAACAAAAACAAAGTTTAAGAAGCATGAATGTGCGAAGAGCAATTTAAATCTAGGGCCAATAACAGGTTTAATGTAAGGATGTGTTTATTGAAAAACAGAGAAAACCAGAGCTGCACATAACCACAAATTTCATCTATTGGCCTTCATCAAAAGGGGGAGAGAAAGAGCTTTTGATACTTACAGTAAATGGTCATTCTAGGAAACTACTATCACTGTTTTTCCACATCATGCCTGCCAGCTGATCAGGGCAGGAGATCAAAGTGCTAGACCACTTTGTCAATTGGTCCCTTTTCTCCCTCTTTCAATATTTTTACAAAACCTTGTAAAGTGCACTAAAGCCACATAAAAGTTACAAATTGACAGATTAACCAAAAAACAAAACAAACACCCCCAACCTCCCCCCCCCCCAAAACAGCCACAGATGGGAGGTGGAATGCTTCTTTAACCTTCCTACAATTTCAACCTCTAATTCTTGGGAAGGTTAAAGGAACAATCCTATCACTGGGATATATCTAGGATTCCTAAGTGTGATAGAGGCTGCTTGAGTCTGGAATTACCGCAGTGCATCCAAAGGCTGTCTGACCTCACCTAAAATTACCCACTTTATAAAGTTCTATCCAATACATATGTCTTCCAAAAATGGCACACATGCCTTCCAAAAAATGATTTAGCCCTGAATGCTGTTGTAGATGCCATTGATGGAGTTGACTGTGCCAACATCTGCTGAAGTCTCTGGACATTAGTGAAATCATAACAAAGGAAATGCAACCTTTCAACCACTTTGAAATCTTTGACTTGGGATACTTTATAGCCTAACTTCCTATCAAACGTGCATAGGTGGGGATTTACTGATAATGATGACACTTTGAGTCCCCTTTGGGTATAGATATAATAATAATTGCTGAGGAAATGGCCACTAGAAACAACACCTTAAAGGTTGTAACTTCTGGCTTTTCTGAGTGGTTGGAACCCCTTGTTTCTCCAGAACGGTCTAATTCGAGATGATGCACTGTAACAGGGCATAGGATTACAGCCTGTGTTGGATGGGGTTACACTCCCCCTAAAGATGCAGGTTCGCAGCTTGGGAGTAATCCTGGATTCATTGTTGAGCCTGGAACCCCAGGCCTCAGCGGTGGCCAGGAGAGCTTTTGCACAATTAAAACTTGTATGCCAGCTGTGCCCGTAACTTGGGAAGCCTGATTTGGCCATAGTCGTCTATGCTCTAGCTACATCCCAAATAGATTACTGCAACGCGCTCTACGTGGGGCTGCCTTTGAAGATGGTTTGGAAACTTCAGTTGGTACCATGCATTAAGGAGTGAACGGTTCACTGTGGAACTTGTAATACTTTCAGCATTTTATAATCGTTAAAACTAAGCAGAACTGAATCCTTGCCAACAAATTACAGATTAGTAATTATTTAATTTAAATTATTCCAATATTTTGTACCAAAATTAAAATCAAAGGAGATGCTGAAGTCAGATAAACAAAACCTTTTGTTTATGTAACCACTTTTTGGGTTTCTCAGAGATCAGGGATTTGAAAATAGCGAAAGTTCTGCATTAGTCTCAATCAATTAGAAGTAGAAGAGTGAAGAATTTTTCTTCCAATAACCAGATTTATTTCATATGGGACGTAACAAAGACTAGATTGTTGAAACCAACTTGTCAGTCTTTATACAGTATATTACTATATCCATCATTCATTTTTGGTACTGTATATGTTTTTATAGTTTTATTACACTGTTAAACACTATGAGGTATTTTGTTGCTTTGTTATATAGCATCTCCTCAAATTATATTTCACTCACTGCTGTACATGAAGATCTCCTGTGATGACTCTAAGGTTAACCTGTATCTAATGTGTGAAAAGTAATCCAATGTTAGAGAAGTTTACCTAAAAAAACCTCTGGGATGAAAAGTCAAGAGATCTGGTTCCTTCTATCTTAGAGGCATTTTCCATGTTGCTCTTTTGAGGAAAAAAGAGTGGGAACAGGGAGTAGCAATTATCTTTAAATTGACTCAGGTACAAACTGCTCTTTAATGCAAAGTTACATTGTTTGCAAATTACTCTCAATAAGGACTCCTCCTTCTTCTTCCAGAGAAACTTTAGAGCAACAATTAGAATATTATTCCCAAGTATCAAAGAAGATATATGTCTTAAAAGTGAAATAAAACACGTTGTCTTCATTCATGTCCACCAAGGGATTCACTTTCCTCTGAAAAAGATGGAACTGAACTAATTCAAAGTTATTACGTCTAATAGTACTTCCCAAACCGCAATAGCAGCACTTAAGTGTGCAGACCTGTTTTTCAGCATGTGTCCTGGCTGACTCTTCTTGAGCGAGTACCATTTCTCGCTCTGCAGTAATTTGTACACTCTCCCTGAGTGCTTCTTCTAGTTCCTCAATCCGATCATCTTTCTTTTGCAGATTGTCCTGGAAAATGATAGGATATCAGATGAAATAGCTTGGATTTAAAGAGCAGAAGAAATTCCGCTTGTGCTGTACCAATGAAGTTACTTTCAAGGGATGAAAGCCCAGAAAGATAGATCTTCACACAGTGGAAAGAAGAAGTAAAGTGAAGGAAGAGCTGCACAGGTGAATAGCACAGTTAATGCGAAAGTTAGCAAATGAAGAGATCAGCGGTGGTAGCAGTGCTCTTTGCGTTAGATCAGGTGATACAGTTGACAATGTGTCGATGTACAAAAAGACACAAATTCACATGCGTCTCCAGAGGAAGTTAGTAGGCAGATGGTGCAGCATAAAAGCAAGCATTCAGATTTGAGACACTCAAGAGCTGGCAGGCATAATATAGGAAACTGGAAGGGATGCATATTGCTATTAGTAGTTGGATCAAGACAAATGTTCTACTTTTCGAAACCAAGAGTATATTATGATCTCTAAATCATCAAGTCCTGTCATATGACATTACCACAGTAAAAATGGGTGAAAAAAATGAAGACCAGGAGCTAGGAGAGAGGCAGTAAAATAAGATTATATCTGAAACATTCTGCTTTTTAGGAAAAGGAAAAGACTCTTTTCACAATTAATCTCTATATATTTAAGCCATGTTATCAGAAGCCTGAAATTTATGATGGATGCTTTTTGAAATTTTGAAAAATGTTTATTAATGCATTCACACAAATGCGAACATGCTTTTCTTCTAAAATTGATGAAACAGTTTCTCTTCTGAGATTATTATTATAGACGATCACCTACACACTGCTTTAGACTGAACTTGAACTAACAAGACAATTCTGTACACATAATTAAACCTTCCAATTTGCACTACCTCATCACTATTCTGAATAAATTCAGAAAACCTTGCTAGTTTTTTCTAAAGTTTAAGTGAACATTCCACATTGAAAGTAATATGAAATAAGAAACAAAAAATGTGAATAAATGAATCCCGATTATTTTCGATTAGTCATTTCGACTCTGAGGAAATATGCCGTAGTCGAAAAATCCAGAAAGCAGCTTGGTTTGCACACTTCATTCTGTAAATTATTTAAAATGTTATCATGACAGCTACAAGACACAGATGATTGTTAAGATCCACGTGAACTACTCCTATGTCTGCCAAATGTAGAAATTCCAAAAACCTCAAAGACTGGTACTTTACTCACAACGGAGGAGTGCGACTTTTTTGTGTAATGATGGCAAAAGCTCAAAATCTTGATGTGAGGAACGAGAAAAGGGGATCTAGGGGAAAATATTCAGCATATGCTGAAGTGAGTATTACAAGGTGATGATCACTGATCTTCGCAAGCTGCCTATACTGGCATCAAGAATGACTGCATTTTCTTTCAACATCTTCTAAAGGTGTTGAAATTAGAATTATCCCCTTAGTCCATTCCAAATAGACCAAGAAAATTACAGTCTGCAGAGTGTATTGCATAAAATACTTATTAAGTTTTCTATTTTATGTCTAATCCAGGCTGTTACATTCAGAATCTTCTGTGGCATTTCGAGTTCTGTTCCACAGCAGAATTATTTGTCCAGTTAAAATAATTTTGGAAACTGAACATGTGAAGTATAAAAATGTGTAATCATTTAATAGTTTCCACGTGCATTTTTCATGCCTGATAGAAAGCAGATATTAGTAATTCAAGTAAACAATGTAAACTTCATTCAGAAATATTCAGAAGAAGAATTTTCTGTTAAATCCAGATCTAACTTTGTTTTTGATCTGTAGTTAGTTAACCTGGATTCAAAGAATAAGATGTCACACCTCAAGACTGTTTCACACGAACCACCATTACTCCAAAAACATGTTGGAAATAACATTCTTAATTTTGTAAGACTGAGAGATTGTTTAGCTTTTTGCATCCTATTATTGTTATTCACTTGAAAGAATAGAGGTCAGACCCATTTGAAAAGAAAAACACTGAACGATCTCAGACTATATGCTTATAGTACAATCCTATACACATCTACTCAGATGTAAATTCTATTCAGTTCTATGGAACTTGCTCCCAAGTAAGGGCATACAGAGCAGTTTGCTTACTGATTATACTGCATTAGAACATATCACTGGTGATAACCAGAACTTCAAAAGTCCTCTTCAGGAGATAATCTTCCACGTTGGCTTGAAAAATAAATGGGGTCTAGGGATTAGACTAGAAACAAATGTAAGTTAAAAAGCACATTCTGTGCATACACAGGAACTTTTTATAGAGGTGAGCTTTTTGAACTCTAATGCTCATCCTGTATCTATGGTGAACATGATGAGATACTAAAGCAAAATTTGGAGACAAATCAGTCTAAATGCCACTGCTTACTTACCCATCGGAAGCCCTGGGATAAAATGTGTGCTGGAAGAATTCAGCTCTTACGTTAATTTTACAGAGGCAAAATTATCCTTTCAAAAACTGATTTAAGATATATTAACATGGACAACGTAGTGGGCTCTTGGTGTTCACTATGGTTTGGTTCCAGAACATACAGACCCACGCCCATGGGTATCAAAAACTGTGGATGCTCAAATTCCATCATATGCAATGGCAAGCAACTCAAAGAAGTATTGGAAAGGGTCTGAAGATTTATGAAATGGTTGGAGGCTACAGCACGGTATGCCTACACATCAGCGAGTTCTTGACTTTTTCATTTAATTTAATTCCTGGATAGTAAAGGAAAATCTGTTATTTTGAATAATTGCCCTCATTCTGTCTGAAGAAAAGTGGTGGCATAATTTTGAAGAACACATCAAAACGTAATAATTATCCTGTGGATTTCTAACATGTTTGAATGAGATGCTATCACACAGGAAAAATTCAGTCCGAAAGCTACAAGGACAAGCAGAAGAAGAGTTACTTGTGTGAAATAACTTAATTTTTATTTTAATGAAAGTGCATAAAATATTTTACACAGCTGGGGAGAAAGTGGGGCAGGAGTAATGGAAGGAGAAGCAGCTGCAGGCAGGGAAAGGCATTTACACATATCTTCCTCCTTCTGTCAGTCTTGCTGCTGCCCCATCCTGCCACAGCTGCTCGCCACACTGCTTCCTACTTTGCCCTCTCTTTTCTCCCATTGCTCTGTTGTGTGCATTTTTCTGGGAAAAGGGAGGAGGAATCCACTAACAAATCTGTTTCCCGGCTGCCCTACCAGATACAGAGTTGAAGGGGAGCAGCAGCACCTCACTCCCACTAGTAGCCACAACTGATGGAAAGCAAAGGTACTCAACTGTCCAGTCTGCTCCCTGCAGTATGACAGGCCCAGACAGCCTTTGCCTTGGCTTCTGTCATGTAGCCACTCTGCTGCTGGGAGGAGGTGGTCTGAGCAGCTTCCATGGATCCCCTATGGGGACACTGCAGCTCACCAATGGCAAGTGAAAGAAGTTGGTAGAACCCAGTATCTTTCATTAAATAGAAAGATTTCATTGCAAATCACTGTTACACAGTACTAATTCCAACAGTAGCCTTACTTAGAACAGGCACAACAAAATGAAAAGGACACATCACAGCTAACTTAAACTCAGTTGACTTTAGTGAGTTTGTCCTAAGTAACACTGAATTTAATCCAATGGGTCTATTTCATGCTGTGGAATATTCTGTGAAGAGTCATTGAATGCAACGTGGCATTCTGTCAGTGGCTTTGTGGATGGAAGGAAATCTGTAGTGAATAGGTGTGAAACTAAAGAGTGGAAAACGATCTGTGCCAAAACAACTAGAAAGATATTTCTGTAACTTCAAGAATACTTACTGATGCACATGTGCTTCTCAGCTTTTCTTCACTGTAGAAAATTTAAATTCAAATATCTCAAAGCAATTAAGATGGAATATTTTTATATATGCCATAAGTCAAGACTGCACAACAATCTTAAATTTGAGGTCTGTTTCAGTAATTTGCAGCTGAAATGAGCCCTTCTTTGCTCACTTACCATAACATGGATCAAACTGCTGAAGTTGAATGGGTCACACCTATCCAGAACTTAAGGGCACTGTGGGCATAAAGCTTTGCTGTTATGCACAAAGCAATGTGTTTATTATGAGTAAGTCTGAAAGCAAGAGAGGTACTTTGTAGCAGAGATGAGATCCCTTGTTACCTGCAACTGCTGGGAGCTGTCATTAAGATTGTCCTCCCGCCGTCTTGCTTCTTCCAGCATTTGTGCACTTTTCTTCTTCTCTACTTGTTCTTTATGTTTCAGGTTTGCTACCTTTTTATTCTGATCTTTAATTTGCCTGTAAAGAGGGAAAGTAATTACTCGAGCAAATGCCAACTAAATTTGACAACATCAGTTAACTGAAGCATTTTCATACTCAGAGCAGATATCGTCACTTGTCAGCTTTAAGTAATATTCTCAGGTGATAACTGATTTCCTGGAGTATTTATCTATCAGAAGTTTTAAAAGTATACTGCAATCTCTTCTTCTTCATTTCTAGCAGTCATCGGCTTTAGTAATTTATACCATCTTGTTTTTGTTACAAAAAAATCTACATGCATTATTGCTTCTGTAACTGAGAATGTTTTTTGTGCAGAATATAAAAACCTGTCCTATCAAGATAGTTTACACTTTTATTTATCGTGTCAGAAGCGAAATGAGGATGTAGTTATAATGTATTTTAAAAAGAACACAAAGTTTAAGAAAACTTGGCATTACACTAGATTTCCTTTGGCCAGAAGCTGGACACTTGAAGTGTGCCTCTGGTGTCACTGTGAGAAGGTCCTCCATTGTGCATGTGGCATTGTAGTAAGTGGTCTGTGGTTTGCACTTCTCTACACTTGCATGTCGAGGGCTCCACTTTGTAGTCCATTTCTTAAGGTTAGCTCTGCATCTCATGGTGCCAGAACACAGCTTACTCAGCAACTTCCAAGTTGCCCAGCCTTCTGTGTGCCCAGGGGGATTTCTCATCCAATCTCAGCCACAGACTGAGGTTCTGGGTTTTAGCCTGACACTTTTGGACTCTCACTTGCTGAGGTGTTTCTGCGAGTATCTCTATAGATCTTAGAAAATTGTTTCTTCATTTAAGATGTTGGTGTGCTGGCTGATATCCAGAGGATGGGCTGGAGATGTCACTGCCTTGGTCGTTTCATTATTGGCTGCTACTTCCCGGCAGATGTCAGGTGGTGCAATACCGGCTAAACAGTATAATTTCTCCAGTGGTTTAGGGCATAATAGTGTGTCAAGTTTCATTAAGAGACACATCCACTGTTTTAACGTGGTGAGATGTATTCCACACTGGCAGGGCCGTCGCCAGGATTTTGATTCAGGGGGCTGAGTTTGGTTCGGGGGGCTGAGACTGGGTGGAAGAGGGTCTACCCTAGCAAACCTTTTGTATTGTTATCCCAATAACCCCATGAATCTGGGATATAATGAGCATGGTGATCAGATCATGATATGAATAAACATAACAGTTTAAATAATGTACCAGTAAGGCCTTTTCGCGGACCACCCTGAGAATTTCGGGGCTGAAGCCCCCTTAGCCCCCCCTGGCTACATGCCTGCACACTGGGCGTGCAGCACAGTAGCAAAGTGCAAGGGCAGGTCTTCACTGACTCTGGTTGTGATCCCCAGGTTGTGCCAGTCAGCTTTCGTATGTATGATATTATTTCTAGCACCCACTTTTTGCTTGCTAATCTAGCAGTGCTTCTTGTAAATCAGAGCACGGTCCACAGTGACTTCCAGGTATTTTGGTGTGCAGCAATATTCCAGTGAATTTAGACCCCAGGAATTTCTTGGATAATTTCAGCTAATTAAAAAAATTCTCATATTGGTAAACTGAACATGACAAAACAAGCAGTTACAGTAATTTTAATCTTGTTTTGAAACCTGAAAACTGGACACTAGGGATGCAAAAGCATTTTCAGAAAATGGAACTGAGAAATATTTTAGCTTCTAGGGAAGCTGCTGGCAGTCAATGGAGACAATGCTGAGCTAGACGGAGGAAATGTTTGATTTGATATAAGGCATCTTTCTGTGTAGGGGAAGGGTAGCACCAGCCAAAAGGGTGCTAGCTAATAGTTAAAGTACAGTATCTTCCAGATGTTCTACAAGCCAGGGTTATTTCTTTCAGAATGTGTTTCTGAAACACAATAGTAACACAGAGTGCATCTGATAAATTTTGGTGACCGTGTTAGTATCTTGTTGCATGTACAGTGTTCCAGATGTGTTAACACTGGTACAGTCATGTGTGGATCCGTCACTATAGAGGAACCTTCTAAATACCCCCTTTTGAAATACCCACGCAGAGCAAACAATAAGCAAGCCAAAACAAGCAAGTCTCTGATATAATGAAGTTTAAGAACTGATGGTTTAAGATAAGTGAGACTTTAAAAGCTATCAGCCAAAGAATGACAATTAAACTGTTCAACATTAGCTATTTAGATACTCTTTGATTATATGTTCTTTTGACCTTGTTTGCTTCAGCAGATGACCCAGAGAAGATTAGGGTCCTGTCTGCATCCCATCTGTTCTGTTTACAGTTAATTAGAGAAATTTGACAGTAAAGACACAGAAGACTGTTCTCTCTGCAATTATGCCATCTATGGAACAAAACTGGAATTGTAAGGTCAGTCAATTTTATATCACTCCCTCGAGTTCAAATTCAGACAAGAGATTCCTGTGGGAATCAGTTTATTTCATGTATCTATTACAGGATATATTATCAAGAAGGCAATAAGGGATTCACAGTGATAAATGTTTAAACATGTTACTGTGCAATATGACAGACTACTTTTGCAGAACAGTCAGGAAACATTAATTTTACAAGATACATAATCTCTCACTAGGTTCTCCTCATCTCTCTGCTGTCAACAATCATATTGTGTTCTACCAATGAACTGCTTTATAAAAATATTAGTACTTTTCTATGTTAACCCACAGAATGTTTTCATTTGTATTATGTTCCAGATCAGATTTCTAATATACCCAACCACTCTACTAGCTGCTATTTAATAGCTATAAATTTAATGACCACAAAATTGCTCATTGTGTATTCCAGATGATATCTTTGTGATATAATCTGAATTTTGAATTATTTAGGATTTTTCAAAAGATAATGAAAATGATAACAAATTGGTGACAGAATACTCTAAAAATTATAAACACACACACCTATTCACTTTTACTGCAATGTGTAGATTTTACCATGTAGTCACTTCAGCTTGGAAACTGATAGCACATATCATATAGCTAAATATCTTTCTCACTATCTCATTTCAGTGAAATTGCAAGAACAATTATATCTGTGTTTATCAAAGCATATATGGGTGATAAAAAGATACATAACCGCCTCACAAGTCTTTTTCCATACAACAAAAGAAAGATTTGCAGACACGGTCATCTTTGAAATGCATTTTATAGTCTCTGCCTTCAGATATTTATATGGCTTTCCCCTAATTGTATCCAGAAGGAAAGGTTGCATTCTCTAAGGTATATACCCAATACTTTTAATCACAGCAATGGTTTTGTTGACCATATGTTTTGAAAAAGTAAATTTTTCTTAGCAATATTATTCAAAGAACAGACTAATTTTCTCATTTTATCTAAAACCCAATCCAGGAGGGCTGATATTGACAACAGTTAATTTAGTACTGTAAAAATGAATGCTAGCAAGTTCAAATAGCCAATTTAGAGTTCTGTTTGTAAGCTTTCGCCACAAGTCCTCATCATTTTCTTACACAGCTTTTCACTCTTCCATGGCATTTATAAGACAAGGTAACTAATGCCAATGAAAACAGTTCTTATTCCTATAAAAGTCATGAAAATATAACTAGGCTGTTGTATGTGTGCCAGCAAGAAGCCCCAAATGGGTTTTCAAGGAGGGGTGGGTGGATTTTATTTCCTGAAACCAGGAAACTCAGGTCTTAAAAACAAATTCCATGTAGAGATAAGTATAGAGGAAGGGAAAAGGAAGTAGAATTGAAAACTGAGAAGTGAGGGGAGCAAAAGTCAACTTTGTACCTAACCCTTAAAACAGGTCTCACGAGAGTCCAGTGGCACAGATCAGATTTAGAAGCTAATTAATTTCCACAGCTCTCATTATTTCAACAGTCTTATTACTTCAACAGTCTTTATCACACAAGAGCAGAAGATCACAAACTTTATGAAACCACCTTCTAACTTTATTCGACCTCCCATGCCCACACATCAATGTCCTAAATCCCCCACTGTTGATATATCCTGAATGCCTACATAACTCCTGAGCTATTTCAATCTTCTGTCTAGCTCTTGTGGGTCTTCAGCACCATTTCTGTCCACAACTCCTTCTTTCCACACACTGTATATCTACCCACACTTCCAGTGATTCTAAAAGGCTTACAATTTAACTGTTTATAAAAAAAAATTTAATTTCTGCCCGTTCACATTCATTTACACTTTGAACCCCATCTTGAGAGAAAGGTAGGATACAAATTCAATACATCAAAACAATTTTTTCAAACCCTCTTCTCCAATAAGCTGACCATTTTAATAAACACAGTCTGGTTTTACACGTGTCATATAAAAAACAACTTCCATTAAGTACTTTTTAATTCTAACAAATTAGAAAATCTTCTAGTGTAATAAATACAAATGAAAGCTACTTACAAAGCACAATGAGGCATTTACAACACTTATGGTAAGAGTGCTTATGACAAAATAGCAAATACTTCACCACATAGCATAGTCAGTCTTACAATCTGATTCCAAAGCACATCACCTTTCTTTTACACTGGTGTTGAAAAAACTCATTAGGAACCCAGATACTTTTTCCTGGAATAAATTTGGATTAATATTTGAACCAGATAATACAGAAAACAAAACATTAATATATGCATACAAATTATTTGCCAATAAAATGATTGGTCAGCTATGTCATAATAATCTGGTAAACATATGTTTAATTTAAAAGATTGAAGAACTTTTTTCAATGAATGGCATTGTCTAACTATCTATTTGTTTACTTTAGAATATGCTAACTTGAAAACATATTGTATTTGAAACATTTTACATAAACATGAGAAATAAAACACAGTGCTCATTCATTTCTCTTTAAACAGTTAGCTTTCCCTGTCTCTAAGTGATTCTTCACTAGATTCTTCCAAATTACTAACAAGTAACAATACAAATACTTGGAAGTTTATTCAAAATAGAAGTAAAAATATTACATTTGATTTGGTAGATCAAAAAAGTGTAATTTGCTCAGAATGGCCCAGAATGATTACTCTCTTATATTTCAGCTTTCAGGAACAAACTAAAAGGAGTTGAGAATAAAAGAAATATGATTCTTAGAACTGAAACTGCTACGTTATTTTACTTTTCCCCAACTTCACAGGGAGTATAATTCTATCTATTTTGACTCTTGTGCCCTAAACACACAAGATATATAGACAAATTTGCTAAGATTTTCACTAACATGGCTGTTGGACATTGTATCTTTGGACACTGTGTATATTACAGCCCTAATACGTTTGCAGAGCCTACGGATATATACAAAAATCTTGAAGGGGTTAAGAGCTACTACCAATTTCCTAGATCATAAAAGTGACCAGCGGGGGAAGAGGTTGCCTAAATGAGGCAGCAACAAATCCCTCTTTGTAATAAGTATGTCTAAAGGAAGCAGTGGTTAAAACAGTCGCTGAAAAAGCCCACCCTGATAATCCCCATTGTACTGAATTATTTATGATTAGTCAGTCCCTCCAAAAACTGAGTCTTAAGGAAGATACTGAAAAACATGATAGCCCCTAGGTCTAAGGGTTCCTGGATGAGACTGGATCCACAGTTGATTGTGTAACGCAGATTGTTTGGGTTGCTTTGCTGGATGTAAGAAGCCAAAACAGAAAAAGTGATTTCTTGTGGCTCTATCAGCTTGCTAAATATTTTCAGTAGCCTTAAGCCATGATCTCCTTCAGGGCTATCTCTTTTATAACCAATCTTAAAGGTATGAACTGGCATCCTCTTAGTGGCACATACAGGCAAACATCAATCATACTCCTATATGTCTCTTTTTGGGTTGATGCAGAGACTGTTGTTATTTCTATATTTATTTATATCTAAATCCAAATTCAGCAAAAGAAATTATACATTTTCCTCTGTTGTCAGTTACAATGGTCTAGAGCAGTGCTGTCCAACTTCTAACCGGCCAAGGGCCGGATTCCAGGTCACTGATGACCTGGGGGCCGCCCCAGCCCGCCCGGCTGCCAGGATGCTTTGGGAGAGAGGGAGGAGCCACGGGGCACCCCCTTCCCTTCCAAGGCATCCTGGCCGCAGATGAAGCTGGCGGTTTCGCCAGCTTCAGCTGCTGCCAGGATGCCTTGGAAGGGAGAGAGGCGCCGCGGGGGATCCCCCCTCCCTTGCAAGGCATCGTGGCAGCCGCGGAAGCCGGCGCCGGCTTCAGCCGCTGCCGGCTTCAGCCGCTGCCGGCTTCAGCCGCTGCCGCAATGCCTTGCAAGGGAGGGAGGCACCGCCGGGGACCCCTCCCTTGCAAAGCATCGCGGAAGCAGCGGAGCCGGGTGCCGGCTCCAGCCGCTGCCGCGATGCCTTGCAAGGGAGGGAGGCGCCGCTGGGGACCCCTCCCTTGCAAGGCATCGCGCAGCCGCGAAGCCGGCGCTGACTTCAGCCGCTGCCGCGATGCCTTGCACGGGAGGGAGGTGCCGCGGGGGACCCCCCTCCCTTCCAAGGCATCGGCACCGGCGAGAGAGGGAAGAAGAGGGCGGTGCAGGGAGGAGGAGCTAGCTCTCTTCCTCCTCCTTGTACCACCCCTTGTCCCTCTCTCACCGGCGCCGATGCGCTCCGGTTTGCATCGGCGGCGCGGAGAGAGGGACGGAGGGGGCGGTGCAGGGAGGAGGAGCTGGCTCACGTCCTCCTCCCTGTCTCCCCTCCCCCTCGGCCGCCATTTTATTTTTAAAAATTAGAATTTTTTAAAAAAAATTAAAAATGGCGGCCGGGGGCATAGCGGGGGCCGTGTCCAACAGGCTGGGGGGCCGTGTACGCCCCCCGGGCCGCCAGTTGGACAGCCTTGGTCTAGAGCAGTGTTTCCCAACCATGAGCGATCATCAGGTGTGCCTTGGGAAATTGGAACCTCCAGGAAGGGGGGGGGGAGTCTAGTGTGTTGAAGTATAAAAACCCTAAGAAACCTACCTCGATAAAGGCACAAAATTACAAACACCCCCCTTCCCACCAGTTGTCTACTTGGTCTCTTCCTCTTCATGCATTGGGAAGGCCCACCTCCCTTTCCCCAAGTAGATACCTCCTCTTGTCTCCTGGGGGTTCTATGTGGGAAGTTTGGTCCAGTTCCATCATTGATGGGGTTCAGAATGCTCTTTGATTGTAGGGGAACTATAAATCCCAGCAACTACAACTCCCAAATGTCAAGGTCTATTTCCCCTGAACTCCATCTGTGTTCATATTAGGGCATATTGAGTATTCATGCCAAGTTTGGTCCTGATCCAACATTGTTTGAGTCTACAGTGCTCTCTGGATATAGGTGAACTACAACTCCAAAACTCAAGGTCAATGCCCACCAAACTCTTATAGCATTTTCTCTTGGTTATGGGAGTTCTGTGTGGGAAGTTTGTGTCTTTCTGCCATTCCTGCCAGGATATCTATGTTGAGTTCATCGAAACAGGTCCAGGTTTCACACTGAGTGTATAAATACATTTTAAAAACATATTAACTATATGTATTACTGTGTTAGAGCAGTGTTTTTCAACCTTTTTTGAGCCGCGGCACGTTTTTTACATTGACAAAATCCTGGGGCACACCACCAACCAAAATGACACAAAATGACACTCTAACACAGTAATACATATAGTTAATATGTTTTTAAATGTATTTATACACTCAGTATGAAACCTGGGGCTGTTTCGATGAACACAACATATATATGACTTCCTCTCACATACTTATACATGGCTATCATGTCTTCTCTCAGCCTTCTCTTCTTCAGGCTAAACATGCCCAGCTCTTCAAGCTGCTCCTCATAGGGCTTGTTCTCCAGACCTTTGTGAAATTTCACCCTGAGTGAAACTTGCTTCCAGTTAACTATGGATGTCATGAAGCTGTTATAAACAGTTCCTTGGGGGTGTCTTGAAAAATCCAGTAAAATAGTAAAAAATAAATAAATTTCCAAGCGGGAGGCTCAATTTGTTTCTTGGAAACCTGTGAGGGGGCTGCTAGGAGGGGGGAGAGTGCCAATTTCCCACGGCACACCTGATGATCGCTTACGGCACACTAGTGTGCCATGGCACACTGGTTGGGAAACACTATGTTAGAGTGTCATTTTGGTTGGTGGTGTGCCCCAGGATTTTGCAAATGTAAAAAGTGTGCGGGGGCTCAAAAAAGGTTGGGAAACACTGGTCTAGAGCAGAGGTTCCCAAATTTTTCAGTCATGGAATCCTTCAGAATACATTTTTTTTCTGTGGAACCATGATTTTATCCCTGAGTTTTACTAAGTGTTGTCAATCCACAGATGTTTTCCTTTTTTATCTACTCCTATTGCCTGGGGTTTTTGTATAATGTAGCTGATTTGGAATTAAAGCGAAAACATCTTAAATGTACCAACAAAACTGAGTTTGCCTTGAAACGAATGGACAAGTAGTGGTATTTTAGTATTTACAAAACAAAGAACCTTCTGGATTTTGCAAGAAAAGTCAAGAGAGCACTAGTAAGTGCTTGAGGACTTTTTTCAGAACTTCCATACACTTTCTCAGATGCCAGGCTGTTATAAAACATATTGGGCTCACTATGGACTACTTCAAGGACTCAGCCCACTTTATAGAAAAAAATTAGCAACCTCAAGCTAAATACCAACAACAAACTGATCAGCTTCGATGTGGTGTCTCTATTTACCCGGTAGCAGACTTCATCGCACTAAACAACCAGAAGTTCCCAGAAGACATCACAGCTCTGTTTTACCATTGCCTCACCACAAGCTATTTTCAGTGGGACAATGAATTCTATGAACAGAAAGATGGAGTAGCTATAGGGAGCCCTCTCAGCCCAGTCATAGCAAATTTTTGCATGGAACACTTTGAAAAACAAGCCCTGGAAACAGCAATAAAAAGCCCACTATATGGTTCAGATATGTGGATGACACCTTCACCATTCGGAGCCATGGAGAAGAAGAACTAAATAGGTTTCTGGACCACCTTAACAGCATCCATCCCAACATCCAATTCACCATGGAAAAAGAAAATGAAGGAAAACTGCATTTTATAGATGTCTTAGTCATCTGCAAACCAGATCAACAATTGGGTCACACAGTTTACAGAAAACCTACACAAGGATAGATACCTACATAAAAACTCCAACCATCACCCAAGTCAAAAAAGCAGCACCATTAAAGCCCTGGCAGACTGTGCAAAAAGAATATGCGAACCCCACTTCCTCCAAAATGAATTGAACCACCTAAACTGGGCTTTATAGGCCAATGGATACCCCACCACAGACATCAGAAGAGATGCAAGACTGAGAACAAGCCACGAGAGTAAAGACAAAGACCCACCCAGAGGAAAAGTGTTCTTCCCATACATCAAGGGAACCACTTGACCACATAGGAAGCTAATGAAGAAACACAACATACAAACAATCTACAGACCCACTAAGAAAATCTAACAAATGCTACATTCAGCAAAAGACAAGAGGAATCCTCTCACCTCTGCAGGCATCTATCGTATACCATGCAGCTGTGGACAAGTCTAAATAGGGACCACCAAATGCAGCACCCAAACACGAACCAAGGAACATGAAAGGCACTGCAGACTACTTCAACCAGAGAAGTCAGCCATAGTAGAGAACCTGATGAATCAACCTGGATATAGTATATTATTTGAAAACACAGAAATGCTGGACCACTCTAACAGCTACCATGTCAGGCTAGACAAAAAAGCCATTGAAATCCACAAGCATGTGGACAATTTCAACAGAAAGGAAGAAACCATGAAAATGAACAAAATCTGGCCAGCAGTACTAAAAAAACTCTAAAATCGTAACAGTAAATAAAGAACAAAACTCAAACACAGGGGAACTCGAGACAAGAAACAATCAGGAACACCTAATCATTTGTCAACAAAGGATTTCCCCAGGCAGTAACAACCCACACCTAAAAACTGTCAGGCCATCAAATGCTAATCAAGGTGGCCAAGTGAAACATTCACACCTAGCTCCTACAGACAAGAGGTATTTCTCCCACCCTAGACTTTCCACAGATATATAAACCCAATTTTCCTAGTTTCCAACAGACCTCACAACCTCTGAGGACGTCTGCCATAGATGCAGGCGAAACATCAGGAGATAATGCTCCTAGAACACAGCCATACAGCCCAAAAAACCTACAACAACCCAGTGATTCCAGCCATGAAAGCCTTCGACAATACATTGTTATAAAACCACTTTGATTGGCAAGCAGGTTTTGGAGATAACATGCACGCCTGCTTCCTTCGCATTAGAGACAATTGAATAGTTGGCCTTGAATGGTTTTACTTTAAAATCCATTTTCAAATTTATTTTGGGGGGTGGAATCCTTAAGATACTTTTGCCAAAACCTAGGGTTCTGTGGAACACAGTTTGGAAATTGTTGGTCTAGAACAGTTGGTTCCAACCTTTGGTCTTCCAAGTGTCAGAAACTTCAACTCTCAGAAATCCGAGCCCACTTGCCTAACAGTCAGGAATTCTGAGAGCTGAAGAGGAGGACAGAAGTTCGCAACCACTGGTCTAAAGAGATATCAGTGCAGGTTCAGGCTGCTCCCTTCCTTGGCAATGTGCAAACTGTGGAAAGTATGCAATAAAAAAACAGGTAATACAATTTCAAATCTACGTATTAGCAACAGAAAAGACTTTGCTTTGGCTTCGGATTCTAACATGTTAACTCACAACAGAAAAAACATCTTAGACTAAATGTAAACATGTGACTCCAACATTGTGACTTTAATTCTGTATGATTTAAAAAATCTTTCTATGATGAAAAAAACAGTTAAGCTTCAAAATCTTGCATGCTGATTTTTTCCCCAACATGTTATGAAAGCATAGTTCCTTGGAGAGCAAATTACAATGCCATTATTCCATTTTAAACTTTTAAAGAAACAAAGCTTTTAAAGAAATGAAAATATTGGTCTTAAGATGCCACTTGATTATTTGTATTCCACCAAAGCAGTTTATGTTTAAGATATCGATAAAAACATACTAGTAATGAAAAATGTATTTTAGAAATAGAAACTATTTATATGTATAGAAAACCAGTAGGAAACTTTCCTCTTGAGAACAGATATGACTTCTTCAATTAGAGCCTTTACACCATTTCCTTTTTTACAAAACTCTCTGACAATTATGCCATTTCACTGCAGCCTATACCACATGCTTCAGGGCAAACACATGTTCAGTATTGCTTGCGTCTAGCTGGTGAAATGTGATAAGATCTCTTTCCTGCTGGCTTCTTACTCAATCTGAAATTAAAGCACTGTTTTGCTTGGATTTTTTTTAAAAAAATATCCTTTATAGTCTTTTGCTCTAGAGTATTTCAGACCCGACTGGAAACATACCTGGCTAGCAAAACACTGGGAATTGCCAGCCCTGCCTTCCATATTTCACCATCCTCCCCCATATGGCATTAATAAAGCTACAAGCTGAAATTTCTGAGGTTCTGTGGCATACACAGGATATGAATTACAGTAACAATGTGTTTTTAATTTTTCTCTCACTAGAGGCAATGAAATCAGGTAATGTTACTGTTATTCTTGCTTCCCAATTTTATCCACCTCTATACATGGGTAAGTGGAGTTATTACCAGTGAGGATGCTGATCAATAACTCAACATGAATTTTTGTTGTTAACTTGCTTGTTTTTATTAGAACAGTAGTAACTTCCTTTTGCTTATTTGTGCAACTAATAAAAGAAACTTATTCATCATTGATATGTATGTTCACAATGGTCCAAATTGTAGATAATCAAAATTTTACAAACATCCAATATTAACCACTTTTTATAGATCATTCCATTCCAAAAGATAATTTTGAATTTATGCCAGACTCCACATCCTCCTTTTCTTATCACTGCAATATGAGCATTCAAAATAATTCAGCACTCAATAATAATAAGCATCATTTCTCTTTACCAGTTCCTCTGACCCCCTCCCCCGTAGTATTCATCTAGCATTCCTCTCATACAATGGATCTCATTCAACTGCTTTTACAACTACTATGACCTATGAATTGTGAGAAAGGATAGCAAAGAAGTGTATTAAAGACAGAGAAAATTTTAAAAGGGATTAAGACACGCAAGCAAACTAGTTGACTTTCTAATGATCAGGTTTGTGTTAAGATACCATCTAGACAAACTTGCAATTGTAAAGAAAGGTTAATCAGGACTCTTCTTTAAAAAAACTGGACTTCTTGTGCTTATCATCAGGCAAAAAGTAGAAAATCTGAACTTTGGACAAGCTAAGGGGCAGCGGTAGCACAGTGGGTTGAACCACTAGCTGCAGAAAACTTGCTGACCGGAAGGCTGGTCGGGATGAGCTCTTGTTGTTAGTCATAGATTCAGTTCAAAAACATGCGATGTGAGTAGATCAATAGGTACCGCCTCAACGGAAAGTTAAAAGGCATCCATGCAGCTATGCTGGCAAATACTACCAGGAGAGTCTACAGACAACAGACTCATCAGCATGGAAAAAATTGAACAAGAGCACCTCCCCATGTTCAGTTGAGCATCTCCTCCAGATGCCCGAGATAGAAAGGGAAACCTTTGCCTTTGTTTGTGTTGTACGTACTATATAAAAGGTATTGAATGTTTCCCTATATATGTGTATACTGTAATCTGCTCTGAGTCCCCTTGGGAAGATAGAGTGGAATATAAATAAAGTGTATTATTATTATTATTATTATTTATGCTACATAATGAAGAGTTTGCAGGATTGACTGAAAGAGGAGGTTCTATTGCTGAAACAACAATATCCTTGGCCTGATATCAAGGGATTTGTATCGTAAAACAAATTGAGGGCATCAGGTGTAGAATGATTATGGTAATACCTGAAAAAGCTAAGTCAGACAATTTTATTTTTATTTTTATACAATGTTATTTGTAACTTGATTGCTCCATTAGAGTTTCAAACTCTGTGTTACATGGGAAAATTAGATTTCAGTGTTTCACCACTGCAACCCTAGATACACCAGTCTAGTAAAAATCCTTAAATTAACATACTGACCTTGAAGTGAAGCTGAAGCAAGCAGCAATTCCAGGAGAAGGAAATGTGAAAGAGAAAGTTAGAGAAAAGATTAGTGAGAATATGCTCTGAAGTTAACACATCAAGAAAAGTGACAGAGGAGTAGCATGGCATCAGAAATAAGGCAAGAACAGAAGGCAAAGCGCTTCAGTCAAAATCCACTGTTTTGGTAAGCTTCCCATCAGCAAGAATCCCTGAATTAGATTACACCATGTTACACACAAGGAGTACTAAAAATCTTCTCTTTGAGTTCACCCTCTCCCCACCCTGAAACATAGCAAATGGAAATCCTAAAACCCGTGAGGCTCACTCAATAAAATAACTACATATTGTTTGAAGAAGTATTTTTTGTAAAATATTATTTATTATTAGACGTTAACATGGAGTTATTTTTGAGAATTGTTCAAGATTCCTTATATACACAAATGATCTTAACATAAAATGCAAGCCTTCTGATGCTGCTTGAAAAATGTGAAGAAAATCTAGGAGTGAACACTTCACATTTAAGGAAATGAGGATTCACTGGGCTAACATCCTTAAGTTACCTATAATCAAACTTTATACCATGAGGTGCAATCTAAAAACAATAATGAACATGTTGCTCCTCAATAGTTATATCCACTGTCACAAAGCAGTAGGTGTGCTAAAGATTTCTGTTGGAGATTGCTGTAAAGCCACGTGCCCCATGGGTTCATTATTGCCCTTTTGGTATTCAATCTAATGCTGTTGTTAGAAACATCCAATGTCAATTTCACTGATAAACTGGAGATCAACAAGAAAATGTTCTAAGAAAATGACATCAATTTATGTTATCATTTATCTTCTTGTTTTGCAAGTGACAAACCAAGTTTTATAATGGTGAGACACATGATCCCTAAACAGGAATACAGTCATAATTTTAACAAGTTTCTGTTATTCCTGTTCAATTAACACTCTGCATTGCCATATTGCTTGCTGGGGAAAAAATAACTCAATGGCATTTATATGCTCAGACAACTGAGGCACCACATGAATTGGCTCTATTTTAAACATATTTCATTTGAAAAAAGCAAACACCACTAAGAATCTTGTAGAACATTAAAGGCTAAGAAGTTTTAATTGGCATAGGTTACATCTGATGAAGTAGACTGGCTTTATGCCAAATGAAACCTGTAGGGTGTTTAAGGTGTCAAAGGCTCTTTATTGTTTTTCCTGCAAGAGATGAATATGACTAATCCCTATCCCATTTTTTAAAAGAACACTATTTCTGAAATTAAATATTTGCATTAAATTCTTTGTTCTCTTAGTGGTTTTTTTTGTCTCTTAACCAATATTATAGAAGAGATTCTTACTACATATATTTCCTAGAGACTGGTTAATAGGAATATTGACACATTTAACTAAAAATAGTATGAATGTGCTATGTAAAATAACCAGGATCTATCATTTCCAGATACTTCTGAGATTGAAAGCAAACAGATTTTAAAGTAGCACTGTATGCCTAACCTATCTTAGATTTACAACTCACTTGGGGCTGGTATCAGTCTAAAATTATTTTGAAATCTTAATGTGCTGGGGAAAATGCACACAAAGAATGAATAGTAGGTTACACAGATGGAAGATATTTCTGTGAAAAAGGAACTTATCCTTTGGATGGCAACAGGAACATTTTCTTTATCCACCAAAGAGAGACTATTAGGAAAATAGGAAGGCTCCAGGGGGAAAATTGGTTGGAAAATTATTTCTCCCAGTTTGGGTGGTAGGGTTTATAAATCTTTTAGTTGTCACAAGAAATAACTAATTTATTTACCTGTCAAAGATTTCAGATAACAAAATAATGACAAGTTTAACTCTAAAAGCCTATTTATCGATAATAATACAATAATACAATACTTGTCCGAACGTATCTGCCTCTATGTCCCATCTCGCAGTCTAAGATCATCTGGGGAGGCCCTTCTCTTGCTCCCGCCAACATCGCAAATGCGGCTGGTGGGGACGAGAGACAGGACCTTCTCGGCGGTGGCCCCTCGCCTATGGAATGCACTCCCAAATGAAATAAGATCGACTCCATCTCTCCTCGCTTTTAGAAAAAAGCTAAAGTTGTGGTTCTGGGACCAGGCCTTTGGGCAGCAGATGTAAATTGTACCTTTGGATTTGACTGGATTGACACTTTGGACTTGACTGGACTGACAATGTGTTCCACTTGATGGCTTTAATTAATTATTGTTGTCTGTAGTGGTTTTTAATGTAATGTTTTTAAAAATGTTTTAATGCTTTTAAATGATGTTGATTACATGGTGTATTTTTAAATTGTATTGTGGTAGTGCGGCCTGTAGTGCTGCAAATGTAAGCCGTGCTGAGTCCCCCTGCGGGGGTGAAAAGTTATGGGGTACAAATACCATAAATAAATAAATAAAATAATAATGAATTCATAACATTGTTGGTCACTTCATATTTTTATAACATGCTTAGAACGGCAGCATAGCATGGAGGAATTTTGTAGTTACATTAACTATGGGTACATCTTCCCTTTGAAAGCCTACATCAGTGAAATTGACTTAAACAGAAATGAATAAGCAACTTCCACAAACAAAGCAGGTCTAAGCAAGCAATAGGTAAAATAATAAAGCAAATCTTATTGAAAACAATTTTGCTTCAAGCACACATGCAACATTCATTCCTTGCAACATTTAGAAGCAACCACTGTACTGAATGTTAAAAGCTTGTACACAATATTTTACATTTGGGAGTAAAAATAGTATACTGGAAATATAAACATATTTCTCAATAATGTTTGGTTGATGTTCAAAAATGTCATCTTATTGTAATATTACAACATGAAAGAACATGTTTTTGTTCAAACAGGAGGTTATTCTCTGTACAACACTTTGGAATTCTCTTTTTCAATTGTCCTTGTGCAGCATTTTACATTTATTTTGCCTGAACAAAAAAACAAACAAACAACTAATGGCCAGCAATATGACCAATACATAGCCAAGCACCATCTTTTCTTGACAAATCATTATTTTCAACCATCCAATTAAGTCTACTGACGCCACAGTTCAATACATTATATTATATTGTGATCAATACAGAACTTAGCATGTTTAACCACATATTCTTTAAATTCCGAAGATCCAAATATCATGTCCATTAAGAGTGTATCATTCCACCCTTCGAATCAGTGCTACTTACCTTGCACTGTATGCCACTGAAGAGGGCCCACCAAAATTTACGGCTATGTTTTTACTGCAGAGTGGCATGGGTGCTTTAGCACAACAGTGACTGAAGAGTCTTGGTAAGATTATCTTTTAGCTTTTCCATTAAAAAAATAGCTAGATGTATTTATTCTTGAAATAAAAATTATGCACTAAACAATAACTTATGCTGAATAATAATAATTTCATTCTTATATTCAGTCTCCATCTCCCCGGAGAAACTCTGGGCAGGTTACATGGGGACCAAGACCAATATAACCAAAAGTTACAAGTAAACACAATAAAACATATAACAGTAAAATGAATTAAAACAATAAAACGAATAAAATGTAAGACATCATAAAACAAAAACAACCAACCAATAGCTGAGAAAAGTGGGCACGTGCAGATTTGAGACTAATATGACAGGACAAGGGCTTGTGCCAACACAAACTGTAGGGCCGGGGATGGGAATAAAGTGCTGGAGATTCAACCAAAACATTAGGGCTAGGCAGACTTAATCAGTAGCTAAACCATTATTCAAAGGCACATTGGAACATCAAAGTTTTCAAGTGTTTCTGGAAGGTGGACAAGGTGGGGGCTAATCTAATCTCCCTGGGGAGGGAGTATTCAGATGCATCAGAATATGCTGGCATTCTAATAGGAAAACTTACAGAAATATAAATCTAGAAAAGGAATGGGATTTTTAAAAAATGCAAATTATTTTGAAATGTTGACTTTTCAACACATCTAATGTTTTCAGCAGCACACAAGGATCATAGAGCATTATTGAAGGGCAACTGATGAGTACATGCAGAGACACAAACTATTCACTATAGCAAATCCCAAGAAAAATAGCAGCCAGTTAGCAGAAAGCAGCATTCCACCAGCAAGAAACATTGCTTCATAAGAAACTCACTTTCCTAAAAAGTCCCATACAAACCCACCTACAGGCTGGGGTGCAGGGACATACACCTGGCATGGAGAGGACAGTCTATGCGAGGTATGCCTTTTGGGAAGAAGCATTGCGAAAGAAACCACAAGTGCAAAAGAAAACCAAGAGAGCAGAAAAGACACAGAAAGAGGGGAAACCACAAAAGAAACATCAATGAAACATTAGATGACTGTGGGATGACAACACAGAAGTTAGTAAGAGGATCAGGGGAACTAGCCATTTGATAAGTGAACATAACTGCATAAAAAGAAAACAAATCACTGAACTGCATACACATAAATCAAATCACAGATCAGATGTGAGATCCTTCAAAATGAACTACAATCTTTAGAATGACTTTTCACCAGGCTCTTAAAAGTTAAGCCATTATCCTACTGGAGAGTAGACAGTACTGGACACATTTACATTTGATGTCAAAGTATGTCAGATCTTTTCACCATTAAATTTCTTCTTCACTATTTATTCTTCATGTTATGTTCCTAGCATTCTTTTACTACTACACTGCAACCTCAGTATCTGCTAGTTTGTATCTAAGATCTCTTTTTATATGTAAAGCCAGAGAGAGCCTGAGGATCTGTGAAATATTGGGAGACTACAAACAGGATAGGTCAACGCAACACAACATAGTACTCGGTGCACCGTAAATTCAATTTTTGCTTTTGGATTTTTTAATGAATATTTTTGTATTGTGGTTGTTTGAATTCATGGATGCAGTACCCATGGACAAGGAGGGATAATTGTTAGAGAATTATCCAAAATGTTTGGAGCAGAAGTATCCTTGATTTCAGATTTTTTCAGATGTTGGAAGGCTTGCATATAGATAATGAAATATCTTGGAGATGGGACTCAAGCCTAAACATGAAATGTACTAATCTTTCATATACACTGTATATACATAGCCCAAAAGTAGGTAGGGGTGTGTGTGTGTGTGTGTGTGTGTGTGTATATATATATATATATATATATATATATATATATAATCTTTGATCATTTTGAAGATTCTGGAATTATGAATAAACGGTGTCATTTGTAAGAAACAGTTGCAGCCCCACCCCCCTTGATAACTTACACACCTTGTTAATTTTTCCCTTTCATTAATTGAATGCTTTGAGAGGAACAGTTAGGCTAGCTCCTATTTGCTCAAGTTGCTTTCAGCAGCTACATGGGTTTTATTATTAAGTACCCAGACAAGTATAAATGAGGCATAACCCAGTGTTTCCCAACCTTTTTTGAGCCGCGGCACACTTTTAACATTAAAAAAATCCAGGGGCACACCACCAACCAAAATGACACAAAATGTCTTGGAGATAGGACTCAATCCTAAACATGAAATGTACTAATCTTTCATATACACTGTATATACATAGCCCAAAAGTAGGTAGGTGTGTGTGTGTGTGTGTGTGAAATTGACTTAAACACTCCTGCTCCTCAACGCCAGATCGATACGGAACAAGTTGGCCACCTTGAATGAATTCATCATAGAGCAAGATGCAGATATTAACTGCATCACGGAGACCTGGACACAGAATGGAGACACTATACCTCTCCATGAGCTGTCCCCTCCGGGTTTCCGGATGTTCCATTAACCGAGAACTGGTGGTAGGGGAGGAGGAGTGGGTATAGTAGCTAGGGATGACATCCCGGTGACAGTTATCCAGGCCCCGAATATCACGGGCATGGAGTGTTTGGGAATCACCCTAAAAGCTAAGGAGTGCTTAGCGATTCTTCTTATCTATCGCTCCCCCGGGACCCCGAAGGAGAGCTTACTCAATCTGCTCGATCTTGCCGCGGATTGGACACTTAGATTCCCAAGACTCATTGTTTTGGGAGATTTTAACATCCATGCAGACGCTAATATGCCATCCCCCCTAGCGAAGGAGTTCATCCGATCCATGGACACATTAGGTCTCATTTTGATGGAGTCCGGCCCCACACACCAGGCCGGACATACCTTAGACCTAATCTTTGGGTACGGGTTGAGGGTTACGCAGCAAGCAACAACGAAGGTCCCCTGGTCGGATCACTTCACTCTGAAGGTCGACATCAGAATCCCCCTACCAGCAAGGCCAGAGCCAAAACCTATACTGGCACGCCAGAAGAGGCATATGGACTCCAGCTGCTTCGCAGCAGCCATTGAGCCGATGGAAGTTCCTGGTGGGACCTTGAATCAACGGGTGGACAGATGGAATACAGTCTTGTCGAAAGCCATCGACCAAATAGCCCCCAGATGCCTGATCCGGCCACGAAGAGTCCATTCTCCATGGTTCACGGACGACCTGCGACTGCTGAAGCGAAGGCGGAAGCAGCTGGAGAGCGCGTGGCGTCGGAAACCAACTCAGACGTCGAGATCAGCCTTCAGAGACATGCGCAGGTCATATGAACGGGCAGTCAAAGAGGCCAAGAAGACCTATAACTCCTCCTTAATAGCGGCGGCAAGATCGCGCCCAGCACAGATCTTTAAGATCGTTCGAGACCTAGCTATGCCTAACTCACTGTCGAGAGACAATGAAAATTCAGCTATCTCAGCGGAAGAATTTCAAGTTTTCTTCACTGAGAAAATAATTGCCCTTAGGCGTGATTTACCCTCTATACCTGAGGAGAGGAGCGGGATGGGTAAGAACCCAGCTCCATCGCCTAGCTTGAAACTCGACCAGTTCAAGGCCCTGAATTCAGAGGAGATTAATCAAATCCTGGCCGCAGCAAGGGCAACTACTTGCTCTACAGACCCGTGCCCGTCCCATCTGATTAAGTCCTGTGCGGGAGCCTCTCGGCCACTCTGACAGGGTTGATAAATCACTCATTGAGCTGGGAGTTTTTCCCGATGCGCTGAAGGAGGCTAGAGTCCGCCCGCTGCTGAAGAAGGCGAATCTGGATCCAGCGGCGCCGGTGAACTACCGTCCGGTCTCAAACCTACCCTTCCTCGGGAAACTGATTGAACGGGCAGCAGCGATCCAATTACAGGAATTCCTGAAACCTCAGGAAGCCTGACCCCTGCCAATCGGGTTTCCGCGCGGACACGGGACCGAGGCGGTCCTGGTGGCCATTACGGACGACATCCGCCGCCAATTGGAGAAGGGAGGTTCGGCTATCCTGGTGCTGCTTGACCTCACCACGGCGTTCGACACGGTGGACCATGACTTGCTGTTGCGGCGACTATCAGCCATTGGGATTCAAGGCACAGCTTTGGCCTGGTTCGATTCCTTCCTGCGTGGCCGCTCGCAGCGTGTTGAGTGGCGAGGCCAAGTGTCCAAGAAATCCACCCTGGACTGTGGAGTCCCCCAAGGCGCCATTTTGTCACCAACGCTTTTTAACATCTACGTCCAACCCTTGGCAAGCATAGCCAGAAGTTTTGGATTTGGGTGCTACCAATATGCAGATGACACCCAGCTTCTGCTGAAGCTTGAGCCAGGCGTAACATCGGTGCCTGAGAATTTCAGACAAGGACTAGAGGCAGTGACCAGATGGCTCCGCCATACAAACTCAAGATCAATCCATCAAAGACTGAGATTCTATGGCCGGGACGCCCAGAGCCACCCATTCCGCTGCCTCTCGTTGAGGGAGAGCCGCTGATCCCGGCCCGTCGGTGAAGAGTCTCGGTGTGATACTAGACTCGAGACTCTCACTGGAGGCCCAGGTTGCTGCGACAAGTAAGGGAGCTTTCTTCCACCTACGCCAGGCACGTCAACTGGCACCTTACCTTCCATCAGATGCGCTGGCTACGGTGGTCCATGCCACAGTGACATCACGGCTGGACTACTGTAATGCCTTGTACGTGGGGTTGCCGCAGTCAACCACTCGTAAAAATCCAGCTAGTGCAAAATGCAGCCGCCAGACTCCTCACCGGGACACCACTGAGATGCCATATCGCGCCATCTCTACAGCGCCTGCACTGGCTGCCAGTCGAGCTCAGAGCCATCCACAAGATCTTGTCGCTACCTTTAAGGCCCTCCATGGCGCCGGCCCAGCTTATTTAAAAGACCGCTTGTTCGAACCAGCTCATTTAAGGTCGCCGCGTTCAGGAAACAGGGACCTTCTCCGCATCCCAGGTGTGAGTGAGGCCCGCCTCGACACCACGAGACGGAGAGCCTTTTCCATCGCGGCCCCTGTTCTTTGGAACTTGATGCCGGCGGATCAGAGAGCCATCCGGGACATGCCCCAGTTCCTGACCGCACTGAAGACCTGGCTCTTCCGAAAGGCTTATGGCTAAGGACACCCTCCAGACTTGGCCTGAGTTACTGGAACTATTTTAATTAATCTTCCTATTCTTTTAGCTTTTAACTATTGAACTCTTTTATGTGTAAGTCGCCCGGAGCACTGACGTGGAGGGCGACTCATAAATAATAAAATCAATCAATCAATCAATCAAAATGACACTCTAACATAGTAAAGAACGGCTGGGGGATGGTGGCCTGCTGGGAGCAGCTGCTGGGAGTGCCGAAGCCAGGGGAGGGGGCGGAGCCAGGCCGTGCCATGCCCCGCCCCTCCCCCTGTCTTCACCTCTCCCAGTAGCTGCTCCAGCCTTGAGGGGGCAGTGCCAAGCCAGCGGTGCCAGAGCCAGGACAATGGTGGCTTCACACTGTCCCCTCAAGGCTGGAGCTGCTGCTGGGAATGCCAAAGCTGGGGGAGGGGGCGGAGCCAGGCTGCACCATGCCCTGCCCCCTCCCCCAGCTTCAGCTCTCCCACAGAGAAGCATGAGCGGTGGATGGGTTTCAGTGGGCGGGGCTCCTCCGCGCGGCTTCAGAGAGCGAGGGGCGAGAGTCATGGCGGATTGGAGGCTGGCTGGAAAAACAGCCGAAGGAGGCAGCGCCCTGGCCCCTTTTTTTTCTTCACCACCGCCCGGCCCTTCCTCCTCCCCCCACAAGCGGCAGGAGGAGGGGGGAAGGAAGGGGGGCAGAGAGCTTTTCTCACGGCACAGCAGGAGGTCCGTCACGGCACACTCGTGTGCCACAGCACACTGGTTGAGAAACACTGGCATAACTCATTGATTACAAGCTAAATACAAGTTTCAAGAGTCAATCAAGTGCTCCTTAGCTAAGCATAATCCACCAAGTACAAAGCACTAGATGAAGTGATGTTTCAAATCAGGTGTCTTTCAGCCAATTAGTGACATGAAGTTTGAAGTGTATGACTGGCAAAACGATATGACATATGTTTGTAAGAGTTATGTATTCAAATCATTTCACTTCTATTTTGAACGTGTTACACTGCCTTTTTTAAAAATTAAAGATGCAAATGTTGACCTTTAAATTCCTACTTCGTTTAGGACCATATCAATCAAAGGATTCCCAGCATCTGTATAAATCTGCTCAAGCATTAAGAGATTCCACATTTTGGCCCACTAGTGAAAACTATTAGACTGCAATCAGGATTTTCTCAGCAGAGGATCTAATTCCCAGGGCTCTCTCACTATGGAAATATGTATGGTTCTGCCACTGCTTTAAAATGTCTCTGTGGACAAGTTTATTCTGACCTTCATTAGGCTCTTCAAAAAAAAAATCTGTTTTTGTCTATTGCTGCTGCTGTTTTTCTTCAATTCTATTGTTGATTGTAATTTTATTTTCACATTTTAGGCTGCTCTATGTGGGTAGTAGGCCCTGGGAGAGAGGTGAAAGTTGTATTTTTAAATCTATATAAATAAAAATGCAATGTTCGTTTGTGGGATTAACATAACTCAAAAACCTCAGGACGAATTGACACCAAATTTGGACAACATACACCTAACAACCCAATGTACGTCCTTCACTCAAAAAAGAAAAGAAAAGAAAAGAAAAAGAAAAAAAGCAGAAAGGACTTGTATACCCAAAATTCCTACAGGGAGAAACAGTGCATGTCCTCATAGAATAGAGTTGGAAGGTACAGTTGGGAAGTAACGAGAGATGGCTTCAAACTACAAGAAAGGAAATTCTATCTGAACATGAGGAAGAACTTCCTGACTGTGAGAGCCGTTCAGCAGTGGAACACTCTGCCCCAGAGGGTGGTGGAGGCTCCTTCTTTGGAGGCTTTGAAACAGAGGCTGAATGGCCATCTGTCGGGGGTGGTTTTAATGCGATTTTCCTGCTTCTTGGCAGGGGGTTGGACTGGATGGCCAATGAGGTCTCTTCCGATTCTAGGATTCTATGAGGAGGGAAAGAGGAAAGGAATGAAGGAGGGAAAGGGGGAAGGAAGGAAGGAAATAAAAAAGTGAAAGGAAAGAGAGAGAGAAGGAAGGAAGGAAGGAGTGAAGCAAAGAGCAAAGTAAGAAGGGAAAGAAACAGGTAGAGACGGAAGAAAGAAGAAGAAAAATAAGAAGAAAGAAAAAGAGCAAAGGGAGGGAAGGAAGGAGAGAAAGAGGGAGGGAAGATTGTCCACAGCAACGCGTGGTGGGTACAGCTAGTGTGCATTTCTTGCTTGACTTAAGGATTTGAGTATTTCACCACAAACACCTATGCTCTAGAAAAAGGCATGGATTCTTTTTTTCTTGTTGTCATCTACAAGTTAGAAGGGTGGGGTAGGCAAGTTAAGATCTAAGAAAATGTAGTGTACTTTTCTTTCCCTGTAGTAGAAAGAACATGACATGGAGATATGCAGAGAATGTCTTTTCTGTATGCCCTATTACTAGCATGTGGGACTGTAACTAGACCTCTACCGTGAATTTGGAGAAGAATTTACTTCCACTGGGGAATGAATAAAGGAGACAGGACAAATTATAAGTTTTCTTTCTGAGAGTAAAATGGAGAAAAAAGGCAGTGGAATAGCATGAAAGCTATATGGAAATGTGCAGTCTTCAAATCTATTGTAGCAAACAAATCTTGTTGAGAAATAGAATAAGGCATTATCATTCTGAATTTCCAATGTGATGTCAAGAGTTGATCCCTACGTGGGCTTCTCTATTGTTCTTCATAATGAAGTTAATTTTTATTTAATTAATTTCTATCCCATATTTGTTCCTACATAGGATTCAAAGAAGCTTATAAGCAATTAAGACAAAATACTATTAGAAATATTAATAAAAAGTTAAAAGGCAACTAAACCACAATTCTATTTAAAACTTCAGTTAAAAACACATTTAAATCATAACAAAATACAGATATAACACCTTCATAAAAAGCTCCACCTGCTAAAGTCCTGCCATAATTAAAGCAAGGTTTTGCCTTAATATAAAGGTTTTTGCCTGTCTACAGAAAATCAATAAAGATGAGGCAAACTGAACATACAACGTAAAGGGTTTCCGTAACCTAGGATGAGCCACCAAAAAGGCTCTCTTCAATGTCCTCACCAAATGTATATGAGATGGTGGTGGGACTGAACGAAAGCTTTCCAAAGCAGAATATAGAGAAGTTCACAGGTGGAAATATAGTATTTAGGATAGAGTAGACCAGTGGTTCTCAACCTTAGCTTACAACTCTCAGAAATCTTAACCAGTTTACCAGCTGTTAGGATTTCTGGGAGTTGAAGGCCAAAACATCTGGGGACCTACAGCTTGAGAACCGCATATAGACCAAAGTCATATACCATGACTTTCAATTGGACCAGCAACAGATTCAGCATGGGAGTTATATGCTCCCTATAAGTAAGTCATAGTCAGACACCTGGACGCAGAATTTTGAACCTGCTAGGCTTTTAAAATAGTTTCCAAAGCCAGCCTCACATAAAATATGCACAGAGCTATCACCAAAACCCTTATGTATGAGCTCTAGAAAGTTCCAAATGATACACTGCAGCTGTAATTCATTTATTTGTGTCAGAAAGATCATGGAATGCAAACAAATGGCTGCTCTCTTGCTGTTTCATTCAAACCTGTTTCCACATTTTCAACTGTAGCCTAATCTATTGTTAGCTGTTCAAATCTAACAGCAATATTCAATATTACACAAATCCTCTTACTACAGAAAAATAGATCTAAGAAACTACACCACAAGAACAGTAATACAAAATGAAAATCTTTTTATCAAACCATAGGATATTTAATTTGGTCTCAACACATGCAGGCAGAATTAGTCCTTACTTTCAGTGACATACAGAAGACAGGATGGAAATTATCAGCTACACTGTGGATACTACAATTCTATTAGTCTATTATCTGTACCTATCATACTACAGTAGCTACTACAAATCTGTGAGAATAATAATAATAAAATAAAACTTTACACCCCACCACCACATCCCCAAGGGGACTCGGGGCGGCTTGCATGAGGCCACGCCCAGCAATACAGTAAAACAATATAACACAAGATCACAACAGAAAATAAGAAAATAAAATAATGTAAGATACAAAACCAATATAAATAAACAACACAACACTGAAAATAATCACAGTGGGCAGGGCCATTTGCAAAAATATGTTTTAGAACACTGGATGGGAGGGCAATGTAATATATCAGGACAGGGGATCCAGGGGATAAGGTAGGGTTTAATTTCATGAGGTTTTGTAACAGAAACACGTGTATCCAAAATTTGTATTTCACTAAGTGACAACTGTCTAAGGATTCAGCAGATCTTTGCTCCTACTAACTACATAAACATCAGAAACAGTAGCACCTTTTTCTGAAACTTCAAGTTCTTTTAAAAATTAATCATGTAAGCTCAAATGTCCTTGCTTTAGAAAAAGCTTTTTTCTAGTCTTTGTGTCCCAAAATGCTATACCCTTACCTTTCCAGTTCTGCTATCTTCTTATCTTTATCATTCTTCTCATTTTCCATCTCTTTCAGGATTTCCAATAGACGATCCACTTCAGCTTGAGCTTTACAAGACTCTTCCCGGTGCCGTATTACCTCTCGTTCCAACTGCTGGAATTGGTCACTCATCTCTGAACTGGACTTTGCCTCCAATGATGCTTCATAAGCCTGTATAAAACGATATTCCAACAGATGTTGTTCACATTCATAACGAAAAGTATTCTGTACCAAAGACTACACAAAACTCTTTACAACTATGGCCAGCCAGAAGTCATCATGCTCTGTTCTGGGTTTTCTAGAAGCAAGAGCTATTAAGGGAGTTACCCTATGCACTCATGTATAAGTCTAGACATTTTACTAAAAATCAACCCCAACAAACTAGATCAACTTACCCATAGGTCAATGTAAGTATTGTACTTAATTCTTTCTTCTTTTTTTTAAAGGAACTGTTCCCTTCTCTGAGGGGCAAAAGCAAGCAATCTAAAAGGCACAATGATCCACTCTACTCTCTCAGCTGCCCTTTCTGAATGTCTGGATTGGGAAATGGTGGATGAGTGGAGGGGCAGGGGTGGTTTCCCCTCTGTGGAATGACCCCCGAATTATCTATGGTTATATCAAAATCCATATTTTGAGCACCCAAACCTGTCCTCGACATATACACAAAATCAACTTGTACATGAGTATACATGAGACAGTCAGCATGGTGTAGTGGTTGGAATGTTATACAAGGACTCTGGAAACTAAAGTCCAAATCTCCACTTCGCCATAGCAACTTACTGGATGACCTTAAGCAAGTCATATCCTCAGAAAAAGGCAAGGACAAATTTAGTGTGAACAAAACTTGCCAAGATAATCATGTGATAAGTTAACTTTAGGATTACTGTAAAGTCGGAAACAAACTTCAAGGTGCATGGTACCACCACTACAACAACAAACTTCAAGGTGCATGGTACCACCACTACACGATAGACTCAAATTTACATGGGAAAGAAAAGTACTAGACACTATAAGATTATTTATTTATTTATTTATTTATTTATTTATTAAGTTCGGCTTAATATACCGCTCTCTCTGGCGCCCAGAGCGGTTCACAAAATTAGTGCAAATAAAACAAGTAAAATACATTAAAATACAGTAAAACAATTAAAACACCCAAATTAAAACATATTACCAGCCAATAGCAATAGTTGACAATGGCATGCTAACAGCGAACCCACAGGTGCAGATAATGCAGATAGTGCAGATAGTGGCAGTTGGCTATGGGCCGAATGCCTGCCTAAATAGCCATGTTTTTACTGCTCTGCGGAACGGCAAGAGAACCCGGATGGCCCGGATCTCTTCAGGGAGGCCGTTCCACAGAGCTGGCGCGGCAGCGGTAAATGCGTAAGCAAAATTAAAGTTCAAGCAATTATTCATCCATACTGTAGTTTAAATGGCAAAAAACAAAGCGATCACTATACCAAGATTTATTTTCTATGTGAGTATTTCTCTCGATTCTTTTAACCACATAAACACTACAGGAGGAAATAATGAAGTAAACTAATTAGCCCACCTGCATCTCACGCAACCCTCCAGCACCAAAGCTAATCTAGAAACCAAAGAGTCAGAAAGTTCAAGACATGACCATGTTGGTCTGGAATATCTGTAGGCAAAGGAATCATATAGTACCTTAATGAATGATAAAAAGAAGTTGATAGCATAAGCCTTCAAATACTAAGTTTATTCCTCAGCTGCATAGAAAAGATTAACTTTAATGTCATTGTACATCATACAACAAAATTAAATGCCATCTCCAATAACATTATATATTTACAAATTATAAAAGAAGCACCCATCCTTCCGTCACATGACGTGAGGTGCCTAGGAATAAATCTTTATAAACAGATTGTATTTGGGAATAACAATACAAATGTTAAACTTGTGAGTATCGTAATGATAAATTCAGTTTTATGGTGATAAGGTGTTGAGTACAGTTTTTGCAAGGGAGGTGCAAAGATAGGAGGGGGAGATACTACCTAAAGCCAGGGAATAATTGAGATAGTTATTGGAATGTGGTGTGATGCTGGCTGGGAACCAAAAGGCAATGTGATAAACTGGCTAAGAGAGCTTATGAGGCTTGGGTGTTAACTAGTGTTATAATATATGTAGGAAATCACTGTCACTGTTCAATCCACTGTTGATGGATTAGGGTTTGAGGATATATAGTCGGACCTCTACATTTGTGAGAATTATAGGTACAAGACACCCACTTCTGTGTAAAAGTGAGTTCGCCAGATTGATTTTACTATGGTCAACTTCTGTGAGAAATTGGCACAGTATCACTCTGGAGGGACTACAAATGCTTACAGAAATGTCCTGCATGACTCCATGGTCAACTTCCAGTTTAGAGATATCATACTTTTAAATTTGCATGTAGGGCAGAAGCTGAGGAGGTGGCAAATACAAGACTTTGCAAATAATCAAATCTGTAAATGCTTAAACTGCAAACATGGTGGGAATGACTGCATTCCAATTCGGCTGTTTTTCTTTCCTGTCTTAAGACACTTTGACTCTTTAGGAAACTTGCCAAAATACTAACAGACATCATTAACCTCAACAAATGCAAGCAACAGGATGCCATTCCAAAAGGTCTGCAGATGAGGAACCCGCTAGAGACTACAGTGATAGACTGTGAAGCATTCCCTCAAGGAGGCTACATTTTCTGCAAAGCATACAAGAAAATATCAAGAATGAAATTTTCATTCTAAAAGTACAAGCAAGGGGCCAGCCTCAACACAAGTCATCAATGGACATGCAACCATACAAGACACATTCCTCTACCCTGTTGAAATAGAAGGAAATGAAGCATTTGATTAAGATCCTATGCCCACAATAGGAGTTCCATAAAGCCAGACAATAGCAAGCTGTATTCTGAGTCAAACAGAGATGTCTGTTCTGTCATGTCTTAATCTTCTGTCCCTCCAAACCCACACACAATACATTTCTGTGGTCATCTGGAGGTCTTCCGCTGCTTACATCTTAAGAAATATTTCAAGGATAGTGACACCAGTTAGGACAACAACTTAACTCTTGTCTCCACACCACAACATTAAACCAATATACAATGCAATACTCTCAGAGTAATAAAAACAACTTCGCATGAACTCCTTATGATGGGCCAGGCATGGAACTAGACATCTTATTTATTTATTTACTTTATTTCTATTCCACCCTTCTCTCCCCGCAGGGGACTCAGGGCGGATTACAATGTAAACATTACATTTAGACACACAAACACACAAGACAGAGGCAATTTAACATTTGGCCACCAGGGGGAGCTGTTGCACTCCTTCATTCCTCAGTGTGTTTCCTGGAGATCTTTTTATGGCCTCATAAATCAGTTAAATTAAGCTTCCCCACTAAGTGGTACCTTAATTTCCTACTTGACAGTCTTTCGGGTTGCAAAGGTCGACAACAGGCTACACAATAGGTCGAGAGCCCACCTCGACCCGGGCAGGCCTCGAACTCCTGACCTTCTGGTCAGTAGAGATCTTATGCTGCTGACACCCAGCCAGCTGCGCCACATTCCCGGTGCTACACATCTACACAGAATGCTTCTGTCACTGTGACCAGACAGAAATAACTAAAAAGACCTATAATCAATGACATAATTTCAGCTGTTTGTTTTTAGTTATGGATTAAGATCCAATACAAGCAGTTCCCAAGTTACAAACAAGATAGATTCTGTAAGTTTGTTTTTAGTGGAATTTTTAATGTAAGTCGGAACAGGTACAGTAACTCCAGATACATACACGTGTACGCGCACACACACAAGTTTTGGATAACTTAGGAAAGGGTTAACACCCCTGTGGTGTTTCTTACTGTCTGCGCCCCTGTTCACAAGATTTCATCTCACTTTCCATCCTTGTGACAATTGGATTTTGAACAAAAATCCCCATGATAACTCTTTCAGGAGTGAATTTCCAATCTGAGGGGAAAATTTCTCTGACTTCCTGTTGTTTCACCTCTGTTTTTAACTATGAGTCATTTACAAGTCAGATGTTTGGAACTTGGGAGTTCCCAAGTTACAAACATCTGACTTGTAAAGGACTCATAGTTAAAAACAGAGGTGAACAGTCTCAAGAACAATCCTAATACTTTGATCAGTGATCGGCAAAGGAGAAGCTATAGTCATAAGGGATAAACCTGTATACAGGAGTCTGAGAGGGAACTGTCCAACACTGCATTTTACAGAATCCTGTCTAGATGAATACTAGAAAAAGCTCCTGGTGGTGCAATATTACATCCTTGTGCTAGCAGGATTGCTGACTGAAAGGTCGGCAGTTCGAATCTGGGGAGCGGTGTAAGCTCCCATCTGTCAGCTCCAGCTTCTCATGTGGGGACATGAGTGAAGCCTCCCACAAGATGGTAAAACATCTGGGTGTCCCCTTGCAGACGGCCAATTCTCTCACACCAGAAGTGACTTGCAGTTTTTCAAGTCGCTCCTGACCCAAAAAAAACCAAAACAAAACCAGAAGGAATTACATTCAGTCCTCTACATTTGCTGAGGTTAATGATCCAAAAACCCATGAAATTGGAAAACACTAGTCTAAGTCCCTCTACGGAGGTGAGAAGATAGGGACATAAAAGTTCTAAATAAATTTTAAATATTTTTTTTAACCTGAGAGAACATATCTTTAGAAATCTCTATGTTCTCCAGCATAACACTATGGTCAACCTTTATTAGACCTCCCCTGGGGCTATCAAATTGCTGTAAGGATTAACAAAAACAGACATGCACACACACACAATCGGAAGTGTGTAGATAAAAATTAGTATTTATTTCACTTGCTAAAAAATTTCAGGGAATGACAATGCATCTGAAAGGTAGATTTATACATGAAGTGAAGTAATTCACCTTTATTTTTTAGCCAGAAAATGGCAGTTTGGGTAATTTGCAGTGGTTTAAGGACAGAAAATCAGCTTTGAAGCATGTTTTTTTTAAAAAAAAAGTTAACTGGTTTAGATGTAACATTCTCATTCAAAAACAATTTTAACAAAAGGAACAAGTACTGTGTCTACACTCTTCTCCAGTGCTCCATGGCTTTCTTCCTCCTATCACAAGCAGATTTTAGCACTGTGATTTTATGCATTAACCAAAATTTATCATTAGGTCTGGAGAGCAGAATTGTAGCTTAACCCCAGTTTTCTGACCTGGATTAATCCTTATTGGACAAACTCAGAATTTTTACTGATGATGTAATGGAAAACTATAGTGTAAATGAACATAATTAAATATTATCTGTTAAAGAAAGTGAGGTTTGAAAAAAGGAAGGAATATGAAGGCCTACTGCTTGTTTCTGGTTCATTGTACTACCTGGAAATGTTATTTCTGAACAAGCCCCGTTAAGTTCAAGAATATGAAAATGAATACATTGATACCTCTTTCAGAAATCTGGCATGTGACAAGGCTTGTTACATATTCCCAATATACATCTCACCCCTTTTGTACGTCTGTATTTTTCTAGTGCAACCATTCATGATTTTTAACAAGTATCTTCATGTAGCTATCGATTCAAAATAGATAGGAGAAGGGAGAACTAGCATCCCTGAAGTATTTTACAGGACTCTAAAGTGTTCCATTTAGAAATGTTAATTTAATGAAAGTAATGAAAAAGTCTTGGTTGCACTATTTGCTTCAACAGAAAACTTTAGGGTAAAATTAACGAAGTTACAAGTATGGATTTTGGAGAAAAGTGTTTTTTAAATTTTTATTTTATTGATAGGAAATAATTATTGAATAATCATTTCTAATCCAAACTGTGATGTCAGTCAGACATTCACCTATTCACCATTAATGCCCTGGCTCCTTTTATGGTATCAAATACTTCTTTCCTGCCTATATCTAAAAATGGTAAAATAATTTGCAATTCACCAGCTCATTTGCCCTGTATTTTTAGCAACTTCAAGGCATCAGCTTGGATCTTCCTCCATGAACTTCAAGTCATCTATTAAAGACCATTTACTGAAAGAAGGGGAACTGGTTTTGCTCATCCCACCCAGCATGCTGGAAAATTTATGAAGGTATAAGAGAGGAATAAATTAGTATGGTAGCTGGTCACTGATGAAGACTATTTATTGCAGACAATGAGCTGATCTTGCTGATTGCTTCTCTGCAGGGAGTGCCTTCTTAAACCCTAAGGTCAGATGCAAAGCAGATGGACACTGAGAGCCTAGATTAATATCTGGGATTCTCTTAATTATGGTTGAGAAACCAGGAAACAGGCAAAGGACTGTATACTCCCTGCTGATGGTGACCCCTCCCCATTGTAAATGCAGTTACAAGCTATTATAGAACCAGATGTTCATCACAGTTCAGGTTAACTAGGGTTCTCTCACCTCGAGGATTTGAAAGCAGTTTTGAACTGTTTGGGTTATTCACATAACTGATAATAGAACGCTGCCCTGCATTTAGGTGAACAAAGAAGTAAGGATTTACTGCATAGTGGGGAAGAAATATTCAAACTGATAGATTGCTTAAAGTTTCTTAACTGTCTTCAATTATCCCATTTAACAACCAAATGAGATGTCATCAGTAGAATATAAGATTTTCATATCCAAATTTAGGATGAAAATTTCTTGAATAATGTGTTATTTCTCAGGGAATTCTAGAGATCTACATTAAAATTTGTCTCAGGAATAAAGCTCACTGAATAATCTGATGCATGGGCAAACTTTGGCCCTCCATGTGTTTTTGACTTCAACTCCCACAAATCCTAATAGCTGATGAATTTGCTGTAATTTATGGGAGTCAAAGTCTTAAACATCTGGAGGGCCGAAGTTTGCCCATGCCTGCTCTACACTGAGGATTTAATATAGTTTGGCATCACTCAACTGTGACTTGGTATCCAATTCCAGGTTGGGATACCTTTTTTCTGTGTTAAGACAGATGATCCATATAATCTATTGAAACGGTGCATTAATGTCAATAATTTCCAGAACAAATATGTAATCCATTTCTAATCAGAAAAGTTAGCTTTTGAGGAATTTGAAAGGGGTGAGACGGAAAAATAGCGTTTAACCCTAGAACTGCACTTACTTGGCAGCCATAACATTCCATTCCGCACCAGGAGGGTGCAAGGAGATTACTCCCCAGGATATTTTCTTCCTCACTCCCCCTTGTAGCACATCATTTCCTCACACTATCCTGGAACGTTAAGGTAGCCAAGTAAATTTTATTTATTTTATGGGGAAATTTGGGGGGGGGGGGGTGGCTGCATGCCATCCTGATTGTAATCAGGATGGCATGTAGCCACCCCCGGGAAAGAGCATTTTTGTTTTGGTGGGAGTGGGGATGGTAATCCACACCAAAGAGTTTTTAAAACTCACTTTGGTGTGGATTATGGGCCTGTGTGGAAGCACCCTAAGTACAGGCAGTCCCTGAGTTATAAACATCTAACTGAGATACCACTTCTGTGTGTGTGTGTGTGTGTGTGTGTGTGTGTGTGTGTGTGAGAGAGAGAGAGAGAGAGAGAGAGAGAACAGGAAATGAGAGGAAATAGACCCATAAGAAGGAAAATTCACTTCTTAAGAGTTATCATGGGGAAAAGTGTCTTCACTGAAACTTTATCACTAATCCTTGTTTTCATGGCAACCCAAAGTTTTCAAAATCCAATTGCCACAGGGACACAAAGTGAAGTGAAATCTTCTGAACTGGGGCACAGACAGCCAAAAAAACCTTTACAGAGTTGTTAACCCTTCCCTCCTGTGCCATCCAAAACTAAAACAACACTTGTTTTGGCTGAAGTTACACTTAAAAATGTATCTGTTCTGACCTACACACAAATTCAACTTAAGACAAACCTACAGAACCTATCTTGTTCGTAAAGGAAAGAAAACAGCAACAGAATAAGCCAACACACATTTTCATGCACTGCTCACAGTTAGATGGCGCTGAAAATTTTTACATTTCCTTACCCACCTGTCAAATACATATTATGCTGGCTAAATATTACAGGATTAATATACATTCAGAACAAACAATGAATGGGGTTGGCAATGGCCTTCTACTTGGCACTTACTGGCTTGGATGGATGACTCAATAAGACTTCAGGATGCTAAGGAGAAAGACAGGAAAAAGGGGGAAGAATTGGGAAAAGGAATAGTTCAAGAGAGGAAAAAAGATGTGACAAGAGAATAGACTAAAGAATGATGTAAAGACATTTCTTACAGAAAAATTTAGATTTAGGCTTAAACTGAAAATAAAGGCTATGAGACCATAACAATAAAACTAACACAGTTTTTATCTGGCCACACCAAGGATTTTCTGCTTCAACTCTGTGTACTACATAATGAAAAAAATTTGGTTGCAGATTACTTATCTAAGTCAATTAGTATTTGAAAAGCTGCTTAGAAAAAGAAGCCCCGATAAACCAAATTACTCACTATATCAGAATAATTAAGGTTAAATACTTCTTCATAGAGTATGTGCGACAGCCTGAAAACATGAACTATACCTTAAAAATTTATAAAGGCAGTGCAATTCAAGATCTGAATGCACGATTTTTTCAATGTGGCCACTATTATATGTAAAATAAGTATATACTTATTAGACCTGTTTGATCAAGGAAAAAAAGGTCCTTCCCTCCGCGTTAAACCTGGGGCGAGAGCCGCACACGGAAGTGAAGGCTAGGGAAGGGAAACCCGCCAATTCCTTTCTGAAAATGGCAGCAGTGGCTACGAAATGGCAAATTCACTTCCAGGTTGCTTACATCACTTCAAAACCGCTCCAAAAGTGAATTTAATCCGAATTCATTCCGATTTTACAAACATTCCGACAAACCTATCCAGGCCTAATACTTATACATGTTCAAAGGGCAGAAAATTGCATAACAGATCAGGCCAGCAGCTACATCTGCACATTAACAGTAATATATTAGTTGCGCAATTCAGTTGTCATAACCATACTCAAGTACACTGAGACTTAACACTGAAAACTGCAATATGCTGAGTGCAGAACATATATCTAAACTATTTGGCAATCACATCCCTCCAGGGTTTCAGCTGTAATATTTTTTTAATTCCAATCTGGTGACAGTAGGGATCAAACCTCAGCCATTGTGCATATGAAGTATGTGTTCCACTGAGCTACAGCCTCTACAAATATAAATATTCTCCATGTAAAATAAATGAAATATAGTAGTCATGAGCAAAGCCACAGTTCATATTTAAATGTAATATCTCTGTAAGTTCTTACTCTTTATCTGTTTCTACTGAACATTTAAAGATGGCCCATGTGATCTGTAGCCTTGCACACTGCCTACAATGCACACTGAAAGCTTTTTCCTCCTTGTGCTTTCCATAAGTTATTTCAATTTCATTTCCTTTAAAAAAAAATGAATCCAAGATTAAGATTTGACTCCTGACCATTTCATCTGAATGCTTAATGACTTACTCAGAATCTCAATAAGCCAAGAGAAACTCCATGGCTCTTACTAATGACTCCAAGACAATTCCTACAAATTGATCAAATACATCTTACTCCACACATTTTCCAAATGACTAGTGTCGGAAACCTGAGTATTACTGACAGAGCCATGATGCCTTTGACAAGGTGTATGAGTCTCTGTCTTTTCACCTGCTACTTAAGATGGAATTATGCTGACTATATAAGGAAGATTCTTCTTCTTCCATTATCTTCCCTCTCTGTTTATAGTTCTCATCTGTACTCTTACTAGTTCTATCAGATTGTGAATGCTTTCCTTTGACACCACAATATGCCACTTGTACTACTCTCATTTACTCTCAGTCTTTTTTTTTTACTAGGGTCCCTGTTAAGTCACTACCATTCTGCAACAGTTTTTTTGTGGTAAAACTAAGTGCCCCGCTTATATTCGGGTTGGCTTTTACTTGAGTATATAAGATAACTCATTTAAAGACTAACATGTGCCATATATATATATATATATATATATATATATATATATATGCTTTTATTCAATTCTTTAACTGAATACACACTCCTAACAGGATAGCTCCTTCAGTCTCTTTATTCTCTAGTTGTTTTTCATGTTACAAAGTAAGGCATGCATTCATTTTGTATGCTTCTCAATCTTATGTGAGCAGCAGGTTCAAATATCTTCCTGAATGAGAGAGAGAGGTGTGTGAGTTGTATAACTGTCAGAATGGCATGAGCACAGGGGAAAGGTTCATATTTCTCTTCACACTATATTCAGAAGCAATGAGAGTCAGAAATACATTTTCTACTGCCACTTTTTTGCAATGTGCAAAGTGATTCTGCATGTATAGCTCCTACCACACATTTCCCTCAGCCTATACTACACTCCTGAAAGAATTATCATCATGGGGGAAAGGGGTGTCAATCCTTCCCTAGGCTATCTAAAGCATGCATACTCTGTGTGTGTGTGTGTGTGTGTGTATACACACACACATGTCTGGAGTTACACTTCAAAAATAAATATTTTCCGACTTACATATACGTTCATTACCAACCTTTAGAACCTATCTTGTATGTCTCTTGAGAACTGCCTGTAAGTGTAAACATGTTATTCTTCAGTGATAATGCATGACTCCAACAGGAAGAAAGCAAGAGGTGAATGGAACACACAAGTCTACAGATGGGCAATTTAACAGGGAACAGTTTACCTTTTTCAACTGAGATTCTAGTTTCAGACATTCCTCCCTTTTTTGTTCCAAGGTAATTTCTAGTGTCTTCAGCCTAGAGTCTTTCTTCAGACCTGATGATGCTAAGGATGAGGCATGTTCCTTTAAATCCAGCAATGTAGTCTAGAACGAAAAGAATACAGGGAGAGCCGAAAAGAACAGTAGTCAGTTGTTTTAAAGCCTTTTAGGGGGAAAGTTTCAGTTCTCTTTATTTAAAACATATATATCCCGTAAATAATCAAGAAGAATAAACACAGTTTTTTGACAAGGAAATGAAAACTTAAAACTTAAATGGCTTTTCAATGTTGACAAATCATCTATTTATGCACCACAAAATTTATTTATTTTATTTATTTACTATGCTTCTATACCGCCTCTCTCGGCCTGAAGGTGACTCGAGGCGGTGAACAAGCGGCAGCAAGTGCCCACATGTAAAACACATCATAATATGAAAAAACAACCATAAAACCATATAAATTAACAGTTAAAAACTACAAAATACAAATCTCAGCATCTCATTCTTAAAATCGGTTTCCATTGCATCTCCAAATATTCAGTTGGTCTTAATTGATTAAAGTTCGTCTGCGAATGCCTGCTCGAACAGCCAAGTCTTGACTTTCTTACGAAATGTCAGGAGGGAGGGGGCTGATCTGATGTCACTAGAAAGGGCGTTCCAAAGCCAAGGAGCCACCACTGAGAAGGCCTTGTCTCTCGTCCCCGCCAGTCGCGCCTGCAAAGCAGGGCCTCTCCAGATGATCTTAAACATCTTGATGGTTCATAGGGAGAGATGCGTTCAGACAGGTAAGTTGGACCAGAACTGTTTAGGGCTTTAAAGGCCAAAACCAGCACTTTGCATTGTGCCCGGTAGCAAACTGGCAGCCAGTGGAACTGGCGCAACAGAGGAATAGTACGCTCCCTGAGTGCCGCTTCTGTTATCACCCTGGCTGCTGTCCGTTAGACCATTTGAAGCTTCCGAACAGTCTTCAGAGAGCGTTGCAGTAATCTATATGGGATGTAACCAGAGCTTGGACTACCGTGGCCAAGTCAGACTTCCCAAGGTACGGGCGCAGCTGGCACACAAGTTTTAATTGTGTGAATGCTCCCCTGGTCACCACTGAAACCTGGGGTTCCAGGCTCAGCGATGAGTCTAGGCTCACACCCAGACTGCAAACCTACGTCTTCAGGGGGAGTGTAACCCCGTCCAACACAGGCTGTAACCCTATGCCCTGTTCGGCCTTTCGAATTAACAAATTAACATCCATCTCATCAAGATTTAAATTCTAAACTTAATGACTGCATACTTGCTACTTCATAACAGTGATCTTAAAGCCAAAATGTAACAATTTTTTTCACCTGCTAGTATTCACATTCTTTATATTTGCTAACCGGACTGAATTGCAACATACCAAGACAATCTAAGTAACAACTATAGTGGACTTCATAAGATTTGAATATTTACTTATGTTTGTATTACATATTTAGTTTGTTCATTAAATTGGTCAATACTTACTGTCTCTCATAGCTCATAAAACAATCAATATTTTAATGCACAAATTTCATGAAACAATTTTTAAAATTCTAACCCTCTAGCATCGTAAGTCTGAATTTTTATTTGTTATTCAGAAGACTAACCTCTTTCTCTGAAAGATCTCCTTGTAAGACACTGACTTTCTCTTTCAGGTCTTTAAGGTCCTTTTTGTAGTTGTCAATTTCTTCTTGTTTCTCTCGCTCATCTCTGTCCCGCTGCTCCTTTAATCGCTCAATAGTACGCTCCTGACAAAAAAACCCCCCAGAACTTTGTCAAAGTGGCTGAAAAAATGTAGCTTCAGTAACCTTTCACATATATGGTTGATATTCAGATTAAATACATATGATAAGCATCTGCTGAAAATGTTCCCTATTAAAAGGAAATCAAAATCATCAAAACAACAAATGCAGAGAAACTAAAAAAATAACTATTTTTACTGAAATAGCTTTTGCAAAATATACAGTACATTTGAGTAACATAATTGTCATTGTTGTTTTGAAGGGAACTATGCATTACCAAGGGCCAAACAGTTGGTTGCAAAATATTTTGATGTAGAGTCAGATATGAAATTATTATGTTGGCCAGGTCTATAAATTCACCGCAAATTGAAGTACTGTACATGAAGATTATTTCATCTGTGGCACCCTTTCAGATAATAAAGCAAACTTTTACCATGTTCAGGAATTAACATGAATATCAGGTGCTGCAAGCTATATTTTAAAAGACGGAACTGGGAAATCCCACTGCTAAATATTATTTGCCTAAGAAAAGCCTATGAAATTAATAGGTTTGCTATAAGTGGAAAGGTGTCTTGAAGGTATATACTACACAAACAGCTTTCCAAAGATGCAACAAAATTCACTTCAACAGTTTGTCATTTATTAATATTGTGCAACATTAAAATCCCATTTCATTCTGGGTTTTTTGAACCAGAAAGATGAGTTTTGAAATGTCACCAACATCTCTCCCATGTTTGTTCCTAACATGCCCTCCATGAATGCACAAGAGCTGTCTGTATTGGCACAACAAGGCACCCAAGGTATATATCCATATTGTTTGTATTTAACACTTTCTCGAGAACTGTAACAGCTTTCAGAGGATGTGAAGATAGTTTGGGTTGATCTATGGTACATATCAATATAGAATTCTAACCAGAAATATTTCATACTGCAACATCAGTTGGAAGCTCCTTCTTTGGAAGCTTTTAAACACATGCCAGATGGCCATCTGTCAAGGGTACTTTAAGGGTTGGACTAAATGGCCCATGTGGTCTCTTTTGACTCTATATAATTCGGTGAAATGAAATCTCTGCACAAAGAGAAGGTTCTGTTTTGCCCTGGGGAAAACTATATGTTTAAATGAAGTTATAACTATTCTTTCATACCTTCTCGGCAAGTGCCTCCTCCAATGTAGTCAAGGCAGTATCGGTGTTGGTAGTATCAGCCTGTAGGGATTTTACTCTCTCTTTCAAGCTGCTCAACTGTTTTTCCTTGTCTCTTAATTGTTCCTGTAGATTCTCAATCTTAGATAAGGCATATAAAAAAATCAGTCAAGTGGAAAATCATGAAGTTTGTTTCAAAAAGAATAGTCAGAACTAAATTCTACAGGAGGCACTTACTGGATATACAGAATGCTGTGCCTCCTCAGACAATAAGAGGAACCAGGGCTTTTTTTCATTTGTGCCCCTAAAGCTGTCTACGTCTGCTCCCATTTCTCAAGTCAACCTTTCCATGTTTTCTTGAGTTACCATACAGATATAGATATACATATATATGAAAAACTGTATAGAAATGGTCCAATGGAGTTAATTTTCCTCTTCTGACATATCTTCATTCCTCTATATTAGGCATGGGCAAACTTTGGCCCTTCAAGTGTTTTGGACTTCAAATCCCATAATTCCTAACAGCCTCAGGCTGAGGGAAAAAGGAAGGGGCCTGAAGATGTTAGAAATTTTGGGAGTTGGAGTCAAAAACACCTGGAGAGCCAAAGTTTGCTCATGCCTGCTCTATATCAACTGTATATTTAATATAGCCACAAGACACATAAAATAATCCATTTTACTGCTATAGCTTTAAGAGCCTCAGAAAAAGCATGTATGTAATCAGGTGATGACCTCCACTACAGAAACTGTCAAAGGAGAGTTAAAAAATAATATGAAGTGTCGTTGGAGTCAGAAAGAAAGGGATTGGTGTTGGCATCTACAGCAGCGAGTCAGTCAAGCAAGGAAGCTGTAGTACTTTAACACAGGTTCTCAAAGAGCTTTTAATTCAAACAGTCAATTACATTTTCCAAGTCAGTGATTTATTACAAAGTTCAGAAATTTAATATAACATAAAATCCCAGGGGAAAATCTTCAAGAGGATGAACTTAATGCTAATTTCATGCAAGGAATGTCCAGTCAGCTCCTAATGTCTCCTATATGTGAAATTAAATTGAAAACCATAGATGTATTCATGGAGGGAGGTAGATTCATAAACCCCTAACAAGCACTGACCCCTTAGAAGTACATACTTAACACCATCCATCGATTTAAAGATATTGAACAACCATTTTAAAAATGTAAAGAGAATGCATCCTGTGTATACATGGAACCACAAATATATGCGAAGATTAGCATTTCAATGCATATGTATAAAAAGTATTTATTAATAATGGAGTGGACAGTGAACTGTGAAATTGACCCTCCTAGTCCTCTACCAAAATATCTCAATTTGGGATTACCTTCAGATTATGTTAAAATAAATCTATTACGGCCATTTAGGATATGGGAAGATTATCCATGCTGTATATGATTTGTAAAAAATAATTTGAATGGAAAATATTAAAATTACAATAAAATCTGAAGCACAATTAAAACATCTGGATGCCATTTCACTCAACAATTATATTTTGATTTTTATTCTACAGTGTCATGCATGCTTAGTCAATCACTTTAGATCTATCCTTCCTTTCCCTCCACAAATAGGTCTTAAGTCAACCTAGCATTTTCTTCCTATAAGTATTAACACATAATTCACATGAAGGATACCTGAAGGTTCTTTCCCAAACTTCAGTTAAATATGCCTAACAGAATTTTATGAGTGTTTGAGTAACGTCTGATATTCCGTAATCCTTTTTATTACTGTCAAAATATTTGAATTATGACAGAAATTTGCTTGCGGAACAATTTATATTATTCCATCAACTGCTGCCTTAAAAATCCACTACAAGTAAATTTAACGTATATTTTTCTAATACAGGGTGTAGAGAAAACGGTATGTGGTCTCCAGAACACCTTAGGATACCAACTTTTTTTTTTAAAACAAATAAAAAATATCCAGATCCCCAAATCTCACCCCCCCCCCCCCAAAGAGTCAATGGGAAGTTTTTTATATTTTATGAACTGGAAGTTACCTTCCTGGGAAGTGGGGGTTGCCAATTATAAAGCTACCTCCCATTAGAATAAAAAGCTCAAGAACTATTAAGAAACACCTTTGCAACTACTGTATGGGAATTATTACTTTCTAGCTAGGAAACAAACGTTTCTACTGATAGCAAGCCTACCTTCTTTTGAAGAACATTAACTTTGCGTTCTTTCACATCCAACATATCCTTCAGATCATGGATTTCCCCAGCCTGAGTTCCCTTCTCCTCAGCCATTTCCTGAATTTGCTTTGTCTTTTTATTCAACATAGTCTCCTTTTCCTCCAGACGTAGTCGAAGAGCATCCACCTACATTTGGCCGTAAGGAAGGGGGGAAACTTCAGTTATTTTCGGCAAAATAACTTTTGAATTAAAAGAAATAGTTAGTACTGGCAAATAATTCTCTATATGATTACATTAAAAACACCAATACCATTTCCCAATAAAATTAATCACTCTCTAAATGTTTGCTCTAAAATTTAAAAAACTCAAGTGCCCTGTGGATACAAAAGTATAAAAGTAAACACTAAGAGTACTGTTGTTATTAAGTGAGGATCACTATACATAGCAATTGAACAAGCAAATTTTCAATTTCTTATTTAGCAAACTCTTCAGTTTTAGATGACTGATCAAATGATAGACTGATTTAGTCAACTTTTCACTTGACATTTTGTACTTTAGTGTGACAGCAGCAACAACATACTATTAATAATAACAATATTTATGATATAATGTCCCTTTTACCAAAGAAACACATTAGCTTTACATAAATTGTGTTTACATTATGTATCTATATTATTTCACCCCATACCAGGGAGTAATCTGGAAGGGAAAGCATGTTCCCTATAATTTGTTGAGTAAAGTAACAACAGAAATCTGAATATACCATTGGTCCAAGAACACAGATAGCTATATGAAATCATAAGCAGCCCTAAGATGAACTGTAGGCCTTTTGAATAATTTTGTACTATATTTAACTGCTTCCAGTCATGTCACCTTTCTTGTTTCTCCTTTTTTCCATTTTCCTGGAATGGGGTTCAAAACAAAACTGCGACCTCCTTTCTATCTCCAAAACCCAAAGTGGTGGCTGTAGAGGATAACCTTTGTGCTCTTCCTACTTATAAGATAAACATTTTGTATTGGTAATACTTTCAATTACATTAAGTGAGCCTTTACAACTCAGATAAGACTGTGTAAAATTATATGCAAATATTGTCTCCATATTTAGAGTGTAATTAAAAAGCCAATAACAAAGGAGCACCGAGTCATTAGCAATTAAACATCAAGTGAACTTGCAAGTACCATATACATGCATGCATAAGTTGACTTCATGTATAAGTCAAGGGCAGGTTTTGGGGCAAAATTATGGATATGAGCCGTGTATAAGTTGAGGGTCATACTGTGGAGAGGACAAAGCACAAATATCACCTCAGAGGGAGGGGGGCAGCTGTCTCTGGCTGCTGCCACCATTTCCACACCCTGGTACCCAGAAAGGTCAGAAGCAGCGCCACAGCAGAGAGATTTGAGGGGTTTGGTGCTTCCTATAGGTTTCCCCAGGATAGACTTTGCTCAGAGAAGAAGATGGTTCTTTCTATGATGAGAGAAAAGGTATAATACACTGATCTGTGAATAAGTTGACCCAAATTATCTAGGGGCTTTTAAAACTACAATTTCCAGACTTATACATGAGAATATAGGGTAAGTTAAAAATCCATTAAAAATATGAGAAGAGGGAATAGGCATATGTGGTGCATATATAACTCCATAACTACATAATATTGTTCATGTGCAGCAAAATGTTGGTCTTCGACTCAAGGAGTTTGTAAGTTAAATTTTGAGGGTGAAGGAGAAAGAATGGTATAGGTAAGAATAACATGGGATGAATATGATTCTGGACTAGATAAATGTGAAGAAAAACAGAAAATACTCAGAACCTATGATTTATTCTTGCCTTAAAGAAGCAATAGCTTATGAAGAATTCAGAGAAACAAGAAAGGTATTATCACCAAAAGGCATACCATTTTTAATATGGTTTGTATTGCTTATTTTTTTTATACTTCAGGGGACAAAGATTAAAGTCATCATAAGCCACCAAAGCAAAGGTCACAAAGACTCTTGAAGGCTCTGTCAGCTTCCAGGACATCCAACTGCGCCAATGCCAGAAAACAGAAGAGGGGAAATGGCAGAAGAAATTAGAACAGTTTCAACATAAATTCAGTCTAGAGAAGATGGTCAACACAAAGAAAAGAACAATCTGAAAGACCTTTGTAATACAAATGGCAACATTAGGCCATTCAAGGGACTATAAGAAACCCACTGACCCTTATCAGCTTGGCTTTCAGAAACAGTTCAAGCCGGCTAACTTGGCTGTTAATCCTATTTGACAGTATCAGATTTGTTTCCTATTAGCTGAATTCATTACAAGGCCATCAGTCACAGTAAAGTGGCTGCATTCTGAACATTTGGCCCCCTCTGCACAAGCTTGGGATTGTCAGTCAGCAAAAAAGAAATTTTGTCAATTTTAAATGGAGAAATAGGCTTAATCAAATAACGAGTAAGCAGCAGCTGATATTCTAGGCGTTTCCTCATATTTTTCTCTTATTTTCAAGGTCCTAAATGACCATACTTGACATAAATTGAACTAAAGAAGTAAGTCAAGAAATTAAAAGATTGCTGTGTAAGAAATGTTAGGAAGAATCTTTAAAAAATAACTCATTATAAATGATAATGAATTATCTCAAATTATTAATAAGGTCTGTTTTAATTAGGAAAGGCATGTATGCTCCTCAACCACATGCTTCAACAGACTTCTAAACAATCAGAAGAATAACAACTGAGCCAAGTGCAAAACGCATTACAGCAACCTTTTTAGAAAATCCCCCACATTAGTTAATACTCTAGCAGTTAAGGGTGTTAATTAAATTTCTCTGCAAATCCTCACCTATCAAAGGTACATGTGGTCCTACATATACTGTTAGACTGAAATTCTTATCTACTTCTACTACTATTATCTATGTTGTCTATGGATGTTAGAAACACCTGGAAAGTACAAATCTTTCAAACTTATCTAAGCAATTATGACAATAAGAGCAGTCATTTCTGATATTTTCTACAATTACCTCCTAATTTCAATGTTCTTTTAAATTTGGAGGCAACCTAGCTAATCTGCATATTCTGTCCAGCTTCACGGCAGTCTAAGTAGCCCAACCAACACCAAGCAACTAGATCAGGCATGGACTGGATGCAGTCCCTTGGGCTCTTGCCTTCACCCCTTGCCCCCAGCCGTGTGTCACAGCCTCGGTCCCAGCCCTTCAGAAAGTTTTGCAGAGTCACATGCCAAGCTCTCCTCTTGGAAAGAGGGTGCAGTGGGCCTCCATGTCCTCCCACGAAGAGGAGGACCTTTTATACACACACAGCCATGTGTGAAACCCTCCCCCAATGTGCCAACCACCACCTGGCCTCATCCCCTGGCACCAACCCTCTGCCTCCCCCGCCCCCCAGGAATGCAGCCCCTTTCTAAAATGTTTGCCCATGCCTGAACTAGATGATCAAACTAAGGAGAAGGGTGTTGGGGGCAGGGCCAAGAGGAAGGGGTGCCACTGCCGCCTTCCCACTGCGGGCTGTAAGGCCTGCGTCGGCAGACAGCCCGCCGCTCCGGAGAACAATCGGAGGAGCGGCGGCTTTGGAGTTCCTGCCATCCCGGGAGGCGATCCAGGCCTGCAGCGGGAGCAGTCGGCGACCTGCGGCGGCTGATCACTCTGGCGACCCAGAAGACTTGATCGTCTTCCGGGTTGCCAGGGCAATCAGCTGCCTGAGGTCGCCGACTGTTCCCGCTGCAGGCCCGGATCGCCTCCTGGGATGGCAGGCACTTCATGGCAGGGCGACCAGCTGGGGAACGGCTGGGGGCAAGAGCGGGAGGAGGCTTTGTCATCCTCTGGGCTGGGTCCATTGGGCCATTCTATTTTGGGATCCTTCCTCTCTTGAGGATGTCAGCCTCTATCTTGGTTCGCACCTTGTCTTCTTGAATTTCATTTTATTTTAGTGGTTTTTATTATTATTTTATAATAATTTTATTATAACAACAATATAATAAATAATATAATATAATGTTATATTATATTGTAATTTCAATATATTAGTAAAATAATATAGTAAATAAATAAATAAATAATGTAGATTAGAATGTAGTTCAGCCTGTAGGTGCGGCCCTCCATAATATTTTTTGGCTCTCGTGTGGCCCCTTGGAAAAAACAATTGCCCACCCCTGATATACAGGGATATCTTATGCCCAACGACTTTGTAATTGTGGGTCTGGGGAAAGAGAGGATTTAATATATTATCTGTAACATTGCCCTTTGTATAATGACCCTTGAAACAATCTTCTGGGAGCCCTTTTGGAAGAAAGGGCAGCATGGCAACTGTCAGCAGTTATTTGTGACTTGTTAGCAGATTATTCCAAAAATATAACATTAAAGGTTGCCACAATCCAAGCTAAATTAGTAAAGTCCACAGCAGAGGCTAGAAATGGAAATAGTTTGGGATGATACAAATCAGACATTTGTAATTGTTATCATGTCACTACTACTATAATTTCAAAGTGCCAGTATATGAAATAAGTTTTAATATTTATATTGGAAAATGCTTATTGTACTTTTAAAGGTTGTATATTATGTGATGTCATGGCCTATGGCTGGTCCAATAAACCATTCACTGGCTAATCATAACTGCATTTTTGGATGCATGCCTACAAAACAGAGAATTACAATATGTGATGTACTGGCGCCCTCCTATGGCTGATATACAACATTTTATTAAGTCAATTAGAAGCAGTAAATGTATTGTTGAAAGAAGCAGTAAATGCAATTCCCCCTTAAGATACTTATGTTTGTACTTGAAAACTTTTTGGAAGTTTCTGACCTCCAAGAACTTTAAACTGAAAACATGTGCTTATTTTTAAGAAATCTATTTATGCTATTTTCAGAACACTAGTGTGTTAGCATTTGCTTTAAATGTACAAATGCACCAATATGACTAGACAGTAATACTGCAATCAACGCAATAACCACTGGAATCCTAGCCATTTCCTTCCATCTTTAGCTCTAAGGATATTTCTTCTATTCCTAGATACAATTGATTGTAAGACAAACACTAATTTCAGTGCCATCAACAAAAAAATAAAGCTATACACATGCACCTTGGATTCTAAGATGCACCCATTTTAGAGATGTTTATATGGGGGGGGGGAGCATCTTAAAATTGATGAAATGCAGTGTTAATTAATACAGCATTTATGAATACCCAAACTACTGTTACTGTTTTTGTTGTGTGCCCTCAAATCATTTCCAACTTATGGTGCCCCTACTGCAAACTTATCACAGGGTTTTTCTTGGCAGTATCAGAAAAAAGGATATATAAAAATATGTACACCCCACCTTATATCAAAGATCTCTGGGTGGCTTATAAAAGGCATTGCAATTTTAAACAGAGTAATTAGAGAAATGATGGTTGCTTACCTGTAACCATGTTTCTTCGAATGGTGATCTGTGAAATTAGCACATGTGATAGTTGAAACACCTGTGCAGTAATCACTGGAAACCTCTGAAAAGATAGGAAAGGCTTGTGGCTGCAGCCCCACCCTCCTTCCCCAGAAGGTATATATGCTGTGGGAAGTCTGTAGGTCCAGTCCCCTGCCACTGTGCAGCGGCCCGGGGCTGGAGGCATGATCTGCAGGGAGGAAGGGCAGGGATATGCTAATTTCACAGATCACCACTCGAAGAAACATGGTTACAGGTAAGCAACCTTCATTTCTCCTTTGTGGTGTCTGCTGAAATAAGCACATGTAATAGACTAGCAAGCCACAAACCTTGGATAGTGGGCGTCATGCCACTGCCTAGAAGTGAACCGCTCTGCCAAACGCAGAATGCCTCCTCGACTGGACGTCCATCTTGTAATGGGTGGCGAATGTCAGCGGAGTGGTCCAGATGGCAGCCCGACAGATGTCGTCCAATGGAACTCTACGAAGGTATGCTGCCGACGTAGCGACTAGCCTTGTGGAGTGGACCCGCAGGTGCAGAGGTGGATCCTTGCCCACCAACTGACAGGCAAGCCTGATGGTGGAGACCACCCATGCCGAGAGGCGTTGGGGGGAAACAGGCAGGCCTTTAGTGTCACTGCGGTGTTTCACAAAAAGCCTAGGAGACTGTCTGAAATTCTTCATCCTGTAGAGGTAGAAGGAGTGTGCTCTGCGGACGTCGAGAAGATGGAGCGCCCGCTCAAGCTCCGTTTGTGGAGCTTGAAAAAATGCTGGCAGCACAATGTCCTGCGCCAAGTGATACACCAAAGTGACCTTGGGGAGGAAGCCGATGTCAGTTCTGAGAACCTTATCCCTGTGAAAACAAAGGTAAGGCTCGTCGATTCGTAGTGCACACAATTCACTGGATCTGCAAGCCGAGATGATTGCTACTAGGAAAGCAACTTTCCACGAAAGATGAGAAAAGTCAGCCTTAGTCATGGTCTCTAAAGGCGGCATCATAAGTACTGGTAAGACAAAGTCCAGCTGCCAAGAGGGAGGCGGGGGGGGGGGGATACTGGAGGCCGGAGGTTCCTGTACCCTCTAAGGAAGAGTTGGACAAGAGGGTCCTGAAACCAGGACAAGCCACTTTCCCTGCAGCGATATGCGGAGAGCGCACCAAGATAGCACTTGAGTGACGAAAGCAGCAGGCCCTCATCTGCCAATGTCGTAAGAAACTGAAGGAGTGAAGCAGGGGCCTGAAGTAGGGGTCTGTTGGCATGTAAATGCTGCAAATCGCTTCCACTTAGCCTCGTAAGAGCGTTGTATGGAAGACCGGTGTGTAACATCCAGAATGGCCATTACTGCTGGAGATAGCGGTGTGGTTTGACCCGCCATGCTGTCGGACGGAGGAGGTTGAAGTCTGGGTGATGGACATGACCGTCCTTGGACCGTGAGCAAGTCCAGCCGACTGTTCAGCAGTAGAAGATCGCCCGCAGCTATGGTCTTGAGGAGGGTTGCCTTGGCCACCAAGGTGTTATCAGGATGGCATCAGCTTTGTCCACATCCAGTTTGGCAGCCACTCTGCTGAGAAGAGGTATTGGTGGAAAAATGTACAAAAGAGGCCCATGCCAATTGTAGAGGAACATGTCCCCAAGACATCCCTGACACGTGTTTTGTGGCATCCTGGCACAATAGCGTTTGCATTTGGCATTGGCTGGCGCTGCAAACAGGTCTATGGTCAGCCGTCCCCACCTTCGGAAGACGAGGTGGGTCTCATGAGGGCGCAGCGACCACTTGTGTGTGGTCCTGCTGGTCTACCACCGTGTTGTTTTGGCCGGGCAAATACAGCACCACAAGCTGGATTTCCCTGGGAATGCCCCAGTGCCAGATGTCAGCAGCTGTGAGGTACCAGATGGCCGACCGCTCAAAGTGCCTTCTGGATGGCAGTAAGCTTCAATACGTTGATATGGAGCTTGTTCTCGGCTGATGTCCACAGGCCTTGCACTGATAGGGGGCCAGAGTGGGACTGAAGGGAATGTGCTGATGGCCCTGGCCTGCACAGAGAGAAGAATGACAGGTGGGGATGTGGTTCTGAGCTGCATGGCTGCTCAGCAAATGGTGTTACAGCAGCTGTGGAGGCCATATGTCCCAGTGTCGACTGAATGTGCTTGGCCTGCACAGAGGAAGAATGACGGATGAGCTGCATGGCTGCTCAGAGGTTGCGAAACCGCTCTTCTGGAAGATACACCTTGCGCTCGATAAAGTTGCGACGCGCACTAATGAAGTGAATGTCTTGCATCGGCTCTAGGTGGGACTTCTGAAGATTGACCACAAGGCCGAGACTCTGCAGCAAGGAGAGCGTGAAGTCTAAGTGTTGCAAGAGTTGTGACCAAGAGGTCCCAACAACCAATCAATCAGCTGTCAAGGGAGCTGTCAGAGCCAGCAGGGAGTGCTGAGGCTGCAGCTGACGAGGAGGCGATCTCATGGGGGAGTCTCCCATGTACACCAGCTTGCCATCAGAGGAAAACTTCCAGTAGCCTGGGAGTGAAGAGAGCGCCTCCGCAGAGCAATGGCCCAGGCGTGAAGAATGGGACCCCCCTGGGGCGGCGACGGTACCAAGGGGAGGAGGATGAAGATGAGGAAGAGCAGGAGGAGGAGTGGCTCCTGCACCTGGAAAAAGAACGGCGCCGACGATCTCTCCTGGAGCTTCTGCGGGATTGGGACCGCTCGCGTCCGCGAGAGCAGTCCCTATCGAAGCGGGAGGCAGCCAAAGAAGAGGGCCCCGCAGCCGGCTTGATCTGCGCAGGCGCCGGGTGATGGCGATCCCGGGGCACAGCGCCGGCACCGTCCTCCACTCCAGGCCTCGGAGTCAGTGCGTCAGGCCTCGGAGGGATGGCGAGAACGCCGCCAGGCATTAGAGGGTTGGCGAAAACACCGCCATCGGGGGTGCTGGTCCCCAGGCTGCGCAGGCACGTCGCTCACCACCAGAGGGCGTTGCAGTGCTGCTTGTGGCTGAGAAGGAGTTTGAGGCTGAGGGTGAAATGGCGGCAAAGTTCCCGCCATTTCCACAACAGTTGAAGAAGGAGGGGAGCCACTTTGAGAAGAAGGCAAGGAGGAAAACCCCCGGGCGCCATCTTGGACTGTGGCCAAAACGGCCAGAGATTTCTCCCCACTTTTTTGGGCTTCTTCTTCACCACCTTCTGGCGGGCAGGCTGCTGGACCGCAGGGCCAGAGGTCAGCAGTTTTTCAGCGGCGGGGGGGAGGGGGCTGGAGTACCCTCTCATATAGGGCAGCCTTCAATCTTGCCTGCCTATTCTTCTTAGTCTGTGGGGTAAACGCCGCACAGATGGAACAGGCTTGGGTGAGATGACCCTCACCCAAACAGGCCAAACAAAGTGCGTGCCCGTCAGAGTCAGGAAAAGTATTAAGGCACTGTATGCACTTTTTAAAAGATGGAGCGGCCATCCTAACATCAGCGTCAAACCAAAGCAGGGGTCAAAAGAGCCAGAAAATACCTCAGCCGGTCCAATTCAAATGGCCAGAAAATCAGCAATGTCAAGATCAGTTCAGGTCGTACACAGAAAAGGCAATCAGATCAATACAAGTAGTAGAGAAAAACTGTGGAGTAGCTCACTGCACAGAAGGTTCTCTGACTGCTGCAAGGCGGATCAAGAGAATGAGGGCTAGCCCCACCCATGGGCTGTTATATACTCGAGGCCGGGGGTGGGCGGGGCTAGTATTAACATTTTTATCATGCCTTCTAGAAGGTTCCGAACTGTCCTGCTGGCGCGGATGTATACAGATGTGTGAATCCACAGTGACTATGACAGAGAATCTCCACTTGAATGTCACATTTTAAACTCCATTTGAATGCCACATGAGCAATGAAATTAGTTAAGTTTCCCTTTATACTAGAATTTCAAAGAAATATTTGAAGTTAATTATCTAAATTATGATTGAGAGAGATATGTGTTCATTTTAATATTTCATGCCAGTACAGATATGTACAGAAATAAATTAACACTTTGTATGCTGGAGGAAACATAACTATAGCAAACTCCATCCCAGGATGAAATGGGATCAAGGAACAAGCAGATAATTTTGTGAATGATCACCAGAGGAGGGACAACTCAGAACAAATGTACACTTTTATGGCCTGAAGCCTTTCACTCAGCCACAATCAAAAGTTCTCTCAACATTACAATGATATACAGGCAACCCCCAAGTTACTAACAAGATAGGTTCTGAAGGTTTGTTCTTAAGCTGAATTTGTATGTAAGTCGGAACAGATACATTTTTAAGTGGAACTCCAGCCAAAATACGTATCTTTAGCTTTGATAGCATAGGGAAGAATGAACACCCCTGTGGGGGTTGTTTTGCTGTCTGTGCTCCTGTTCAGAAGATTTCACCTCATTTGCTGTCCCTTTGAGAACTGGATTTTGAAAAACGTGGCTTGTTGTGGAAAGATTGGCGAGAAAGCTTCAGTGGAGACACCATTCCCCCATGATAACTCTTCCAGGAGATAATTTCCCTTCCTAGAGATAGATGTCTTTCACTTCCTGCTGTTTCTCCCCCATTCTTTACTATGAGTTGATGGATGTTTGTAACTTGGGGGCTGCCTGTATTGTTCCCTTAATTCCGAAGGCCACAAAATAATTAATAATGAATCATATGATGTGTTTTTCACCTCTGTTTGCAAGATAGCTGCTCTCTGTTCCTTTGCAGTAAGTGACTCCTTGAGCACATCAATGTGTTGCTTGCTATCAGAAAACTGATTTGTGAGAGTTTCCAACTTAGTCTGTAATGCCAAAAGCTCTGTGTCTTTGCGTGACAGTTCTTGTTTCACCTGACCGATCTAAAAGAATCAAACAGAAGAATACAGACTATATTAACCCATCACACACAAAAAATACAACAGACAGTTTTTAATATCAGAAGTGACTATGATTTAAGTATTTTCATCTATTTGAAAGGCAAAGGTTCAAGCTCACCAAGGAAGTAAGAAAAAAGGAAAGATAGCAGATTTTCCTAAATGCATGCTAGTGTAAGTAAATATAATCATGAAAGTATTTTTGTAGAAAAGAAAATGAAACATTCTAAAAATAAAACTAGAACTCTCATATGAAGACAATAACTGTAGCCAATATACACACTGTTCTACTATTACAGGCCACTAAAGACAGAGTTCCTGATGTCTGATGACAAATATAGCGGCAACCAGTCATAGCTTAGAGTTTAAAAAACTGTCTAGCTGAAAGGCCGCTTTTTAAATCAAAAATTGATACTAGGAAGGGCAGTAAATTATTGCTACTAACTAGGAATAAGGCATCTTTGGTCTATTCCTATATCTAATATTCATTACAACTGCATCGGATAAATAATAATACATCTGTTTGTTGACTCAACTTACAGAAGTAAGAAAAATATGTTAAGACAAGTCTGAGCTAAACTTGGGTCCTGCAAAAAGAGTTCTCATACATTTCTTAGTATTGATTTAAGCATGTCAATATCACTGTTGAAATATGAGAACTTTTTAATCAGTCCTTGGTTTCATAATTCTTTAAGATGGGAAATTTTTCTCCTTATGTCTTTTTAAGCCAGTCACTATACCAGCAAGAGAGGCGCCCCAAAAAAGAGATATAAGGACTCCCTGAAACAACATCTCAGGATCGGCCAGATTGATCACCAAAAATGGTCCACCCTGGCCTCACATCGGGAGGCATGGAGATGCACTTTCCACAATGCTGCGGCCTCTTTCGAGAAGGCATGTCGAATGGGTCTCGAAGAGAAACGACAACGCAGAAAGAACCGCAACTTGGAAACAGCATCACCCAAGGAGACTTACTGCTGTGCTTTCTACAACCGAACTTGCCTATCTCAGATTGGCCGTTTTAGTCATCAACGCGCTTGTAAAAAGCGTGGGATGAGTCCTTCCTAAGAATCTTCGTTCACGAAGTAATGCCGAGAGATACCAGCATATCCCAGTTTTAAAACCCTTTGACAAAGAAGCACCTTTTGACAATGTCTTTTTAAGGGATTCTAGTTGCATGCTTCTTTTGTTGTCTTCTGTTGTGTGGAAAGGCTGTTTGTCGTTGTTGTGTCTCCTCCCCTGCCCTTGGCATTAGGGAAATTGCAAAGGAAGCCCGGAAATACAAATTTCAGTGTTGGCTTTCAATAGTGTGTCATAGACAAGCATGCAAGGAAGCATGACCTGAGAAAGAATGAGATTAGACTCTAGGTGATTCTACCATAGCTCTTTGTTTTCATGACAACTGCCTCCAGAATACCTCACCAAGCATGTGTAAAGAACAGAACAGAAAAAAATTGGGAAAACAGAGTAGCCTGCCTCACTAGCTATAGTTGTTGACAATGTTTCTGTAAGTTTTGCCACCAAAATGGTAATCATAAGAAAGGAGAAAGCTATTCAAAGAAAAAAAAACATCTGAGAATGTATTCTGGAAGGTTTAAAGTGATCTGTAGAAGATTCAAAACATTTTTGTCCGCTTATGCGAAGTTCACCTGCTCTGCTTGTTTCATTTCACAAGTGGATGCTGTCAATTTTGAATGAAATTTTACTGAAACATGGCAAACTGATTTTCTTTTTTTGTGGTGTAAGAGCCCATCCTTATACTTTCTATGTTATTTTTATCTATGATACCAAGGTTTCCATTAAAGAAATAAATCGCAGGAATACATCTACTCCGTTAACTGAGGTATACCTGTATTATATATCTGCTGTATTAGATCATGCCCTTGCATCAGGTTTTTAAAAAATGAGTACAATACAAGGGTACAATACAGGGTTCTAGATGTAGGTATAGGCAGCCTATTTGGCTTAAGCAGCCCTTGTTGTCTGATGGCAGATACTCAAAAATATTACACAGGAGGTGCAGGGCGCTATTAAAAGGAGTTTGTCAATATCCTGTGGGAAAGTGAGGTGCCTGAGAGTGAAAAAAGAAATCTATATGTGGGGATATCCTGAATTCAAAGCCAAATTTTATGATTCCAAAAGTTATATTTTAATTACTAGCTAATGAGTATATCCAGCATAGATCTTTAAAAATTGAGTTAAATATCTAAAATCTTCAGATCAGAGAGTTCTTCTAATACAAACATGCCATGCTTAGAAAGCAGCACTGCAAGCTGCGCAAGTTCACATGTCAGTTTTCATAGAGATAAGATATATTTGAACATTATTTTTTATCCTTGAAACTGAAGTGTGTTAAGTCACAAAGGCATTGCATGCATTTTTAGATTAAATACAAATGATATACTTTAAGACACGTCAGAGAAGGAGACAGGTAAGGTATATACGTCTGTTCCTAATTTCATGTACTGTTCATTAAAATACACAGTCTGACAAAAATATAGCCTAACAGGCCAAGGCCACAATGATCACATTTTAGTGTTCACTTTTCAGCAACTCAGTATTCTGAATGAATATAGAAATAAATTGTCATAGAGAATAACAACTGTTTAAGAAACTAAAATTGAATGTGATCTTACATCAGTGAACAGTCAGATGTGAACCAAGGACAGATACAGAGCAGTTAGTTTTATTGCTCTTTATAGATGCAGAGTGCAAGATAAGCAAAGTAAGCTACCCAAGAAAGCTAGCAGAGCCCAAGTGAATGGCACTGCACACAGAGAAGTTAATCTTACGGCAGAAACCTCAGTCTGAAGACCAGTCACTTTCTTTTTCAGTTCTTCCCCTTGAGCCTCTTTGGCATTTAGCTCTTCCTTCAGTTGTTCTACCTGCCACGACATTGTTATTTTTACATTTATATTATTAATGTGTCCTATCAACTTCTCTTGGATAGCAGAAGCAAACAGTAGGAAAAGATGAATAGAGAGAAGATCCAACAGTTGTCACCACCTTCATCTTGACAAAATTACAAGCTTTTCAAAATAATCCGGCTTTCTTAGGTCTACAACTAACAAGTATCACAGCTGTAGTGCAATACAGAAATCAAGACATTATCTAAAACAGCATTCCATCCAACCACTGTTTTGCTGGACTGCAAATCCCATCACCCAGAGCATACTGACTGTGGGTGATGGAAAATGTTGTACCACACATATATAGGACAGTGGCTTGGGCGCTTCGTTGGCAATGACATACAGTGTGGTAATAAAAAAATATTGGGAAGTGGGATAATCAAGGAGTCAAGAGGCAAAAAATGTGCCTTTAAAAGTTTTACATAACATGGCCACTTGGGTGAAGATAGTTTCCCCCAAATTATTCATGCTCAGGTGACCAAAAATTTAAAATATTCAAAGCTTGTGTATAGGGTTGCATTTTAAAAATATCCAAAAATTCAAATGGCCAATTACTGCCAAAGACTATGTGATAACAAATTAACAGTTATGGGGCATCAATGTTTATGAAGAGAAACTTCGTGATTTAAAAAGCAAACAAATTGCACTCCAAATTTCTAAGATTCTGTAGCCTTATTGTAATACTTTAAATACTTTGGGCAATATATTATCTTCTGGGAACCCATTAGGACTCTAGCTCTATTCATGTCTTGAATGTCATTTCACTACTTTCCTCTTAAGGTCTTACATTCACATAATGGACATTGGGAAGATCCCTCCACTGTTTGCCAAAGCTGGAGATATACATGACAAAGCATACATGGCTTTATTTCATTATGCTGAGGTAACATTTACAATATGAGTATGTGAGGGCAGATCTGGAAAATCAATCTCGATTGATCTGCATCTTCCATTATGTATTTCCACCCATTATTCTGGTGAAACCATAGCACAAAGGTGGACTACAAATGTGAAATATGTTCTGTGATTCCACGATAGAATTACAGTAGTTTCTTAGAGGATTCATTGTCCAGTAGTCACTGTCTACTCATTACCTTATTTTTCATGAATTTGGAATGGCTACGATACACTTCCATTTGTTTCATTTCTTCCTCACGTTCCTCTGTACTGAGTGCTCCATTTGATTTCAGCATCTGGATTTCTTCTTCCAAATCTCTGAGTCCACGCTCCATGGAAGAAATCTTTGAATCCTTCATATATAAGAAACAACATGCAGTTCAGATTCCTTTTCATAAACTGGAAATGCATCAGAATTGGCACAGAAGTGCTCTGCAATATTCACAAATGAACAAGTTCTCTCTTGTTTGTCTCACAATGCAATACAAATACTCAGGTAACAGCCTCCTCCAATAACCCTAAAACACTGACCCAGAAAAGAAGATGTTTTTTTGAACCCTTGAACTGCAAGATGTTGGCTTTAAGGTCAAACACTAGCCCCTGTCTCTTAATCAGGATTTCAGTTTATTAATTCTTATGTGGTCTATTTCAGTACTGGGTCCATCTCATCTGACACAAATAACATTAAGACCTAGACCTAAGTGACATCACTATACTGTTGATACCTCAAGACAAATAAAGCTACAATAAAACATTTTTAAGCATACAATATACTGCAACTAAACCAGCAATCATCTAGACTGCTCAACTTAACAGTAAGGGGAAACATACCTTCCATTTCCATCTATATTTATATGGAAGCTTTTGTTCCTAGTAGCAATTTTACTGTTTTAAAAAATCTGTTTTGACTGTTCTGAACATGAATGCTTGACTGACATCGCTGTTAAGACTTCACATAAACTTGATTACAAGATATGTACCTCAACAGCAACTGGCAAATATTAAAAGATTTGTGTTCCTTTCCACAAGAAACAAGCATGACCTGGGGAAAGCCATTTGCAAATAGGCTAATAATTGCCACATAGGCTAATATAAGGTTCCAGTATGAAGTATGAGATATAATAGTTCAGATATAGAAGCTATGTTGTCAATGCTGAAAGGCCAAAATTTCTGGCATCTCCGAACGCATCAGCCGCTACATCCCACCTCGTAATCTAAGATCATCCGGGGAGGCCCTGCTCTCGCTCCTGCCTACTTCTCAAATGTGGCTGGTGGGGACGTGGGATAGGGCCTTCTCGGTGGTGGCTCCCCGCCTGTGGAATGCGCTCCCTATCGATGTACGATCCACCTCATCCTTCCTGGCATTCAGGAAAAAAGTAAAATCCTGGCTGTGGGACCAGGCGTTTGCACACCAGCACAAGGCAGCACTTTAGATGGGATTTTAATGGAAAGTGGATGAATAGGGCCAATGCTTTTATGGACAGAACATTGTTTTAATCTGGAATGAATGCACATGATGTTTATGTAATTGTATTTTAATGAATTTAATGTATTTTAATTGTTGAAGGGTTCTGGGGTCCTATATTGTTACTGTGTGGGCATCGAATTGCGCCTTACTGTAAGCCGTTCTGAGTCCCCCCTCGGGGGTTGAGAAGAGCGGGGTAAAATCCTGAAATAAATAAATAAATAAATAAATAAAAGAGATTCAGTAGCAGGTGATGTAAAACATCTCTGCCTGAGATTTTGGAAAGCCACTGCTTGATAGAAAAACAACTTGATTTGGCAGGTTTCTGTGTTTCACCTACTATGATCAATTAACTGAGCTGCAGCACAAGAGAATGAAATGAATGGAACGGGTTGGATATAATAAAATCTTTAGCTCTAATTTTACTCCAATAGAAAACATATGTAATCTTACTAAACCTATCTTGACAGATATTTGCAGAAGGAAGAACTCATAACAATAGTTTACTTTTGTCCATAGGTTGTAAAAGAAGCACATCAAGCTCAAATGGCAGGATTATTTTAGGAAATCATTTTTAGAAGAGCCTACCAGTCTCCTAAGAAAGATGGCAAGAGAGAATAATATTAATAACTTCATTTCTAGACCGCACTTCTCTCCCAAAAGCGACTCAGGGAGGTAAGCTTTATTTAGAGGAGGTTTGCCATTGCCTATCTCTTTGGCTGAGGGAGTGCTTCCTGCCCAAGATCTCCCATAAACTTTCCTGGCTGAATGGGGATTTATGGGAGATCTTGGACAGGAAGCACTCCCTCAGCCAAAGAGAAAGGCAATGGCAAACCTCCTCTAAATAAAGATTACCTAGAAAATAATATTAGTCACTAGGCTTGTTTGATTAAAAAATGGTGCAAAACCCGTTTCGGATGTAGGGGCGCTAGTGGTTCGGATCTAAAGACAATTCCAATTTTAACAGAAAAAAAGTTCAAAACTTTTCAAAACTTCTGAGACTTCCGGATTGCTTCGTTAATGGCAGACACACATGCGCAGTAGGAAAGAAACAGCACTGGCACTGAGGAAACTTCAGGGGATTGTCCCTCCCTCATTTTTAGACCAATCGTGATGAAATTTGCTACAGTGGTAGAACACATTGACCACTGTTAGCTCACCAAATTTCATAACTTTGAACTAATCCATGGATTTTTGGTGAATTTTCAAAGTTTTTATAAAAAGTTTTTAATAAACTGACCTACCTTCCCACTGCTAAATATAAGTTCTGAATGGAAATTTCCTATAGGCCAGCTGTAGCTCAGGGACAGTGTGCCGGCCTCATAAGCAGAAGTCCATGGGTTCAATCCCCCTCCCCTGCCAGGGAATTTTTTTTTAATGATAGAGGAAATACGTTCCTGGTTTGGATTTTGAAGGTTTTTCCTGTTTCTTTGTGTGGTCTTTACTTTGAAAGTAGTTGTTCTACTCCAGAAACTTTGAGTGGCACAAACTGTGTTAATTTGGGGGAGAACAGAAATCAGTCCCCGTCAAGGGACATCTAGACTGACCCCCTTCTTTGGGATGTTAAACTACAGGACCTTTTGCAATCTCTACCATTGGGGGTGTGGCCTTCAAGAATAGCTGTGCTTAGCCACACCCACCTCATCCCTCTTTACATCGCCACTCGCCAGGGAAGGGAAACCGCAAGATTTTAAAACTGTTTAGACTTTACCAATGTCGCTTAATGGTTCTGAAAATCAAAATAATTGTGGGAGACATCCAAACATTATAGAATAATTCTGAACAATGGGTAAGTGATGCAAATTCGGATTTGGCACTCCCATTTTTCCTGCATGGTTCAAAACTGCTTCAAAAGTCCAAATTCGGTAGGTTTTTCCGACTTTTAGGTTTTTCCGAACCAAACCTAAACAAGCCTAACAGGCACTATATGCTGGAATTGACTTCAAGGCACATAATAGCAAAAGTAACAACATAATTCTTACCTTCATTTCTATAACAGTCTGCAAAGCTTTAGTCTTCGCAGAATCAGGAGCATTTTCAAAGCGACGATGCATCTCCTATACATGCAGAAAAAGAAGAAGGCTGAGTCGAAGAATATGTAATTTTGTGACTGAGTAGAATCCCAAGAAAGGGACAACTCCTCAGGTCTGTTTTTAGGAGAAGCACAACTGACTTTTCTCATCAAACAGTCACAGTCTGCTTGAACTGAACATCAGCTTCTTTACCTATACAGAAGAAATTGTCCATTTTTATTGGGTTGTTGTGAGTTTTCCATGCTGTATGGCCATGTTCCAAAAGCATTATGTCCTAGAGATATGTGTGAATGTTGCAATTGGACACCTTGATTAGCATTTAAGGTGGCCAATTGCAACATTCACACTTGCCTAAAGCACACAAGAGTTCTTTCTCTCACCCTGGACATTCTACAGTTGGAATACCCTCATTTGCCTAGTTTCTGACAGACCTCACAACCTCTGAGTATGGCTACCATAGATGCAGGCAAAACATCAGGAGAGAATGCTTCTGAAAAATAGCCATAAAGCCCAAAAACCTCACAGCAACCCAATGATCCGGCCATGAAAGCTTTCGACCACACATTCATTTTGATCTTTTTCAAAGAGCACACAGTCAACTCCAAGCAGCTAAGCATCTTTAAAACCTGTTTACTTTCCAGCTATGACTCCTTATATGGCATTTTCAAACTTTTATCTTCCGGTGGGATGATAAAAATACTTTTAAAAAGGGGATTAATAAATAACAGCAATGATCTGGTATGTACTTAACAAGCTGATAAAGCATCTGTGCCTGTAATACTCCTACATGTTAATGAGTTGCAACCATCTAATAACTGATGACAGCTTCGTCCACAAAGATGGCAAGGAATTATAGATTGTTCATCAAAAGAGTTAAAATGAAATCAGCATAAGACAAATCGCTTATTTATCATAGTTCTAAAGGACAAGAACCAAACCTCTAACCTAATACATTAAAAATAGAGAGTTGTATTGTGCCAGAGGACAAATTTGTCTAGTACTTTAAATATGTTTGTATTTTTCTCCAATTTTAAAATAAATATCTAGAGACAGGAAATAATAAAACAGTAAAAGATGCAACAGAACTCTAAAATCAAGACTTGATTACCTTATTCCTTTGTTTACACCTTATTTTCATTATTGTATAAAGCCTCACCAATTAACAGCCTCACCTAATGTACTGTTTGTCTTCCCAACTACAAAGATTAGCAGTGTACAAAAGCTGTCCATGGAATGGGGCTTCTCAGAGGCATATTGCCCAGCTCCTCTGCTACACATTCAAGTAACCCCCTTTGATTGTGTAACAATCCAGTCATAAGGAGACTTTTATCAACTTCAGACATTTCTGCTGTAGATAGATTTATTAACCACTGAAAAAAGCCAATCTATATGAATAAAAATGTAATGTTTGCTTGTGGGATTAACATAACTCAAAAAACACTGGACGGAGTAACACCAAATTTGGACACAGTACACCTATCAGGCCAACAAGTGACCGTCACTCATAAAAACACTGAAAAACATAGAAGAATAAACTTTAAAAAAACCAAAATCCAAAAATATATATTACAATGCATGCACAAAGCTACTTATACAGACACATATACACACACAAAACACATATACACAGACTGGGTCACAGCAACGTGTGGCAGGGGACAGCTAGTTAATAACATAAATATTAAAGTGCACCAGGCTTTTTACAGAACAAGACAACCACAGCACTTGTTAAAAGAACAAAATACAGCCACCAAGAAGCAATGAAGATCCATATTTTGCCTATGAATCCTAATAAGGGCCTCCAGTACTGGTCTGGTGATTTATGTTTTATAATCCTTGTCCCCGATTGAAGATATTGATACTTGGCCCTTTATTTATTATTTTTTTTGGGATTTATTAATCGCCCATCCCAGTTGGCTCTGGGCGATTTACAGTAAAACACAAGCTGAATGCCTGAACATCTAAAAACACCAAAAAAACAATTAGCATCTAAAACATCTAAAAACAATTGACAATCTAACAGTTCTCGGCCGAATGCCCTCTCAAATAGCCACGTTTTGGGTGTAAAAGCATTGTTATTACTACCATAATTATTGTTGTAATTCCTGTTGTTTGAGACAACTGTGAGCTGACCCATGCCTACCAGATGGTTGGAGCTTTTGCTGATTGATAGGCTCAGCATCATATAGTGTCCCCTCAAAATTCCTGTGTGATTCTTTGAGAACAAAAGGAAGAAACAAAGCACATAGTATTGAGCAGTCTTTCTCAAAATGTGTTCTGTGATCCTTTGGAACAGCGGTTCTCAAACTGCTCCGCTGAGTCCTTAGGGCTCCATGAAGTACAGTCAGGGGCTTTGCGAGGTCCCGTACCACTCCCACCGTCCCCTGCCTAGGAAGCACGCAGCTTACAGGGCCTCTCTGCTGCCAGCACAGCCTGCAAGGCCTATCTGCTGGGAACCTGGCTGCGGACAAGGAGGACGAGGCACTCCCAATGCTACCACTGCTCCTCTCTGCACAACCAGGTCTGGTTTTGTCAGGGATGGAAGCTAAACACTCCACCCGCGCAGACACCATCTTTAATCCATCCTCCAGTGGGGAACAGTCCAACACGGTATCTGAGGAAGATCGGAGGGAGGCGCTGGCTGCAAATGGTGCCCACAGAGCCCGCCCACCACCACCTGGGAGCCTGGCTGCGCAGAGAGGTTCAGTTGCAGTGAAGAAGCGGCAGTATTGGGAGAGACACGACTGGCCTGCCGGCCCCAGCCCCTCTGTGCAGAACAACAGCCAGGAGGTACAGGAGGAGCTGCAGAAGGAGGAGGGAGAAGTGGCTCTGGCTCCAGCTCGATGCCTTCATCACCCACTGCATCCCCCACCCCTTCAATGCACCCCACTGACATGGCCCACAGGCAGCAGAGGGCAGGTGTGGCATGCAACCCAGCAGGGCAGTATGACCAAGACCAGGGAATTTCAGCACTGACTGAATTTATTCGGAGTCTACAAGAAACTTTTCCTTTAAAAAGGGCTCAGTGGCTTTAAAAGTTTAAGAACCCCTGCTTTGGAAAGTGGCACCCAAGACTTCCCTTCACCTGGTTGTTTTCCTGAGGAATATGTAATTTCAATTGGTATTTCCTGCTCCAAAAGGAAACGATGGGGCAGGAGAAGTAGTGGGAAGTGACACTGGTGGAAGACGCCTTAGAAAGAAAAGTAGTGACACTTCAGCTAATTATGGTTAGGATTGCACAGAAAGCAGTACCGGTAAACTACTTTTGCATGTTTTTTTTACTTTGAAAACACTATAAGAAGACAAATCAAAATGAAGCAAGAAATATCACTGGAAAATGATATCCATCAGGTCAGAAGACATCTAGCAAGCTAATGGGGAACAGCAAAGAAAAAGTACAAATAGAACAGTGTGCAATGACGCAAATGGACTTGAGCCAAAAGAATGTTCAACTGCTGACATACTTGGGTGTAAACAGAAAGTCCAAGTCTGCATATAACGGATACATAGAATGCGAGTAGAATGAATTAGTGAAAACTAGGAGTTATATAAAAATAATTGAAACATAGAAATACTGCAATACTTTGCGTGAGTGAACTAAAAGAGACAGGAATTGGACATTTTTAATTTGATAAGTTCACAGTATTTTAAACCAGACATGAAAATACAGGAACAAACAAGTGTTGCATTAGGTGGACAAAAAACTGTTGAGATAAAATGTAAAGTCTGAATGTATAATATCAGTAAGACTACAGAGACAACCCACCATAATTCAGGCTTATCTTCCAACAGTAAAAACAGAAGAAGTAGAAAGATTCTGTGTGGGGACAATGAAGAAACTGATCCCACAGCACATGTTAATAAACACAGATGATTGGAATGCAAAAACAGGAAAAAGAATTGATATCAAAAATTGGAGAATTTGGCCTAGGCATTAAGAAAAAAACCCCTAAATGATTTACTCAGTTTTGGAAAGCTTAGAGTTTCATTGGCACAAGCATATTCTTTAAGCTCACGAACTATATAGAAATAACTGGATGGCCAATATAGAAATCAAATGGGTTCCCCGATCAGAAGATAATACAAAGAAGCTCTATCCTGCCTGTAAATCAAGGAATGGACTGTGGAACTAACTATGAAATGTGTTGTCAAAGGCTTTCATGGCCGGAATCACTAGGTTGCTGTGAGTTTTCCGGGCTGCATGGCCATGTTCTAGAACAGGGGTGCTCACACTTTTTCAGCATGCAAGCTACTTATAAAACAACCAAGTCAAAATGATCTACCTACCCACTACAAAAATGGGAAACATATAACACAATATCTGCTTTGAACTGGGTTTTCTGAGTCCACACTGCCATATAATATGATTCAAAGCAGATAACATGGGATTTTATTCAACTGTGTGGAAAGGACCTCAGATAACCCAGGGCCGGCAGCATTTGGGTAGCGTCGGGAGCCTGTGGGGTGGGACTGAGCCTTCCTCCCGCCCTGCCTGAGATCTACCAGGACACCCTACGTGATCTACCAGTAGATCGCGATCTACCTAATGAGCACCCCTGAAGTAGATGGTTTGCATGGAGCGGCCCCATGGCTGGCAGCACTTGGGCGGCGTCGGGAGCCTGCGGCCTTCCTCCTGGCCTGCCTGTGATCTACCAGGACGCCCTATGCGATCTACCAGTAGATCGCGCTCTACCTAATGAGCACCCCTGTTCTAGAAGCATTCTGTCCGGATGTTTCTCCCATATTTATGACAGGCATCCTCAGAGGTTGATGGGTCTGTGGAAACTAGGTAAGTGAGCATTTGTTGGATTTTCTTTGTGGGTCTGTAAATCGTTTGTATGTTGTGATTCTTCATCAGCTTCCCTATGCGGTCAGTGGTTCCCTTGATGCATGGCAATTTTCATAAGGAATAAAATTACATTTTGCACCATCATACTTAAAACTTCACTAAAACCAGATACTAGGAACTTCCAGTGAACTCCGGGGAATCTCTATGCGTAGAGAACAAAGTAAATGTAGATAAAAATCGTGAAGCTTGAAAGCAACCTTCAAATAGAAGGAGCTAGATGCTCTAAAGTTCTAATTAAAATGTAGATTAAGAGTACTAAAAGAAAAGAAGTTACAAAAGAATCTCAAACAACAAAGGAGAGGTAGCACAATACAAATTATTTGTATTATGAATGACATCAGTCATGATATTTAAAGGGCACTGTCAAGTCAAGTTTTGAAATCAAATTATGCACTAAACTTATGTATATTGGTTTAAGAAATAACAAAATATTACCAGCATATATGTAATAATGAACCTTAAAAGGCAAGAAAGTAGGAGACAAATACCACCATATTTTGGACACAGAATAACTATCCAGAAAAAAACAAATGGGATTTTGTGGTGCAACTAGGACTGTAGCTACTGGAGGGAGTGGACTGCATCCCTCATCCACTAAATTTTATTCAGTTTTTAGTATTGCAGAGTGAGACACTGAAAATCATTCACACATAGAACCCTTATATCTGATGTTTTCTCCCCCCTTTCTCAGGATGCTTAAGCTGTAATTTTAAATGCACACTGAAATGCTAGAAAATTAGGCAGAACCAACTTTGTTCCGAAAAGCACCTTCCTTAAACAAGGTAAAGGCATTCACAATTTTAGAGTTCTTGATTAAATGTGTAATTCACTAGAGACAATTATTATTAATTGTAAGAAATATGAGAAAGAAACTCATTTTTGTATTAAGAATTTCATTCCTCCCAAAAAATTTAATAGAATTGAAAAAGACAAGAAGAGGACAGTATTTTATATTTCAGAAGTGAGGTAGTCTTTCCACTGTTGCCGAGAAATATCTATAATGACTTTTTGCATCCTCACACATGATGCATATCCTCATGACTGAAGTCTTATCATCTCATGAGGCTGCACATCTGATTTCAGTCAGGCAGTTCCACTCAATCCTAGAATAACAGAAGCTTTTGTCTAGGGCATGCCCCTAAGAAGATATATGTGTTCTTCTAAGGGCCTGCTGTTTAGAAGAGTATCAACTTTTTAGCTGCAAATTCCTGAGCAACTTCAGGCATTTTTTTAAAAAGAGTAATTATCTCTGGTCCCATTTTAATAAGATTTCAAGTACTTGTCTGTTACTGAAATGATTTTCATTGCTGAAAAGAAAGGAGTGCCACTTTGTTGATTTTCCTCCAATACCACTGGTTATATTTTTGCATTCAAGCTCTATAGATTATGAACTGGAAGTATGGTGTATCAGTGGTTTAGTTCCCACTTAAAAGCAGATCTGGCTTTACCATGAAACTGGGTGAGATAGATGCCTCAGATAACCGAGTGTTAAAAGGATTACATTTATTGTTCCCTACTCCAAACCAGAAAGATTCCTGCTGCTCTGGAGAGCTCTCAATAAACAGTACAGAAAATTTTATTGGCTATCCCCTCTATAATTCCTTAGTGATGAGGACTCTCACGAAATCAGGCATTTAAGAACCAGGTCAATGTAGCATTGGCAACCGGGGGGGGGGGGCACCATCTCATCCTCTAATGATCTGCCATTCCTGTTGATATCATTTATTCATTCTCCCTATTTTTAAAATCACTCTGCATAGAACCATCTCATGCAATTTCCTGAAAATATCAAGCTGGTTTTATACTTCCTGCTGTTATGCTTCCTGACTGCTTAATGTCCAAATCTATTTAGCTACGTTTTATCTTAATTGTATGAATTATTGACATCAATATAGGATGAAGAAGGTACTATTTACTTCAATATAAACAATATGTTTCAAGCAGAAAATTATATCAAATTGCATCGGGAATGTGGCGCAGCTGGCTGGGAGTCAGCTGCACAAGATCTCTAATGACCAGAAGGTCATGAGTTCAAGGCCTGCTTGGGTAGGGGTGAGCTCTTGACCAATTGTGTAGCTCATTGTCTGTCTATATATGTTGTATGTCTATGGCATTGAATGTTTGCCTGTATATGTGCATTGTGAGTCCCCTGAGTCCCCTGTGGGGTGAGAAGGGCGGAATATAAATAATGTAAATAAATAAATATCTGTCATAGAAAGCTGATTGTTTTCATGGAAACTAGATATTTCTTTCTGTTCTTCTAATACAGATAGATGTTCACTTCCAGTTTTCTAGTAAATTCATACACAGAGATGAATACAAAACAGTACTTTCAATGGTTCAGGCAAGGAACATATTTATGTACAGAAAAATAGTAAACACACAGCTAGTCATTCTGCAAATATAAGTTCCTACTTGTCACTGTCAATTTTCTTTCCCGCAGTTTGAGGACAGCAAAGCACCAGAAGGTGAAGTCCCACGCACGTGTGGCTTATCTCATTTTCAGATTTGTGCTCCTGGCTGCTACTTGAAATCCCTGCTCTTTGAATCAAAAGCAAGTCTCTACGGCCTAACATTTCAATTTTCAGTTTTCTATTTGTGGTGGAACATGTTTAAGTATTTTGATATTACTGGCAGATACATCTGGGGTTCCTGCCTACGTATATCTGCACTCACAGAAAGTGTTGAAAGTTGTATTGAATGCTTGTCATCCAAATGAATTATATATAGTAAGCAAGTCTGCAACCAGACAGTCCTTATTTCTGTGCCTCAAATGCAATTTGCTTCAAAGATTGAGGAAAGAAAAATGTATTGAAGAAGGCTTCCATGGCTGGAATCACTGGGTTGTTGTAGGTTTTTCGGGCTATATGGCCATGTTCTAGAAGCATTCTCTCCTGACGTTTCGCCTGCATCTGTGGCAAGCATCCCTCGGAGGTTGTGGGGTTCTCAAAACCTCTGAGGATGCTTGCCACAGATGCAGGCGAAACGTCAGGAGGGAATGCTTCTAGAACATGGCCATATAGCCCGAAAAACCTACAACAACCTAAGGAAAGAAAAACATTCTGGTTCTTAACACTATCTCAAATAAAACTAGGAAGAAAGTAAAATAAAACAATATTAATATGCTGCTAATCTGTCCAGTTTATAAATTCATTCAATTATTCACAAAATCCATTGAAAACTATGAAAAATATTTAAACAAAAGAAATTCAAAACATGTGCAATACAACTGTAGTTAAAAATTAAACATATCACAAGAATGAAAAGCAAACAAATGACAAAAGCAGATCATTTGAGGAAAAATTGATTGATTGGAGACAGGTTTGAATTGCAGTGAAATTCACTGAGGTAATGAGGATTTTGCTAAAATTAATGTTCAAAAACAGATTCTCCATATGTGAATAACTACTCACCTCCCTTAGCAAGTTGCTTTCTTTTTCCTTTTGCTCCAATAAGGTTTCTAAGTGATGCACATGCATTTCTGCTTCAGCCAACCTTCTTGTCCGTTCATGATCTTCCTCTGTTGCTTTTGCTGACAGTCCCTTACTCTGCAGCATTTCCAATAACCTTTTGATGGACTCATGACGTGCATTTAAGGTATGCTTCTGAGTTTCAATGCGCAATTGCATTTCTTCTAAAGTTTTTCATAACAAAAAAAGTTCTTTAGCCTGCCATTCATGTTCTGCATGAAGACGTTGGAAATTCTCCTCTGTAAGCTCTGTTACAAATGGTTCATTGGATCTATCGGTGCTATCTTGTTGGAAAAGTTGGTTCAGATCCCTCTGGATCCTAAGCTCATCCTGAAGAGCTTGGATTGTCATCTGCATATGCTGAAAACAAAATGAGAAAATCAGTGAATTTACCATTTCAAAAAAAAAGTAGATTTGTGAAAAAGAGTTTCAAAATATATCACATATACTAGGTCTTTTGGGATTCAGTTTCCAGAATCAAAGGAGCTGAAGATTCAGAGATTTGAAGTGCAAAATATCTGGAGAACTAGTTTTGGGATCGCTATTCTAGAACATATCCAAAATATTCAATGTAATTGACTTTTACTCAAAGGATTAGTGGTGCTAACATTCTCTCAAATTATTTTTTGTTGAAGCTTGAAACTTATTATTATTTGCAATACAGCTGTCAGCCAATATGTACATGGTGCAGTGCAATTGTAAGATACAAGGGTGTATACATTTTGAGGGCAGTTTTTCATGTATAATGGCAATGGCATTCACAGTAAAGTCGAGATGTACATATTACAATCAACTAGGATCACATCAATTCTCCCAGCGCTGCATATATAGAGATAAACAGATACATGCATTTATCTGATGTGTTCTAAAAGATTGGCAACATCAGAGTCCTCTGAATACACATTGAAGGCAAAAGATTATCTAAGATATTCTATGATGACATTCTGTTCTATCCCACTCAGAAAATGAAACATAGGGACGACTGTATAGGGGTGACCCACAGAGCTAAATGATGCAGAACTTGCTTCCTCCAAAATACATTGCATGTTAACTTTATAATTGCTCAGGGATGCTGAGACTTTTATTTGTATGGAAATGTGAAGGCTATTTTTGTAGTGTTCCAAGTTCAATTTGAAAACAAAGCTATGATATTAATGGGATTTAATCTAACTGGCAGTCTTACAAACCAACTTGCATTTAAGGGGGGTCTTATACTGAATTATCTCAAAGGCAGCAGAAAAGCAAGGGATTAAAAATTATACAGATAAGTAGCTTGCCATGAGTACATTTGTCAACTCTATTAAGCTCAAGAAAACGACTCAATTTAGTTTAAGCGTGTGTGTGTCACTGAATAAACAAAAATACAGAAAAATAATAGCCAAATAGTGCAACCACTACATGTAGGAAAGAACCAAAAATCAACTTTTCTCTTACTAGAGTTGATGAAATTTCCCAATGTAATGGCTGACTTTAGATAAAGGTAAAATTAATCAACCCTTAATTTGAAAAGTGCCCCTACAGCACAGGAGCCAAGAAAGCTTTTGCTACTTTTTTGCTACTTTTTTTGAAAAATTCCAACAGAAAATTCATACAATCTTATATTTGTATATACCTAAATATCACAGAATACTGTCACAGAAGAATACACCAACAATTATAATCCTTGTCTTTTTACCCTTCAAACTCCTTGTTGGATTAGGTAATCAAGCTACAAGGAAATTAGTTGACTGCTAAGGCACCAGCAATTCTCCTAATTCTTAAATAAAAATATACCCAGGGAAATATATGGAAAATAAAACAGAAAATAGTTGTTTTATTTACATGTGATCCATAGACAGTACAGGTTAAATATGTGTTCTGAGGGTTTTTTTGGATTTCGGAATACTTGTATTTGCAAATATATACAAAAGAGGGTATCTTAGAGATGGGATCCATGTTCAAATGCAAAATTTATATGTGTTTCATATACATCTTATAGCCTGATGGTAATTTTATACAATATTTTAAATATTTTGGTGCAGGAACTGAATTTGGTGTACACTAAACCATCAAAAAGTACAAGTATCACTATCTCAGCTATCTATGGCAGCCATTTTGGATTATGGAGGAATTTGGATTTTTGGGTAAGGGATGCTCAGTCTGTATAACCCTTGAATTAAATGCTTGAGTAAAACAACATAACAATCTCTGAGGATGTCTGCCATAGATGCAGGTGAGAGACTGCTTCTAGAATATGGCCATACAGCCCAGAAAACTCACAACAACCCAACATAACATTTTCTTGTGATTTCTTTGCACACTCTCGGTTCCCACCACACTAAATGCATCAGTGTCATTTCTAACGACTCCTCAAGATGTAATCCACTCTTTTTAAGATTAAAGCCTTCCACACAATCTTCATTTCTAACCAGTTCTGACAGCTTGACAAACATGCCTCTAGCTTTATGTTCTTTCTCTCACATCTCACAGTATTCAAACACTGCGATTTCTTGAGTAATGCCAGCAATTGGAGGTTAACAATATAAATTTTCTTCATGCTCCTTTATACTCAAAATGCGAGATTTAGAGATTTCCAACAAGAAAATGGTATAGGACAAAATAATCATATATATACCCAATACAGCCAAAATTCACTTATCCCCCACTATGGCTGGTTTTTACCAGACTTTTAAGAAGCTGGATATACATAATATTTCCTAGTTTGTGCATTAAGGTGCTATTATCTGACTTCAATAATTACTGAAGTCAGATAATAGCACCAATGTTACTGACTACAGTGACATCTATTTTACTAATTTTCTGGCTCCCCTAAAGCACCTACAAGAGAAATGACATAAAAGAAAAAGAGAAGAATTGACAGAAAGGGACAATAGCGAAACTGGGGCATTCCTCCTTCATATGAATACACATGAAATATAAACACGGCAACAGCTACCTAAGGGCCAGATCATGCCCAATGACAACATGATACAGATGCTTATTTTAAGTACTAGCATAAGCTTGCTAGGCATATCACAGTGCTCAGGAGTGTGGTATGAATGTTCCTCCCAGATCTGATGTAGCACTGATTTAACTGGAGCAGTGCTACCTCAGAAACAGCTGTAGGGGAGACAAGCTAGTAGTGTGTGGTGCTTTTTCAAGTTTTGAGAGCTATTCTGGGTTCACCAGCCCTTTAATTTTCCCTTTTTTTGCACAAAGCTAGAGAGTAAGGGTAGCATATGTACGCTGGCCAAAACTATTGAGAAGCACCAGCAATGCTACTTGGACACATCGCTCTGCACCAGAAATGTTTTTTGAGAGAGGGAGAGAAAGAGAAGTTGAGAGGGAGTGACGAGGAGCCCCCAGACAAACATAAAGTCTCTCTTCACTCTTACCAATCATTGCTAACTACACTAACTGGCTTTGAGTCTGCCAAACCGAAATCTTGCCTGCTGGCCAGTAAGCCTACTGGGGCTTCCTCACTTGTTTCCCTAAACCAATAATTATTATGTTCCTAATTACTATCTCCCCTTCACAACTTGAAAATTATATGCATGTCAACAATAGTAAAACAAACAAACAAAAAAACCCAATTATATGTAGCAGATTAATGAATAAAGGAATCATATTAACTTTTCCTTTGTTAAAAAATAATTGTACCCTTTTATGACTTTTGGGTGGTCCAAATAAAGATATTGTCCAATCATGGAATTTGAATAAATATGCAGAATATAATTGAAAGTGTTACAACCCTGTGTCTAGAAGCCTAACTAACAGATTTAAAAGAGTGAGATAACCCAAAGATGTTATCAAACTATGCTTGATCATATTTGTTACACTTTGTGCTTTAATTGTGGTTAATTGATCAAACCCAGTTTTGTTTATTCAGATGTGATTAGTCAGTAATTGGACCTCTGCCCATCTTGTCTGGCAAAGGTCCATTGAAAGCAGCTTATTCTATTAGCAAGTGAGATGATCAATGCCTTCTTATGTTTCCAGATTCCAACAAATACTTTTAAAAAATTAAATAGCACTCTCTATGCCAGGAAGCCACACTTCGATCTTCTGAATTCTGTTTTAAAGAAAGGGTTAGGAAATACATTTCTTAGCATTCAGTCTAATAATCAACTGCATGAATGCTTCTCTTTTTGATCTCTGGTCAGTCTCAAATGCTCTTTTGACTATTCCATTTGCAAGCCAAGAAAGCAATAGCATGGCGTTGAAAAGCTCTCAGAAACTGTTTCTTGCCACAAACATGCCCATGCCCCTGGGGGTTCCAGACATCATGGGTATATATAGGAAACCTGGAAGCTACTACTGGAAACCAACTGAATTATTGATGGATAAAGCATGAAGAGGAAGATGTATTTTTTAACCGTATGTGAGATCAGCATGTAGATGTCCATAACATACAGGAAACACATATCAAGGACCACACACTAATGAAAAAATAACTTAACCATTAACCCAAACTGCCAAGTAGTTTTACTTGGAGATTTAATTTTTATCAGAAGGCACTTCTTAAGCAGCTCTGATTGTGGGATTGTCAGTTAAGCTCATTTTAAGAGATTAATTGCTTGGTTGTATGGCACTTCTTACTCTTCCATCATCATACAATGTTGAAAACCAAATGATATCCTATTCTTTTTTTACTTAGTAGCTAGATTTCACTCCTACTAATTGTCTGAATAATATTGGACACCATGATCTGTGCTAGTAGGTTGATTTTAAATCACAAGACTCTATTTAATGACTGCAATGTGTACATTTACTGAATACCTGTATGTAGAAATTGATCACAATAAAGCTTTCCATGAGAATGGGGCTGCATGCTCCTGTAATGCAAATAGCTATTGCTGATGGTATCAATACTGTAGCATCTCCTATGTTGTAATATTTCGCTGAGGAGCCAAACTAAATGTAATACTGGGTAGAAGCAGTGGTATTACTGGACCTTACCGCCGCATTCGACACGGTGGACCATGATCTGCTGATACGACAACTTGCCGCCATAGGGATACAAGGAACAGCTTTAGCTTGGCTTAGCTCCTTTCTGCGCGGATGTAGTCAGCGAGTTGAATGGCTAGGCCAAACATCTAGGAAATCTCTCCTCGAGTGCGGAGTGCCCCAAGGCGCCATATTATCACCAACGTTGTTTAACATCTATGTTCGGCCGTTGGCTGGTATAGCCCGGAGCTTCGGCCTAGCGTGCTACCAATATGCCGATGACACCCAGCTCCTACTGAAACTGGAGCCTGGCGCAACTTCGGTGCCCGAAAACTTCACTCGAGGCCTAGAAGCAGTGACAAAATGGCTCCGCGCCCACAAACTTAAAATAAATCCATCAAAGATGGAGATCTTATGGCCGGGCCGCCCAGAACCACCTTTCTCGCTGCCCCCTTTGAAGGGGAACCACTGATTCCGTCCCCTCAGTAAAAGCCTTGGTGTTATCCTGGACTCCAAATTGTCGATGGAGGCCCAGGTTGCCTCCACGAGCAAAAGGGCCTTCTTCCACCTGCGCCAAGCGAGACAATTGGCGCCCTATCTTCCGACAGAAGCGCTAGCTACAGTAATCCATGCCACGGTTACATCAAGGCTGGATTACTGTAACGCTTTGTATGTAGGTCTACCCCGGTCACTAACCCGCAGGCTCAGATTGTGTAGAACGCGGCCGCCAGGCTTCTCACAGGAACATCGATGAGATGCCACATTACACCATCTCTGCAGCGCCTGCACTGGCTGCCCGTTGAGTATAGAGCCTTACACACAAGACCTTGACCTTGGCTTTCAAAGCCCCTACGGGCCGGGGCCCAACATACCTAAAGACCGCTTGCTGCTGCCTGCCTACTCAAGGACCCGCGGCCAGCAAACAAGAACCTTCTTCACGTACCAGGCTTGCAAGAGGCCCACCTGGAGACCACGAGACGGAGATCGTTCTCCGTTGTGGCCCCCGTTCTTTGGAACTCGATGCCACCGGACCAGAGAGCCTCCCTCGACCTGCCAAAGTTCCTGACCGCTCTGAAGACCTGGCTATTTAGGAAAGCCCATGGTTAATGCAGAACCAGGAACTCAAATACCGAGCCTGGCCCCTGCATTTAACCACTGAATATTTTAATCTAGTTTTAAATACTCTATTTTAATTGTGGAATTTGTTCTGTGTAAGTCGCCCGGAGCACTAACGTGGAGGGCGACTCAGAAATAATAAAGTCAGTCAGTCAGTCAGTCAGTAGTTGGGGGGATGGCAATGGCAGAGTATTTCTCAGAAACAAAGGTAGTGGCACCACAGCTTGTTTATACTGCAGGAGAAAATATTATAAACTCTTTTTTACCCTGTCAAAAAGATATAATACAAAGTCAGACTAATTGATATCGACAAGACTTCAGGAAAAACCCTATAAATATAACAATAATCCAAGCTTATACTCCAACTACAGAAGTAGAATAAAAACTGAAAAATTCTACACTAAAATCCAAGAAAAAAATCCTCACACAAGTCTTCATGTTAATTATAGGCAACGGCCAAACAAAAATAAGGAAAAAGCAGAATCAAAGATTGCAAGAAAATGTTGCCTACAATTAAGAGATTTAACAGGAAAATTTGAACTGATTGAATTTCGCAAGACCTACAGTTTATTCATTGCAAATATATTTTATAAACAACCTAAGTGACAACTGTATATATGGAGAAGACTTCTAAGGATACTGGGTAGCGCTAAAAAAATCAAATCTGATTTGAGCTTTCCCTAGAAGCCAATTTGGCTAAAATGAACCTATCACATTTTGGCCATGTAATAAGAAGACATGATTAACTAAAAATACAATAATGCTTACTAAGATAGAAGGCAGTTGGAAAAGAGAAAGAACACATTATAGGTAGGCAGAGTCAATCAAGGAAGTGAAAGCCCTGAATTTGCACATTTTGAGTAGGACTGTTGATAACAAAGTGACTTGGAGATCTCTCATTCATAGAGTCACCATAAGTCAAAGTCAACTTGATGGAAGTTAACAAAGAAACCGTATTAGTCTGAAACAAAGCAGAGGCTTTATGCCACAGAATATTATTGAAATGGTAGACTAAGAAGTGCATATCCATGATATCCTTGTGGAATTAAGGATTTCTGTTTGCTTCTCTGTAGATATACAAGGACAAATTATTCAAACATAAGCATCCTTAATAGGAAGTAAGCCTCACTGAAGACATTGCCATGGACTTCAGAGTAAATCTGCAACCATAACTTCAAGAAAATGTAGGCAATGTTAAGGATAGAAAGTTTTAAGAATATAGCCCTTTGAGTCCCCTCTGGTGGAGATAAAGCAGGGTATAAATAAATATAATAATAAAGCAATACACTTTCTCCACAAGATGGAGACTAAATACAAAGAATTTAAATACCCATTATCTGCATATGTCTTATACAAAAGTTAGCAACTAAATTCATTTTCTTGCAAGAAAAAGCAGAATTTAGCTTAGTTTAATAACACATTATGCCTCCAATTGTAACCGATTATGAAAGTAGACTATCTGTATTAATTTTATTTTCCTTGAGATCATGTTACAGTGTTCCCTCGATACACTGTGGTTCACTTCCCATGGACTCGCTGTTTCGTGGTTTTTGAGGTAACACTGTATACACAGATCTATAAAACCCACTTGCCGAAGTGGCACCGATGAGGGGCACGGAGAGGGCCTACAAGGCAGCTTCCGCCGGGGCTTCTTCCTGGTTGCTCATCCTCACGCGACCGAGTGAGAACCCTATGCTAGTGGGGATGCAGGGAGGGAGAAGGGTGGCTCCAGCAAGGGGAGAGGGAAGGGAGGGCAGGAGGGAGGAAAGGTTAGAGAGAGAGAGAGAGAGAGAGAGAGAGGAGGGGGAGAGAGGAGTGGGCAGAGCTATACTGTACATGTACAGTACAGTGTCCCTACATCACGGTTTTTCATTTATAGTGGGGGTTCCTGGAATGGAACCCCCGCGATAAATGAGGGAACACTGTGTTACAATAATTGGATTTATGAAAATCAAATTAAAATCAATTACATCTATTTTATGAACATATATTTTTAACTACAATGAGCTTTTCTAAAGGAAATTGTGATACCAGGCCTTCAATATGTTTCACAGTGCACTAGTAAGTAAATTCTAAAGCTGAAAATCTATAACTATGAGAACACCTGAGAAGATTACCAGTATCTAAACATATGGACACACTGTAGTATAATGTTGACAAGATTGTCTACTGTCACAGATGCCAGATGCAGACACAGCAGGGAATCTGTCAAATCTCCACTTCAGTAAAAGGCCAGAAGATAATGCCCACACAATATATTACTGTATATATGCTTGCATATACGTCAATCTCATTTATAAGGTGAGGCCAGATTTGAAAGCCAAAATTATGGATTTTTAATATAGTAAACTGAGAGCTATTAAGTGGAGGTGGGAAAGTGACAGCAAGTCCTACTCCCTTTTCCAGGCTTTCTCTACATCCTCATTCATTCTCTCTCTTTCTCTTTCTCTTTCTCTTTCTCTCTCTCTCTCTCTCTCTCTCTCTCTCTCTCTCACACACACACACACACACACACACATACACACACTCTCACACACAGACATAGATGAAAAATCTGCTCCAACAACTAGATGAAACTACTCTACATTACTTTTATTTAGTTAGTTAGTCACTATATGTTTATCTCACCTTTCTCACCCCGGAGGTGACTCAAGGTGGCCTTACAACAGGAGGCAATTTGATGTCATACATACAAATGTATCAAATAAACAATTGCAATTTAAACCAAACAATTAAAACATGAATTATTAAAACATTAATTAAAACCATGCCATCTAAAACAAAATCCAGGGCCAATCCATTTGTCAATCACATTGATTCATGGTCACTTATTCAACTGCTCCAATTACTTGTCAAAAGCTTGGTCCCAAAGCCACATATTTTGTTTTATCCTGAAGGCCAGGAGAGAAGGGGATGATCTGATTTTGTTGGGAAGGGTGAGGATGAGGGTGCCATCATTTAGAAGGCCCTGTCTCTCGACCCCATCAGTCATGAGACCTTTACTATGGTATAATGAGATGGTATTTAAACACCGGTTTTAAATTAGGTGTGTGATAGTTTTGTGACTAAGGGCCCTTCCAGACAGGCTCTATATCCCAAGATATGATCCCAGGTTTTCTGTTTTAAAGTACATTATATAAGTCTGCACTTCCAGATAATCTGGGATGAATGGAAAACCTGGGATCAGATCCTGGGATATAGGGCCTGCCTGGAAAGGCCCTAAGTAAAGTCACAAAAAGTTGAAAGGATGGATATACCTAGTGTCTTTTAGTGTGTTATTTTTTTATTGTTAGCAATATATAACAGTACAAATCTTGACATAACATTACTCACTCTAGCTGACTACAGCTTTTGTAACTAAGTTTCAAGTTCTGTTCATACTTCCCTTTTCAATATAGATCAGTGTTTCTCAACCTGGGGATCATGAGGGGTCATTAGAGGGTCGCCAAAGACCATTAGAAAACACAGTATTTTCTGTTGGTCATGGGGGTACTGTGTGGGAATTTTGGCCTAATTCTATAATTGGTGGGATTCAGAATACTTTTTTTTAATTGTAGATGAACTATAAAACCCAGCATTTACAACTCCCAAATGACAAAATCAACCACCCATCAACTCCACCAGTATTCAAATTTGGGCATACGATTCATAACAGTAGCAAAATTACAGTTATGAAGTAGCAACGAAAATAATGTTATAGTAGGGGGGTCACCACAACATGAGGAACAGTATTAAGGAGTCGATTCATTAGGAAGGTTGAGAACCACTGATCTAGATCCCCCTCCTGATCCCCACTGCCATCTATTCCCCCTCTGGGTCCACTTATATTAATACATTGATTTGATTGTCTGGATGGCCTGCTTCAAAGTTCTGTACCTATTATTTCCTTCCGTTTTATTGATTAAACAATGCAATTTCCTATTCCAGTCTTGTTTTGAATGTTTGTTCAGATATTTATTTTTCCTTTGATTGATAAAGTCGTCAATTAGATATTTTGAGAGGTAAGACCACTATAAATACCAGCAACTACAACTCCCAAATGTCAAGGTCTATATTCCTCAAACTACGTCCCACCTTGTTTTGCCTTTCCAACCTCAGGCGATTGTGGCATGTATGGCAGATATCATAAATTTTTAATATTTCTGTCCATTAATTTTCCCCCTCCTTTTTTTAAAAAAAAGTTTTTATTGAATTTATCAAAATTAAAACAGTATAGTCCACCAGTACAGCAGAGTAAAGGGAAGAAAAATCAAAAAAAGAAATAAAAAAGGAAAGAAAACAGCCAGCTCGATTTGAGCTTGAAAAAGGTTTTCATAGTGACATGAAGTGTGGAAGAGAAAGAAAAAGAATATTTTTCCCCTCCTTTACCTCTATAGTAGGGACAGAAATCAGGCTTTATTCCAGTTTAGTTTTTGTCCTATTATTTCTTCCATTACTACTTCAAATTTGTTATATTTTTGGATTTCGATGCAATCCCACCACATATGTGAAAATGTACCAATTTCCCCACACGTATGCCAGCATTTATTAGAAATGTTTCCCATAATGTGTGCCAACTGTAAGGCGGTTCTATACCATTCTGAGATTATTTTCCTTTGTGTATCTTTGATCCTTAGATATTTAATTGTCAACCCAGGACCCAACTAAATCATCATCAAAGTTTGTATCTTGTTTCCAAGACTCTTCTAAAGTATATTTTGTCTTATAGGATAATATGTGGATTAATGTCTACAAAATCACAAAATATTTACGACGACGGTGGCAGAAAGAGTAAAACAGCATGACTAGTGCAATAAATGGACAAGCTTAACAGAAATATTCTCCAGAAATCTATAATGGGGGTTGCAATGACCTCTGCTTTAGTAAGCATCCCTCTCTAACTCAAATGGGAGAACAGATGAACTATGAATCTACAGCAGCTTTTAAAGTTGTTTCAAATATGCGGATGGGAGAAATTACTGGACTAATATTAGCGTTTGAACCTTTTCTTTACAAAAATGAGCTAGTCGTGATTAAAAACTATAACCCTTCATGTCAAGCCAATGGGATAGGGTGAAACCTGCCCACATTTCAGTCTACAAAACATCTTACAAGAATTTTGATCAATATTATATATTTTCCTACTTCTTGTTTGAAACTTTAATTCCAGTCCAACCTGGCTAACAAGAGCACGCAAAAGTAGACAAGCCGAGTAGATGGTGAAAGAAGCTGTCCCATAAGCTGTGCTGCTCGGAGTATGAGATAAAGTAAGGAGAATCATCTGATATAATAAGATGGGAGTCAGCATGGTTGATTATCTTATTCAAGCAAGCTTATTTTCTAAGCAAATCTAAGGAGATTGCCACACACTTTACACTATCCTTCACTGTTCCTCCAATATATGATAGGGATGAGTTACAATCATGATGACTGACAGTTTCAAAAGCCATTGGCATGATGCAATTTTGAAACCTTGGCTGTGTGAAGCCATACTTCCAAATGGATGGTATACTCTGACTTTTCCATTGTAAAGTTGGAAAGTGTCAAGTTAAAGTCAAATCTGTGCAAGAGAAATACAAATTACAAATCGGGGAGGGGGTGTGCCCAAGCAGTTGTATTTTGCTCTTGTCCAACATGGCTAATAAGAGCACCTAGAACTAGGCAGGCCAAGTGGACAGTGAAAATGATAAATGTCCTTATGGGAAGCTGTCCCATAACCTTTTGAAGACACAGTAGCATATAACATTCACTAGGAAACTGCTGCAATTTGCTTTTCAGTTATTTCTCATATTCGTGCTGAGTTATTATGTAGTTCCTTAGAGATTGAATCTATATACCATACTATTACATTGACAAAATGACAGATCCAAGTGCAACCTGAACTTAGTCCAAGGAAATCCCTAGTCCAAATCCATTGCAGAGAAATCTGTTTAGAGTAAATCTCATTAACCTGATCTTCATTATAAAGGATAGGAATGACCAACTACGGGTGATATAAATGCTATAAAACAATGTAATTACATCTGAACTACCTAATTAGGGCTCCTAATTTCTACATCTGATTACACACTTTACTATGCTTTTAAACAGTACGCTTTGGGGTTTTGGGGTTGTTTTTTTTTGTTTCTTCAGCTCCACAATCCTTCTGTTATCATTGTAATTATAGTAGGCTTAGAGAATAAATCTCTAGCAGTTTACTTAAACAAATAATTAGAATGGGCAAAGAGAATGAAAGAAGTAGAAGGCCGAAAAGTCAATATATCTGCTGCTCAAATTACACAACAAAATTTTTGGGGTGACTCATATAGCCATCATCTGTTTTACATACTAGCTATGCTTATATCTGTTCTTAAAGGTTTTATAAAGCATAACTTAAATATGTTTATACTTTATTAAATATTTAAAAATAAATATAGGACTTGACAGCAAAATTTTAAAAAGTATAAATAAGTATATTTTTACAAAGCATTCTTAATTAATATATTTACAACTTATTTTTATATGGCTAACAAGTATTTCACAAAGAGTGGGGCAAGAATTTCTCAACTTGGTCAGATTGAATAAATTAATTTTGATCCTGAAAGGGCACAACTATCAGAAAACAGAGTAAATCCAACATCATGGTCAGACCCAACTGAATACAGTAAATGTTTAACATCAGTGACAGAAATATCAGGAATGAGGTATCATATAAAGATTAATAAGGATGGGGAAAAAACACCTTTGTATAATGCCACAATGTAACAGTCATAGGACTCAGAATATCCCAAGTACACAGTGAATCCTACAAGATAAAATTGCCAGTTGTATCAAAAGCCAGTGTGAGGTGAAGATGAGGCATGCAGTCTCAATTTTTCCTGGCTAAGGTGTTCCATAAGAACAAACAGGTTATTCCAATGCTGCTTTCAGGCATGAAACCAGACTAAAATCCTTCTTGAACTGTCAGCAGCCATTTTCTCAAGAACATTGAAATGTTTGGTAGTTATCACAACCTCTATGATCTAGTGCAGTGATTCTCAACCTGTGGGTCCCCAGATGTTTTAGCCTTCAACTCCCAGAAATCCTAACAGCTGGTAAACTGACTGGGATTTCTGGGAATTGTAGGCCAAAACACCTGGGGACCCACAGGTTGAGAACCACTGATCTAGTGTATCCACTTTTAAGGACATGAATAAACTATTACTTCTTTCACATCTACTGGCATCACCCCTTTTCTCCAAGAGGCATTAATCATTTTCTCCCACCCTCTACAATTGATCCAACACACAACCTTTATATTATAAGACATGATATACAAGTAGGCACTTGTTGAGATTTCCACACTGTCTGAATAAAACAACTGACAATAATATCATTCAACCTGTTCACACTTAATTTCAGAGTCCTGGATATCAAAATAGCAGCAAATTCTGCATGAATTGCATGTGACTTCACAATTTTTTCACATCAAACTTCTGAAGGTTCTTTTTCAGACCAATACTAATAGTCCTGAAATGCCTCTGCTAAAGAGAGAATGCAATAACTGCAGTAAGCTTCCTTAGCTGTCATGACCGTCATATGGTAGACATAACACCGCTTCTTCATCAGAAAAAGGTGTTAAAATCATAAAGGAAAACAAATGTGACAATGGTAGATTCACAGGCGAACATTTTACCTAAAATGTTATTTTTATTTGAGTTACGATGATCTTCGGGGATATCTATGAGGGCAAAGGTCATTTTCCTTTTTTGGCCATGTGGGGACTATATTCAAAGGACAATAGAGTACAGTTAACAAAATTTGCAGCAAAGAAACGGAGAGGTTGGTCAAATAATTGCTGTTTTCTGGACTTTTGTTATTTGTGCTGCATGGTCAACATAGCTATTCCTGAATTAGCTTTCTTATATGTAATAAACATTTAACATATGAAAGTCTGGGAATATCTTTACACTAAACAGGATTTGGATTTAAATGGATGTTTATCATTCTCCTGAACCATTTCTTTAGCAAAATGTAAAATACAACAGTTGACCCATTTGGTAACATTATCTTCCTAAATGTTATGGTGAGATTCAAGCAACTGAGAATAGATGAACTAAGTTAAATCAAGATATTAATTTGCCTAAAATTCAATGTGGAACTTTTTATCACCAATTATCCACAAAAAATCATTTTATCCAACAAAGGTGGGAGTCTGTGATTCTCCAAATTGGTTAGCATTGAAGCAAGTGTATCTCTAGACAATATTTTCTCAGTCTCATACATACATATACAACCCCCCCATTTACTCATTCTGCTGAAGTCTTTAGATTACTCACCTGGTTTTCTTCCTGCACAACTCGATACTGTTCTTTCCAAATAGTTATTTTAGATGCTTCATCTTTTCTCAGGGCTCTTTCCTTCTTCAGCTCTGGACTCCAGAAGGTCTTGATACTATTCATGGAAGAACTAAGTTTGCTTTCTTTCACCTCTACATCCTTTCGTAGTAGATCATTTTCCCGCAATACTTCCTTCAATTGAGTCTGCAGGTCCATTATAGTATTGTCCCTTGCCTGGCGTAGTGAATGAGGCACTGTGGATGCCATGCTCACAGGAGGAAGATGATGCTCTCCAAATGCAATAGTATCACTAGCAACCCCACTACTAGCAATGTTGGGACTACTGCCCATAGCAGTCATCCTAACACCATAAGGCAGACGCCCCCCAGACCGACCAAGGGTCATCGTGCTTTTAGGTGTCTCTGAACCAACGTTCTCATGGTCACTTAGATACATAGGACCTGAAGTGGCATAGGCAGCATTTAAGGATTGAATATTTTCCATTGAAAGTGTTTTGCCACTGCCACCCCCAGTACTACTTCCAGAGCTGCCTCCTGTGCTATTGGTTCGACGATGGCCCAACCGTGGTGATCTTGGCAGTCGTGGTGAACGCCCAGGACTTTGGCTGCTTGGCTCAAGTTTGCCAACTGATCGAGCACTTCCATACATGATTGAATTTGCGATAGAAAATAACTAAGCACAGTAGAGTTCCTGTAATGTTTCTTGAGTAGCGTACCACACAGCTTGAGACCAATCACTGTTAAGAGTAGATCCAAGCATTAATTTCTGTAGTCATAGCTCCTTGCTTCTCATCATCATCTGTAACAATAACAAAGACAATACATTAATTTTCTCAACAGTTCACATTTTTGTATTATTTCCACTATTTATAGAGATTTTTTCCCCAGACTAGAAAGTGGCACTAGGATCTTATCAATTATCCATTAAGCCTACATAGATGACCTACAGCCTTGTTTTATGCAATCCAACTACTCCAATTCCGTAACATTTTCTGGGCTCAAATTATGAAGATATATGGCTTTAGCAATGCCATACAGCTGCAGTTCTTACAGTGTGCTCTGTGAAGCATATTGAGGAGCTCCACACGCCCCTCCTTCCCACTCCACGCATCCATGGCAATGACTTCCCCATCTCTTTCCTGCCCCCCTCCAACTCTCTGGTCACCAAAAGCCTTTTCCCCTGCCTATCTGGCTACCAAAAAGCCTTCCCCTCCTCCCTCGCCACCACAAGCTTTTTTTCCCCTTTGCCTGCCTTATTTCCTTGCCTCCTTTGCCACCCAGATCCACAGTTGGGCCTTAATGCCTCCAAAACCCTAATTCCTTCCCACCACTCAAGGGATACTTTGATCATGCTTTTCCTGCATAGCAGAACTGAGTTGAACTGGATGGCCATTGGGGTTTCTGTTGACATTATTATTACAAGGGCTGGATGGTCATCCGTTGGGGGTGCTTTGATTGTGTTTTTCATGCATGACAGAAGGGGGTTGGACTGGATTGCCCCTGAGGTCTTCCACTGAAATACTGTCAGAACAGAAAATAATGAAACATGAAAACCTCTAGTTCAATGTTATATGTTAGAAACTCAATAGGTGGCCCCTAGAGCATATTCTTAGTATATGTGTATATTTATAGTGCACTTGTATGGATTGCTAGAACAATGTCTGAGAAAAGCTAGAAATATATACTTAAAATGTGTGTGTGTGTGTGTATATATATATATACTGTATACACACACACACACACACATATATACAGTATATATATACACACACACACACACACACACATTTTTAAGTGTGGCATGTCTCACATAATATAACCAGGCTTGCTGTCAACATTCATTCAAATATTTTAGAGGCTTCTTGACTGCAGTTACATTCACATTTTCTTTCAACGAAATGTCCGAAGCTATATAATCATGCGTTAACAATAACATGAACTTGGACAACACTTTTCCTGACTCCATGGAACAGGCACATACTTATTTGTTCTCAGGATATGTACAAAAGTACTAGTTTAATTATACTACTGTCAGCTTGTGCTTGAACACAATCAGCCAAGTCATGTTCAAAGCACTGCTGTCACTTGAATCTTTCCAGAGGCATTCTTGGTTCTTACTCACTAGTGAAAAAATGAATTGCTGTGGGTGGAGAAGTCAAATTGTGTTGTGTAATGGATGAATATGCTTTAAAAATATCCATGCAAAGCAATATGCAAACAAAAATGTAAGACACTACCACAGCAAAAATAATGCCAACTATCAATGTATGGAAGGTATGAATTCCTGGGAAACAAACAATATGAACAATATAATTACAAGGTTTATGGCACAAACGTTTAGTCAAGGGTGGAAATTTATGCAGCTCTCCAAAAGCTGTAAATCCCATCATTCCTTCACAATTGCCATATTGGTTAAGGCTGCTCAGAGTTGAAGTTCAAGCTCCTGAGGCCTTAACCTCAAAACTTTGCTATTGGTAGATGGCCATTGTTTTATATTTTTTAATGTTGTTGTTCTTGTTTTGCTTTATACTATTGTTTTACATTTTAACTGTAGGGCCTTGCCTCATGTAAGCCACCCCAAATCATTTCGGGGAGATGGAGGTGGGGTATAAAAATTAAATTATTATAATATTATTATGATAACCTATAATTAGGATGAGACACACCAATAGGTATAGTGATCCTTCTGACAAAAAGTAACAAAATAAGAAATTATGCCATTATCCTTGAGCAAATATGCTAGATATGATGACGCAGCAAACTCTGCCATTTTGTTTCGTTGCTATCCTAATATAATTTTAATAGAAAAGTGTAATATATGTGACAAATGCAAAACAGGACGCTTAATGAAAGAAGGGCAAACTAAAAAATCTAAATGTCCATTATCAAAAGGACATTATCATCATACTAAGAGACATACAGGCATTCCCCAAGTTACAAACAAGATAGGTTCTGTAGGTTTGTTATGAAGTTGAATTTGTGTGTGTCGGAACAGGTACATTTTAAGTGTAGCTCAAGCCAAATATATAGCTTTGGATAGCATAGGGAAGGGTTAACACCCCTGTGGTCCTATCTAATCATTTTACATGTACAATGAGTTGAGAATTGTAGATCCTATGGCACAGCACAAGTTCAAGAAAGGGTGGAAATCCTTGTGGAAGCAGCATAAGCTGCCACATGAGCCAACCAAACTTTGTTATATGGCTCTAGCATTGATGGCAATGCCAGAATTACACCTGAATGTATGCTAGTTATTTTCCCACATTTTATACAATGAATGCTAAATTCACTGATCTCGTCTGATCTGCTACCCTGATGCTAATGGAAGAACAAGTTTCTGCTAATGTTGTTTTCAAACAAAATAGTATTTAAATGTTTTGTTAAGTGTGAAGAAATTGTCAAAAAAAGTCAAAAAGAAAAAAATTGATTGTTATACTAGTTAAAAGAGAAAGAGATAAGCCATCATTACTTTTGCGTTCTGCATTAAAACAGCTACTCTCACATACTGTATTATTGAACGTCAAAAATAGTTATGGTGCAGCAGTCAGAATTCTAATGCATGTATAAGTTTTGCCAGTGAGCAAACTCCATGGAGCCATCACTCACCCAATAAAATGGCCTTTATATTTATTTATAAAATTTGTAATATCCTAGGCACCAGAGAGCAAGTTAATCCTCTTCTTTGTAGCAACCCTTTTGGTATGCAAAGGGTACAATAATGTTATTCTCCAGTAAAATCAAGCCAAACAAGTCGAAGTACTTCAACCTTTTCCTTGATGTTTAAGTTCTCCAAGACTCTTAGAATCCTTGCTGCCCTTCTCTGAACCTGATCTGACTTGTCTGTGTTATTCTTAAAATAAAGCACCCAGAACTGAATGCAGTATCCAAGAAAAACTGTTATCTAAAAATCTAGTAATGATTCCCTCCATCATCTAAATCAGTGGTTCTCAACCTGTGGGTCCCCAGATGCTTTGGCCTTGAACTCCCAGAAATCCTAACAGCTGGTAAACTGGCCTGGATTTCTGGAAGTTGTAGGCCAAAACCCCTGGGACCCACAGGTTGAGAACCACTGATCTAAATCACTGATAAAAAAATATTTGGATGTGAAAATTTGAAGGACAGACACTGGTGAAAACTCAATTTTTCAACTAATTACTGATCTGATATTCTTTCCATCTAGTTATCGTTTTGTTAGTCGCTAAGCAAAATATTTTATTTATTTATTTATTATTTCAACTTGTATACCACCCTTCCCAGTAGGCTCAGGGTGGTTCACAACAAGCATAAAACACAATTCCAAGCAGCAATTTAAAACACAATAAAGCAATTTTTAAAACAGAACAGTTTCTACGAAAACATAGATGAATTAAGCAGTGCCTCTAGAGGTTGAATGCCTGTCGGAAGAGGGTGGTCTTGCAGGCTCTTCGGAAAGAGGACAAGTCTGTTATTGCTCGAACCTCCTCCGGCAAGGCATTCCATAGGTTAGGCACTGCTACTGAAAAGGCCCGCTGTCTTGTGGATGACAAGCAATAAGTTCTGACCGATGGTACTTCCAAAAGATTTTGATCTTTGGACCGTAGCGATCTCTGGGGAATATGCGGGGGAAGGCGGTCCTTCAGAAATGTTGGCCCCAGACCATGCAAGGCCTTGAAGGTTAGCACCAACATTTTGAAGGTGATCCGGTACTTGACCGGAAGCCAGTGCAAACGCTGTAAGATTGGTGTGATGTGACACCTCAGTGACACTCCAGCCAGCAGTCTAGCAGGAGCGTTTTGCACTAACTTGAGTTTCCGGATCACCGACAAAGGCAGGCCAATGTAGAGGGCGTTACAGTAGTCTAGTCTCGAGATGACCGTGGCTTGGATTACCATGGGTAGGTCATTACCGGAGAGGTAACCTTATCAAATGCTGAAATCCAGGAAAAAAGGAAATTCACAGCATTCTCACCATTCACTAAACTAGTGACCAATTAAAAACATAGTGATCGCAAAGGCAAAAGTGCTCTGAACAAATCTTACCAAGAAAACCCCATGATGGGTTTGCCTTAGGGTTGCCATACGGCAGAAGTGACTTGAAGGCACACAACTTCTTCTCACTGCAAACAGTGGAAAAACTGGAAATGCCAACTGCTGAAGACACATTCACCAGAAACCAGGAGCCTCTTACATACAATGGCAAGATAACCTTTCCATACAATAGCATCATCATGCTATTGTAACCAGTTTAAAGGGAGCCTTAACCTGAATTACTGGGAACTAAGGTCACTAAGAAAATGGTGCTTTCTTCTACAAGACTTCCTCAAACCATTTCAGACACAACAGAGGTGAAAAAGAGAGAGCAACTTGAAAAAAATGGGGGAACTCTAGAGGTCAAGCAGTACTCCTGGAAAGGAATGAAATTTGCCTAGATTTCTAGTATCTGACCTGGAAACAGAATGTTAAGATGTATATATCACACTCAATCTGAAGAATTTCACTCAGTGATAGTAATGTATTTATTTATTTATTTATTTATTTAAAACTTTTGTACCCCGATCTTCTCACCTCTATCGAGGGACTCAGACTGTACTGTATTTGTATACTGCCTTTCTCAGCCCGTAGGCGACTCAAGGTGGTTAACAGGGTAAAATTCAATGCTTACAATATCATAAATACAATTAAAACATAACATATAATAAAAACTAAACAAATGAATAAAATATAAATTCATAGTGTCTCCTTGTTAAAAACATTGTCTGGTTTCATTGTCTAGTCATTCCATTTTCCTATGTCAGTTACTCTGCATTTGGAAACGCTTGTTCAAAAAGCCATGTCTTGACTTTTTTCCAGAATGTTAAAAGGGAGGTGGCCAATCTAATATCTATAAGGAGGGTGTTCCATAGCCAAGGGGCCACCACTGAGAAGGCTCTGTCTCTCGTCTCTCTGAGCACTGCTCCTGTTAGCAATCTGGCTGCCTTTCGTTGGATCATTTGAAGCTACTGGACAGTCTTCAAAGGCAACCCCACGTTGAGCGCATTCCAGTAGTCTCTACGGCAGGGGTGCTCATTAGGTAGCTCGGGAGCTACTAGTAGATCTTCGGCCCTCTTCCAGGGGATCTTCAGGCCTCACCAGCCGGATGGGGCGCTCCTGCCATGCACACACACACCCTACGCGCACGCGCGCTCCTGCTGCTGGCTTCCACTCTCGCGGTGCTTCTTTCGCCTGTGGGGCATTGCAGGAAGAAGGAAGCACGAGGCGGGGCCTCTGGAGGGAGCGCCCTGCCTCTCTCTTGTCCAGAAGCAGCTGTGCAGCCTCCGTTGTCGGCGAGACAGGCAGGGCGGAGCGCTCCTTCTGGATGCCCCGCCTTGTGCTTTCTCCTTCCTGCAATGCCCCACAGGCGGAAGAAGCGCTGCGCGGGAGGAAAACAGCAGCAGGAGCACGGCAGCGGGAGCGCACGGCTGCGGGGGCAGGTAGATCTTTTAGACTTGGTTGCTTCAAGAGTAGCTCACATGCTGAAAAAGTGTGAGCACCCCTGCTCTACGGGATGTAACCAGAGCGTGGACTACCGTAGCCAAGTCAGAATTCCCAAGGTACGGGTGCAGCTGGCGCACAAGTTTTAACTGTGCAAATGCTCCCCTGGTCACTGCCGAAACCTGGTGTTCCCGGCTTAGCGATGAGTCCAGGATCACACCCAAGCTGCAAACCTGCGTCTTCAGGGGGTGTGTAACCCCATCCAACACAAGCTGTAACCCTATGCCCTGTTCGGCCTTACGACTGACCAGGAGTACCTCTGTCTTCATTTACTTCATAATGTTGGTAAAGCAATTACTGAGTAGCTTATTGTTTGCACAAACAATGACATAACACTACGATACTTTACATTTTACTAAACATACAGGAGTCCTTTGTTTTGTAATGTTCCTATTTCATTCCCTTAATCTAGCTATTCCTTACTTCATTTATTTTAACGGCATCAGTTCTACTTTCTGTTCTAACATCACAATTACAGGTTTCACGACGCCATAAATAAGACTCCCCAAACCTGGTGCCCAGATGTGATGGGACTACAGATGTGATGGGGCGATTACAAAAAAGCACAATACTTTTTAAAATGTAAAGCTCAGCATTTTTCCCTAACTGCTCTAACATTCTTTCCTTCAAATTGTGTTTTTCCCTTTTGTATGTGTCACTTCTGTATTTTAAATTTAACATTCATCAATTTTTTGCTAGAAATAAAGATTTGCTGCACGTTACCAATTTATTAGTAGAACAGGAAAACTGTCCAAGATGCATACAATAAAGTTAAAATATATGTTCTAAGACTATTTTGACATTAGCGTAATGTGCTACATGACCAACATCATTAGAGCATACTCAAAAAATTCAAATCTTCAAGTCAGATCTGCGGCGCTGAACAATTAATGGAGAATCACGTAATCAGGGTAGAGGAAGGCATAATCAAGGAACTACTTTCAGGAATAGGCACAGCATAATGAATCAGAGGGGAGTGGCTAAAAAAACGGTAAATGAGTCCTGGAATAGAATGTGGGATGTAAAGAAGCACAGGGCAAAGCAAATTTTATCAACTGTGCATACCATGTTTCCATTAAGTACGATATGATCTTTGTATCTGAAGGGAATAAGACCATCACCCCTATGGACAACTGAAACTGTGGATAATGAAGCATGTATTTTGGCTATACTTGGGCCAGAAGAAAATCATAGAATCAGACTGGAAAGCTGTAAACCAGTGAATACTGAGTCTGTGGATAAAGGGATCATACTGTATATGAAACAATTTACCTGTTGCAAACCAATATGGAAAGGGACTGTATCAAAACATGATATAAAATTACTATTTTAAATACATAATTGAGCTAATTTTAGGGTTTTTTGCTCCTTCTAAACCAGGCTTGGGCAAACCTAGGCCCTCCAAGTGTTTTGGATTTATTTCACATATTTGTATCCTGCCTAAGGGCACTAAGGGGACTCGGAACGGCCTTAAAGCAATTCCTACTGGCTGTTAGGAATTGTGGGACTCAAGTTCAAAACACTTTGAGGGCCCAAGTTTGCCCATGCCTGATCTAAACTATACAAAACTGAATTCAACACAAGACCAATTTTTGACTGACTATATGAGTTGGGAATGGAGACGAAAATCAGATCTTTCTGCAACTAGGAATACATACTTTTGAAAACATGATAAAGCCCAGTGCATCCAGTTGGGGACCATGCAATATAGCGAGCAATAGTTCGAGGCCTCACCACAGCACTTCCCTCAAGGTTACTACCCTGAGATTTTTAAAAATCCTAGAAATTTCCAAAGCTGACTGTCTAAATCCAAGCCTTTAAATTAATATTTCAGTTAGTTTCACAGCATGACGGCCACCCCATTCCATTAGAAAGAATTACCAGAGCAAGGCATCGTTTCATAATCCAATCAGAATTAAGGACAAAATGGAATTATGAAAGATAAAACCACTGCACAGCATTCTTCCTTGCCCTATGCACTATCTCAAGGACTATCTCACCAGTAAATGCTCCCATCCACACCAGCAAGACTACTACACAGTCATCAATTTCATAGAATCATAGAGTTGGAAGCGACCTCATGGGCCATCCAGTCTGACCCCCTGCCAAGAAGCAGGAAAATCTCATTCAAAGCACCTCCGACAGATGGCCATCCAGCCTCTGTTTAAAAGCCTCCAAAGGAGGAGCCTCCACCACAGTCCGGGGCAGAGAGTTCCAAAGCTGAACAGCTCTCAGTTAGGAAACTCTTCCTAATAATCAGGTGGAATCTCCTTTCCTGTAGTTTGAAGTCATTTTTCCGCGTTCTAGTCTCCAGGGCAGCAGAAAACAAGCCCGCTCCCTCCTCCCTAGGACTTCCTGTCACGTATTTATACATGGCTCTCATCATGTCTCCTCTCAGCCTTCTCTTCTGCAGGCTAAACATGCCCAGCTCTTTAAGCCACACCTCATAGGGTTGTTCTCCAGACCCTTGATCATTTTAGTCGTCCTCCTCTGAACACACTCCAGCTTGTCAACAGCTCCCTTCAACTGCAGTGGCAGGAATTGGACACCGTGTGATTCCAGGTGTGGTCTGAGCAAGGCAAGAACTCCCCTGGACCTAGACACCAGACTCCTATTGATGCAGGCCAAAATCCCATTGGCTTTTTTTGCCGCCACATGACATTATTGGCTCATGTTATCCACCGGGACTCCTACAGCTTTTTCACAGGTACTGCTGTCGAGCCAGGAATTGGACACCGTGTGATTCCAGGTGTGGTCTGAGCAAGGCAAGAACTCCCCTGGATTTAGACACCAGACTCCTATTGATGCAGGCCAAAATCCCATTGGCTTTTTTTTGCCACCACGTGACATTGTTGGCTCATGTTGTCCACCGGCACTCCTACATCTTTTTCACAGGTACTGCTGTCGAGCCAGGCATCATCCCCCATTCTGTATCTTAGCATTTCATTTTTTTCTGCCTAAGTGGAGTATCTTGCACTTGTCCCTGTCGAACTTCGTATTGTTACGTTTTGACCAATCATCTCTTTAATCTGTTAGGCATGGGATGAACAGTTATTGAAGCTAAACCCAAGACAGCAATTTCTCAGATGTGAACATTCATATGACCCAAAGTCAGTTTCCTAGACCAGGCATGGGCACACTTGATCCCTCCAGGTGTTTTGGACTCCAACTCCCACCATTCCTAACAGCCTCAGGCCCCTTCCTTTCCCCCGTATTTATACATGGCTCTCATCACGTCTCCTCTCAGCCTTCTCTTCTGCAGGCTGAGGGGGAAAAGGAAGGGGCCTGAGGCTGTTAGGAATGGTGGGAGTTGGAGTCCAAAATGCTTAAGCGGCTGAGGGGGAAAAGGAAGGGGCCTGAGGCTGTTAGGAATGGTGGGAGTTGGAGTCCAAAAGCTTAAGCGGCTGAGGGGGGAAAGGAAGGGGCCTGAGGCTGTTAGGAATGGTGGGAGTTGGAGTCCAAAACGCTTAAGCGGCTGAGGGGGAAAAGGAAGGGGCCTGAGGCTGTTAGGAATGGTGGGAGTTGGAGTCCAAAAGCTTAAGCGGCTGAGGGGGAAAAGGAAGGGGCCTGAGGCTGTTAGGAATGGTGGGAGTTGGAGTCCAAAACGCTTAAGCGGCTGAGGGGGAAAAGGAAGGGGCCTGAGGCTGTTAGGAATGGTGGGAGTTGGAGTCCAAAAGCTTAAGCGGCTGAGGGGGAAAAGGAAGGGGCCTGAGGCTGTTAGGAATGGTGGGAGTTGGAGTCCAAAACGCTTAAGCGGCTGAGGGGGAAAAGGAAGGGGCCTGAGGCTGTTAGGAATGGTGGGAGTTGGAGTCCAAAAGCATAAGCGGCTGAGGGGGGAAAAGGAAAGGGCCTGAGGCTGTTAGGAATGGTGGGAGTTGGGAGTCCAAAACGCTTAAGCAGCTGAGGGGGAAAAGGAAGGGGCCTGAGGCTGTTAGGAATGGTGGGAGTTGGAGTCCAAAAGCTTAAGCGGCTGAGGGGGAAAAGGAAGGGGCCTGAGGCTGTTAGGAATGGTGGGAGTTGGAGTCCAAAACGCTTAAGCGGCTGAGGGGGAAAAGGAAGGGGCCTGAGGCTGTTAGGAATGGTGGGAGTTGGAGTTCAAAACGCTTAAGCCGCTGAGGGGGAAAAGGAAGGGGCCTGAGGCTGTTAGGAATGGTGGGAGTTGGAGTCCAAAACGCTTAAGCGGCTGAGGGGGGAAAGGAAGGGGCCTGAGGCTGTTAGGAATGGTGGGAGTTGGAGTCCAAAACGCTTAAGCGGCTGAGGGGGAAAGGAAAGGGCCTGAGGCTGTTAGGAATGGTGGGAGTTGGAGTCCAAAACGCTTAAGCGGCTGAGGGGAAAAGGAAGCGGCCTGAGGCTGTGAGGAATGGTGGGAGTTGGAGTCCAAACGCTTAAGCGCCTGAGGGGGGAAAGGAAGGGGCCTGAGGCTGTTAGGAATGGTGGGAGTTGGAGTCCAAAACGCTTAAGCGGCTGAGGGGGGGAAAGGAAGGGGCCTGAGGCTGTTAGGAATGGTGGGAGTTGGAGTCCAAAACGCTTAAGCGGCTGAGGGGGGAAAGGAAGGGGCCTGAGGCTGTTAGGAATGGTGGGAGTTGGAGTCCAAAACGCTTAAGCGGCTGAGGGGGAAAAGGAAGGGGCCTGAGGCTGTTAGGAATGGTGGGAGTTGGAGTCCAAAAGCTTAAGCGGCTGAGGGGAAAAAGGAAGGGGCCTGAGGCTGCTAGGAATGCTGGGAGTTGGCGTCCAAAACGCTTAAGCGGCTGAGGGGGAAAGGAAGGGGCCTGAGGCTATTAGGAATGGTGGGAGTTGGAGTCCAAAACGCTTAAGCGGCTGAGGGGGAAAAGGAAGGGGCCTGAGGCTGTTAGGAATGGTGGGAGTTGGAGTCCGAAAACGCCGGGAGGGACCATACCTGCTTTGATGTATGAAAAGCAAGGCATATCCTCACACCAATTGATTGTTAGCAGCAGACAGGAATCTCTTCTGGATTCCCAGGTTTGACAATGATTAAGACTATAACCCCCCCCCCCCAATGAAACAGGATCGTGCTTCCAAAAGGATTGTGTCCCAATGCCTTCCAAGGCGAGGAGTGGGCTTTTGGGGAAGGAGGGAGGATGGATGGAGCGCCAGGAAATCTATCTGAAGCAAAATGGCTTTTTTGTGAAAACACAGAGGCAGGTAGAGATGATGTATGCCAGGAAGCCATGCCTGGCAACCGGGCGGGGCGCGGGGAAAGGAGGGTTGGGGGGGGGGGGAAGAAGGGCTCCCCTTGAAGGAAAGGCGATTCTAGGAGGACTTCCCCCTTGGATGTGGCCTCCATGGAGGGCTCCCCACACTCAGCAGTGAGAGAGGGAGGGAGGGAGAGGCCTTGGAGCAGGAGAGGGCCTGGCTCCAGCTGGCCAGGCCAGCCAAGGCCCCGCCCGCCCGACCCCCTTCCCCTTGCCTCAGCTCCGAAGCCACACAGAGGGCCCACCTTTCCAGCCTGCCTGCCTACCTCCTGCCCCCGGCCAGCTGTAGCTCTCCCAAGCAGGCGCGGCTTTGCCTTCCCTTCCTTTCGATCCGAGCGGCGGAGAGGAGAGGCTCCTCCTTTTACCTCAGAGGGAGAGAGAGAGAGAGCGGCTCGCGCCCTGGCCCCCGGCGGCGGCGCGAGATGAGCCAGGCCCCGCCCCCTCCTCTTCTTGCGCGAGCCTGGCTCAAGCGCGCGCCTCTCGCTCGAAGCTCCTCCCCACTCTCCACGAACCAGGCCCCGCCCCCTCCTCCTCCTCCCTCCGGCGCGAGAGACCGGCCGTAGCCCCGCCCTCTTCTTGCGCGAGCCTGGCCCAGGCGCGCGCCTCTCGCTCGAAGCTTCTTCCCCCCTCTCCCCGAGCCAGGCCCCGCCCCCTCCTCCTCCCTCCAGCGCGAGGGACCGGCCGTAGCCCCGCCCTCTTCTTGCCCGAGCCTGGCCCAGGCGCGCGCCTCTCGCTCGAAACTCCTCCCCCTCACCACGAGCCAGGCCCCGCCCCCTCCACTCTCCCTTCGGCGCCACTCTCCGACCGGCCGTAGCCCCGCCCCCTTTCTTTCCTCCGTCCTCGACTAGCCAAGCCCCGCCCCCTCCTCCCTCCCGCGCGAGAGACTTCCCGTAGCCCCGCCCCCTTCGGCGCGCGCGCGCCTCGCCTTCGAAGCTCCTCCCCCTTTCTTTCCTCCGTCCCTCAACTAGCCAAGCCCCGCCCCCTCCTCCCTCCCGCGAGAGACCTGCCGTAGCCACGCCCCCTTCGGCGCGCGCGCCTCGCCTTCGAAGCTCCTCCCCCTTTCTTTCCTCCGTCCCTCAACTAGCCAAGCACCGCCCCCTCCCTCCCGCGCGAGACCTGCCGTAGCCCCGCCCCTTCGCGCGCGCGCCTCGCCTTCGAAGCTCCTCCCCTTTCTTTCCTCCGTCCCTCAACTAGCCAAGCCCCCCCCCTCCCTCCCGCGCGAGAGACCTGCCGTAGCCCCGCCCCCTGCGCTCCTCCCCCTTTCTTTCCTCCGTCCGTCCGTCGACGAGCCAGGCCCCGCCCTTCGGCGCGAGAGAGCCCCCTTCGCCCCGCCCCCTCTCGGCGCGAGCCTGCTCCAGGCGCGCGCCTCGCGCTCAAAGCTCCTCCCCCTTTCTTTCCTCCCTCCTCCTCCGCTTTCCCTCCCTTCCTCTCTCTTCCACTGCTCGACCGCTCCACTCCAGATTTACGCTATTCTCCTACCTACACGTTTCGGCTGACGCATCCTTTCCTCCCCCCCCTTCCCTTCTATTCCTCACCCACTGAGCCTGCCAATCATTTTTTTTCAGAAGCGTCCTCATTGGTCCGCTCTGACCAATAGGAGGCATCTTCCCGCCTTTCTCGGCCCCCTGACACGTCTCGGATTCCTATGCCATCTCCCCCTTTCTCATTGGTGGAGGGGGGCGCGTGCACGCCTCGCCCAGTGGCTCGCGGCGGAGGGCGAGGAGACTTTTCCGCGCAAGCGTCGCTAAGCACCCGCGGGAAGTTTGTCCGCTCTAGCTCGCCGTACCCGTCATCGCTGACTAACGCTTTCAAAAGAAGGAGGCCGGCAACGGTTCCCTCCCGGTTCTCCCAGCCCGTCTCTCCCGCTCAGGTAACCACGGAAAGGACAGGGCACCGACATTTATGCTCGAATTCCGTGGGAAAGGCCTTGGGGTTTTGGAAAATGGCATTCATAACCTTTGGGAGATCATCTATCTATGTCTATAATAAAAGTTAGTGTTTGCGGCGGGAGGTGCGGAGGAATATGTGGTAGCGTTTCAATTGGTTGCCACTGTGGGATTATTTGCATAAAGGACTCTGATTGGCCAGCCTCAGAACTCCAACATTCTAAGGCACCAGACAGAGGGGATTGGTTGCCACTGAGGGGTATATTTGCATAAAGGACTCTGATTGGCCAGCCTCAGAACTCCAACATTCTAAGGCACCAGACAGAGGGGATTGGTTGCCACTGAGGGAGTATTTGCATAAAGGACTCTGATTGGCCAACCTCAGAACTCCAACATTCTAAGGCACCAGACAGAGGGGATTGGTTGCCACTGAGGGAGTATTTGCATAAAGGACTCTGATTGGCCAGCATCCAATAATCCTAGCCACTACATTCAAGCAACATGATTGGTTGCCACTGAGGCACACCAACCTTGGCACACAAGGCCTTTCTCAAATAACCCGGGCACCGCCGGGTCCCCAAGCTAGTAACTTTATAAGAAAAGCATAATCTTTCAGAGAAGAGCCAAAAACCCCTTCGAGTAGAATCTTCTCTTGTGGCATACAACCAGTTGTAATTATGCCAGGCAATGGTTTCAGTTGTTAGACTGAATAACCTGTTATCTCTGATCTGTTAGGAAGCCAGAGATTGTGCCAGTGCATAAAAACAGAAGTGTTTTTCCAGTGCCCAAATATATATATATATTTACACTTCCATAAAGCAACTTGTTTTATATCATGCACAAGAGAGAAAAAACCGAAGTAGCCTTGGATAAAAATAATATATTTGGTTTACTTACAACCTTCATGTGTTTAACGTACACAGGTACACAACTTATGAGTCCAGTTTCAGATATGGTTGAGATAATTACCTGTGCCACCCAGAGCCAGGGCATCTCTTACAGCCAAACAGCAAGCGTGTGATCTGAGGTGTGAAAGAGAATAGAGCAGGCCTGGGCAAACTTGGGCCTTTCAGGTGTTTTGGACTTCAACTCCCACAATTCCTCACAGCCTCAGGCCCCTTCCTTTTGGACTTCAACTCCCACCATTCCTCACAGCCTCAGGCCCCTTCCTTTTGGACTTCAACTCCCACCATTCCTCACAGCCTCAGGCCCCTTCCTTTTGGACTTCAACTCCCACCATTCCTCACAGCCTCAGGCCCCTTCCTTTTGGACTTCAACTCCCACCATTCCTCACAGCCTCAGGCCCCTTCCTTTTGGACTTCAACTCCCACCATTCCTCACAGCCTCAGGCCCCTTCCTTTTGGACTTCAACTCCTACCATTCCTCACAGCCTCAGGCCCCTTCCAAAGAAAGGGGCCTGAGGCTGTGAGGAATTGTGGGAGTTGAAGTCCAAAACACCTGAAAGGCCCAAGTTTGCCCAGGCGTGGAATAGAGAGTAAAGGAAGATGCATGCCAGAACATACATACAGGAAACAATAAGCAACAGAATCATAGATAAGCATTACTAGAGAAGGCTCGAAGAAGGTTGCCATTTCCAACAAAGCTCCTTGGGGAGATAGCGCGGGTTGCAAATAAAGTATTATTAGTATTATTGTTATAAAGTTAAAACTCTGCCATCACATTTAACTACATGCGCCCACTGGCCCAACTGGTGCGTAGCTTTGGTCTGGAGTGTCATCAGTACGCTGATGACACCCAGCTGGTGCTGAGGATGGAAGGCCGGCCGGACTCTGTACCCAATAATTTCCATCAGTGCCTTGAAGCCGTGACTGGGTGGCTACGGGCCAGCAGGTTGAAGGTGAACCCGTCGAAGACGGAGGTCCTGTAGCTGGGTCGCCCTGGGTTGGGGGGGGGGGGGAGCTCCAGCTGCCAATAATGGAAGGCGAGGTGGTTAGCCCGTCGGCCCTAGTTAAAAGCCTGGGGATCCAACTGGACCCTCTGCTGACGATGGAGGCTCAGGTCTCCACTGTGAGCAGAGCAGCGTTTTTCCATCTGCGCCAGGCAAGGCGGCTGGCGCCCTACCTTTCCAGTGGCGACCTAGCCACGGTAATCCAGGCCACGGTCATCTCAAGACTGGACTACTGTAATGCCTTTTACATTGGCCTTCCTCTGTTGGTAATCCGGAAACTTAAGCTGGTGCAAAACACTGCGGCTTGACTACTGGTTGGTACGGCACTATCGTGCCACATCACTCCAGTCCTACAGCGATTGCACTGGCCCCCCATCGAGTACCGCAGGGCTGTCCAACTGCCGGGCCTGCAGGTGTTTTGGACTTCAAATCCCAGAAATCCTAACAGCTGGTAAACTGGATTTCTGGGAGTTGAAGTCCAAAACACCTGCAGGGCTGGCAGTTGGACAGCCCTGGAGTACCGGATTGCCTTCAAAGTGCTGGTGTTAACCTTTAAGGTCTTGCATGGCCTAGGGCCAGTGTACCTGAAGGACCGTCTATCCCTGCACATTCCCCAGAGACCACTACGGTCCATGGATCAAAACCTATTGGAGGTTCCATCACTTAAGATCTGCCGCCTGTCCTCGACGCGGCAGCGTACTTTCTCTGTAGTAGCGCCTACCCTTTGGAACACCCTCCCAGAGGAGGCTCGAGTAATAACTGATCTACAGGCCTTCCAGAGGGCCTGCAAGACCAATCTCTTCAGACAGGCATTTAACCTTTAAGTCTGTTAAATTCCACTCTTGCCTCAATCTGTTTTATTATGTTTTTAACTATGTTGTGATTATGCTGTTCACTGGTGTGAACCACCCTGAGCCTCTTTAGGAAGGGTGGTATATAAATCGAAATAATAAATAAACTGCCATAGTTCCATCTTAAGACCTCTAGTTTTGGAAGGGCCACTTTGAATTCTCAGCCTGGGAGCTCTAGTGCATTATTATTATTATTATTATTTAACTGACACTAAAACACAGTATCTCACAGCAAATGAGACACATATGCTGGATTTTGTATTGTTGTTGTTATTTGATACACAACAAAGAAGTACACAGCAAACAAGATCACTATGCTGGCTTTTGTATTGGATCACACGTCAGATGCTTCCCAAGTGTCTAGGACTGTGTGATGCATTAGCGAATAATGTGTGCAGATCCGAGTAGGGTGGTCTTTTGCTGCTGACAGATGGTAATTTTGTCAGCGGCGATTGTTTTTAAGTGCAGGCCAAGGTCTTTAGGCACTGCACCCAGTGAGCCGATCACCACTGGGACCACCTTCACTGGCTTGTGCCAGAGTCTTTGCATTATTATTATTATTGGATTCCCTAGGATGCAGCCATAGGTGCAGCCACACTGTAGAGTAAGTGCAGTTTGACACCACTTTAATTGCAATGATTCCCTGTTATGGAATCATGGGAGTTGTCATTTTGCAATGACATTAGTCTTCTCTGCCAAAGAGGGCTGGTGCCACACCAGACTACAAATCCCAAGGTGCCATAGCATTAAAGTGGTGTCGGACTGTGCTAATTCCACAGTATAGATGCATCCCATGACCGTTACAGTGGGATCATAGCTCTACAATTGGGTGCTGTGAAAGCACCCTGAGCCTTCGCCTTTCACCCATGTGCCTTCTCTTCAGTGAAGCTGTAAAAGCTATGAAGGGATAAATGCGGTATTGGCAGCAGCGAACCTTGTAAAGCTTCCAGCTTTGTCATAACCCTAAGGGCAAACTCCACAGCATGTTCTCAGCACCGTTAGTACAGAAAGGTTTGTGATGGTCTTCCTCTGAGGCTGAGAGAGAAGTTCACCCAAGGTCATCCAGTGGGTTTTATTGAGCTGGGAGCCCAAACCACAACACTGTGCTTCTCCTTCCCAAAGGGAAATTGTTAAAATGGAAGCAGCACACGATTGCAAGAGAGTTGTACATTTTTTTGTGTTCAGTTTTAAGTACAGTAGTAGCCACAGCTACTGGACAATAGTAAAAAGAGAAATGCCGTGTGATCCAAGGTGCTTCTGCAATGACTGGCATCCCCAGCCAACCCTTTCAAGGGCAGCTTCCCCTTCAGGAAGCCCTATGGGCCACATTCAAACTGATCATTGCATGCACTTCAAAGGCAGCCTGCCAGCTCAATGTTTATATGATGCACACCACGATTAAGCCCTACTACAGTGCACTTTAAGGGCTTTAAACTGAGATAATGTTGGAGGATACTCTGAAATACAGCCCATAATGTGTGCCAGAACGTGTAGGCGTAATTTTTAACTCGTCCTTTCATAATGTACACTTGCAGAGCTCATTGCCAATCTGCACATATGCAATTAGGGAGGGACGAATTTTAAAAAATCCTGGATTCTCCCCAGATGTCAAGCTGCAGATATGTAGTCTGTAGATGTGGCCAAGGAATGTACTTCCAATGAGGGACCTCCTCCGTTTTTCTTTACACTCCAGAGTGAAATCCCGTATAGTAACTGGGCTCAACACAAATAAATGTGGATGGAGACACAGTGAATAATGTTGCACCATCTGATTATTAACCAATAGCAGCCACTTTGCCTTCACCTGACAGGTAGCTCCCCACAAAGCAGTAGAAAGTGGCTCCAGCCAATGTTATTTTAGACTATTTCCTGGGTGGCAGGAGAGTGTTTCACAGAAAAGGTAGAGTCATCCCAGGAGAGACCCCCCCACATCTATTCCTTTGACCCTTTTGAATTATATGTAGCTCAAACTCATTAATTTGTCATGTGACCGAAAGAGTGAATTAACAGATTTCAGTTATAACTCAAAAGGTTTGAAAGAGAAGGGGAAAAAGTGAGGGACGCCTATATATGTATTTGTTTATAAAATTATGCATTGCAAAATGAAATTTAGTTTAAACTGAATACTTACATTATGCCTTCTTTTCTTGGTAGTTAATCAGTTCTAATGACAAATCCTAGTTGGCTGTTATATTCTGTAACACTTAACCAGGCAAGAAATGTAGATCATCAAGATGCAGGTGTCTCACTAGCAGCGAATTAGCAAGACCAATCACGTTATCAGATCAGGGCAGCCCCGCATTTCTGCCACCTGCAGAATTCTGGGAAATGTAGTTTGGAAAGGTGAGGACCTCTGCAGCAGAGAATTCAAAAGGCCCACCCTAAACTACATTTCCTAGAATTCTGCAGGCAGTAGAAAAGCTGGGCCATCCGCTCTAAAGCCCAGGTGTGATAATGTCGGAAGTTGTGTTTCCCTAAAAGATTCACAGCCGGTGCTGTAAGGTCTCGCATGTGGCCTAAGACGACTTCAGTTATGAGCTATGAGAAAAATAAGAGAGAAGAGCTGCAGTGAAACAATAATTTCAATTAATGGCTTTCATAAGGTCTTCATTTAAAATAATGCTGTAGTCCTCTTTAATGGTGCTTTAAAGGGTACCATATTTCCCATCAGAAAGAATGAGTAAAAGGGAAGGAAGTGTAAGGATATCATAGTCCTTTCATCATAAATATTCTGCAAACAGCTTTTATTAGTTCTGGGAAATGGCCCAGTAATTATTCAAAGAGCTTCTGAATTTGCGTGTGTGTAAAATCATCAGCTGAGGCTTCATTTGCCAGATATCTCTGGTTTCTCATCTTAGCACTTGTTTAAGAGCTATGATAATCATTCTTAAATAAGAAAATATTTTACATAAGAATAAAAAAGCAAAAATACAGGTAATAAACAATTCAGGTTTAATAAATTCTATGAACACAACCCACTTGTAAAATTTTCAGCTATAGACTACCATGATTTGCTGCCAATGACCATGCAAAGCGGACAAGTTTTGGAACCCACAAATGAATTACTGCTATATTAATAAATGCAAAGTTAATTAAACTAATAAATGTATAGTGATTGTAATTAATACAACATTAATAAATATTTATATAATGCATTCTACAAGAAAATGGGTTCAGTGTGAATCAAAAATGCAACTTCTATGATTAAAATTATTAGGAATGGAACTGAACATTAAAATGCCAATATTTTTCTATATATTTAAACCAAATAACAATATTATAAATGTGCTTTGTTTTCTTTTGTCCTTGATCTAAAATAAAATATGAGGAAAGGGGTAAACAGCTTGACTTTTTTACCCTTGCTGGTCCTCTTGATAAGCTTTCTCTTTCCTTGGTGTCTAGTGTAATCCTTTCAATTTATACATTTGTTAGCAAATGGAGGCAGCTTCCAGTAACTGCCTTCCCTTTTGGTCGGGGAAGCAATAGTCTTGATCAGCTACATGAAAATGAGTAGCTGTTGTGTAGAGCAGTGTTCTAAAAATATATTGATTACATCAGTAAGTTAATGTTTCTTATCTTTCTCTGAGGTTTTAGTAAAAGTGTCTGATTACTTGTACAACAAAATTACATTCAAGCAGTTTTAAAAACAGCAGGTTCTCCATTACTGAATGATATATATTCTAAGAAAGTGGACAGAAATGTATTCTATCTTCTTTAGATTATCAATGGCAAATGCTTTATAGTTTCTAAGTAATTTAGATTAGTTTTTTCCCATTTGTACTTTTGCAGCAAGATTCTGTGGCAGAATGAAAATCATGTGCAGTTCACGTCTTTACCAATCCAAACACTGTCTTGCTAGAGAAAAGATATGCCATGCAGATACTTGAGGCCTTATGCACTACAGGGAATCAGCAACTCCCCTCAGCAGAGACTGCAGGAGGGAAAGCCAAAAATGGGGAAAACCCTTACCAGGCTACGGACATAAATGAACAGGCCCTGGAGGAACATGGCAACAGTTTGATGATACAAAACTTTGTACTAATATTAGATATTTACCCTTTTAATGGAGCACTGCCCAACTGGAATTCCGTACACAAAGCTAACAACCATATCAGAGAGATTTTGAAATGCAAGAATACATCTCTAACAGCAGTCAAGCCTCTGATGGGTACTTGGGAATTCACGAGGGTGTCTCTCCATTTCAATCATTCCCATATTCCTGGATTATTAATGAGGAAGAAGTCATTGCTAAGCACCTTGGGAATTTTCCCCACACGCTATTATAAGGACGTTTGTTTTAGACCGCTGCTTTCAAGAAAACAACTGAACACAGATAACACAGAAAAGTTATTGATAGAGAACTTCCACAAACTTTCCCTGACAGCCCAGGACAGAGTTTTAGCTAAACTACAAACCGGAAGGAAACAGCTAAACTCAACACTAAGCTGTAAGGACTTAAATCAGGAGGACGCACCAATCCAAGTTAGCACCACCTCTCACAAACGGGTCCAAGATGGTCAGATAAGCAAAAACAGGGAAATGGGTGCAACCCCAAACTCATTTTGCAATAGAACAAACACTAATTACCCAGACATGACCACAGATACTACGTTGGTGACAACAAAAGGAACAATGGCCAAAGTCTATACGAATGCTAGAAGGACAAAAGCAGTGATAAATGACAACAACAGACAGCACCCACAGCAACCCAGAGAAGATAAAAGAGCGACCAGCAACAACTGCATTTTCACTGGGGATACTGATGACATTGTACCAGCTCCTGATATAAACTGACTGTCAGAATCTTCAATACTAATATGCCATGCAGGTGATCAATAAATCATAAGGTGTTTACTCTTTGTTATGCAGAGTAATATATATACAGTCATGAGAACAGTTGCATTGACTCGCACAATGTCCTTTGAGAAAAATCCAAATGGTCCTTAGATGTCCATGTGAAGGATCTTATTACAGCAGCCAAAAAGCAAAATTCCAAATTGTCTTGGCAAGCTCTGAGAGATCCAAAATCTCTCCTTTATTGCCAGAGGTTAGACCATGATTGATCAACTGCAGAAGATCCAAGATCATATAGCTTGCCAAAAATGGGAAGTTGGGAGAGCAAAATGGTCAGTACTCCACTTAAGGTTTTGAAAAAGTATATTTTAATGTTATAAATAAAATAAATTTATTTCAGTCTTTAAATAAGTCAGTTTTAATTATTTTAATTTCTCTTAATTTAATTTTAATCATTTACATCACTAATAAGAAATTTAATTTAATCATATTGCTACATGTTACATTATTGTGTATCCAGAGATTTAGGGCTTGTTAGATGGTAAGTAGATAGTAAGCTAGTTGTAAAATATTATACATCTCTCCAGCTTCTCTGTTCACTTTTACCCTTTGAGAGGACTGGCTGGAGTGAGAGGGAGCATACTCATTGGATACTCCATGTGCTGAATCGGAGTGATCAGGTTATTCTCACCTAAACTGCTATTATGTTTGTTAATGAATGGATTTTTAAATAACTGAATAATTCGGATGGTTTGAGTGCCGCAAAAATCGACCAAAATTGTATTGAGTAATTTGGACTTCTCTCTGTCTTCAGTTAGTCTTTCGAGCAAGCCTGAGTTCATTATGCACTTTAGCATTTCTGACTCCCCCCCTACATGCATTGGATAAATGTTTATCTGACCTCAGCGGCAGATCAGGCGGAGGATAACATGGTAGATGTTACAACAGCTGTGAAGGCGGATTGAGAAGCCACCGCTGTCATATTAACCATGCCACTGAATTGGAACTCACTCTGTGAAGCCTGTGTGTTGATCGGCTGTGCACCAAACATGAAAAAAACCCTCATGCACAGGCGTCTTCCCTAACCCTGAGCAGGACCACCTTCCACTTGGAAACCAATGTCATCACCTGTGGGAAAACATGTGGATCAAGAATAGGGCTCCACAGCCACCTATGGACCCACTGCCAAGACACTTCACTTGGAAGGCTATCATCCTCGAGCAACAAGGGATCACCTAAGTAATATGTTTATGCATATTTTCATTTTCCCTTCTCTTTCTAGGAATGTCCAGAAGTGAAATGACAAGAGACGGAGTCAACAATAACAGTGATACCACCAATATGTGCTTTGGAAAGGTCTGTAACATCTCCTTCAGCTTTGTGTGAGATTTTCAAGCGGAGCAGGGTGTCACTGTCCTTTTTTTCTTTGTATCCTGAAAAATCTGTTAAGGATCATAACCCACTTCAGATGTAATGGCAGTCCACTATGTGAAATAATACCTCAGACATGACAATTTATCCTCTTTTTGATTGAAAGCTGTGGATGGTACTTTATCATATTCAAAAATTGAGCTACCCCGTGAAATTACAATATCCCTTATAATTTCACATTGTTATGTGTCATAAAATCAACACCAGTCACACTGACTGTGTCCTTATGGATTATGACTTTAGAAATAAAATAGATTGAAAGTTCAGTCTGATAAAACTGAGTGATTTTAATAATAGTTGAAAGCTGCTAAAATGTATTTCTTTCTTTGGTCCAGTGTCAATATACAGCAGATGAGTACCAGGCCATTCAGGCTGCCCTAAGTCAAAGACTAGGCCCAGAATACATCAGCAGCCGGCAAGCCGGGGGTGGACAGAAGGTAAAAAGTGTGTATAAGGAATCTTTGATTTCTTTATAGTGAAAACTATCCATTGATATCAGATAAATGATTTGCTAGGCAGAGATAATTCATAATATTAGCCAAATTCTTGGGAAGGATGTTGTTTTAAGCTTTCTCAGAAATGACATACGGTAATCTATAATAAGTTCGCATGGGCTTATGACTCCAATCCAGCCTGCTCAATACTATTCTTTGTTCTCCTTGAACCAGATCAAAGGTAAGATGGCATCTACCTGCAGACAGACTAATAGCTCTGGATACTAGATGTACTGGTTGTCCTCTTTTGAGTGTATGGTGTGCTTGACCTACCACTTTCCATCATCTCTTCAAAGTGGCCTTCCACAGATGTAAAGAGATAGATAAGTACATACACAGAGAATGCTTCGATCTGTAATGCACAGTCCTGATCATTTGGGAGTTGCGCTGAGATTCTGATATACTTCGGTGTAACTCCTAATTATATCTTAAACACTAGCTTTTGTATACCATTCTCAGTTTACAATTCTTCTTCCTGCCCTGAAGAGACCATACCACTACTCTAGCCTGAATCCCATTAAACTCGTTTTGTGAGTTACTGTAACCATGAAAAGCACAATATCATTATTATACATCAATGTATTGCATACACAGTATTCTTTTCTATTGCTGTTATTCTAACATACTACTTAAAATGTAATCATAATGACAGTTGTTGTGATCCTGCAATGAACCTATCATGGGGTTTTCTTGGCAAAACTTGTTCAGAGGGGAGTTGCCTTTGCCTTCCTTTCTGGAAGGGTTAACTATTTGTATTGGCATCGTATCGGTGCCCAATGTAAGGCATTGAATTTTGCCATTATTTATGTGTAAACCGCTTTGAGTCCCACCAGGATAATAATAATAATAATAATAATAATAATAATAGGGATTCGAATCCTAGTCTCTAGAGGCGTAGTCCAGTGCCCAAACCATTACACCACACTGGCTCTCACATAATAACTATTACAGATAATCGATTAATTTTTAAGTGGTCATTATGTTTTTTTATGTTATACATGGAATCCTATCCATAATTTATAATATAATATAGGCAGGAGAGAAATACACTACAGCAAAATAAGATTTCCTTTCTTTGTGCTCTTCAGGTTTGTTACATTGAAGGACACAGAGTTATCAGTCTGGCTAATGAAATGTTTGGCTACAATGGCTGGGCTCATTCTGTCACTCAGCAGAATGTTGGTAAGCATGAATAAACACTTAGTCCACTTGTTTGATGCTAAGAGAAAACGTGATTAAAATGTCCCTGTTCAAAATGCCATCTGAGCAGAAGGAACCAGTGGCACTTGGATCCAAGAGTGGTTTCCATTAAGGGGATGGGGAGCAAATTTTTCTTGTTGAGGGGGCTTCTTCAACAGCATGGCAGAGGCTTGGGGGAGCTGAAGGGGGAAATTGTGAAAATTGCCCCTCTATCCCCCTTTCATGGAAGAAGGATAGATGGACAACTCTCCTTGAGCTAATGAAATGGCAGCTTGAAACAGAATCCCAATTAATTTACTGACTAAAAGGAATGAGTTGACTGTATCAATGTTGGCTTTTGGGTTTTTTGTTTGTTTGTTTGTTTGTTTTTTGTGTGTCAGGAGCTACTTGAGAAACTGCAAATCGCTTCTGGTGTGAGAGAATTGGCCGTCTACAAGGATGTTGCCCAGGGAACACCCGGATGTTTTGATGTTTTACTATCCTTGTGGGAGGCTTCTCTCATATCCTCGCATGGGGGGCTGGAGCTGACAGAGGCAACTCATCCGTGCTCTCCCCGGATTCAAACCTGTGATCTGTCGGTCTTCAGTCCTGCCGGCACAAGGGTTTAACTCACTGTGCCACCAGAGGCTCCTGGCTTTTAGGTGGTTGGGGGGTATGGCCTTGGTACATACTGATTGGGATTTGCATGTCTGAATGCAAGTTAGCAAATAGTTCTGCCACCCCCACATCCATCTGCTAATCCTTAATTCATGATATCATCTTCTGTGCTTCTCCCAAACACCAATCTTCATTACTCACTCTCTCTGCAGTTAGATTTTCCTGTAAAACATCCTCCTAACAATATTGACTCTGCACACTCATGTTTTTAATCCTATTGCAATTCTTGCCAAGTGATCTCATCCCTTTTACTGTTTGCTGCTATTACTGTTCTCCAATTTCCTGTTATCTAAACTAAAAACATAATAGTTAGAATACAGATGGGCAGCTCCTTGGGGTCTGAAAGCTGCATTGGCCTTCCATAGGTTTTGGGGAACCATGCCCTAGTCTATTTGTAAAATCTTTTATGAAATCTTTGGCTCAAAATATGCTCTTCTCCATTCAGTCTGCCACTCTTCTCCCTCCATTGAGGTTTCTTAGACCTATGAGGGCCCTTTTTGCAATAGGAAATCAATTTCTGGCCGACTCGATGTCACAAAAAAAGGCATGTCTTGGGGGTAATCTAGCCTGCTAAAACCACATGATCTGGGTTTACACAGTCATGAGACAGGCTTCTCATGTAAAAGGCCAGGAAAGTTTTTAGAAAGTTGGGTGATCTTTGACTAGAAAGCATCCCTGAGGCCACATTTACCTTTGACTATCACATGTATCATCTTATGCTTCAGCTACCTTTGATTATGTATTTAAGCTCCTTGAAACTGTTTAGATTCTTATTTCTATGGAAGAAATAAAACATGCCCGAGAAGACTCTGATCCAACATGGAAGAATTATTAAGGATTTACAAAGTAGTCATCTCTAATGTTCAGATTCCCAGAAGGCAATATTGCTCATGCTCTTGAGGGTTTTAAAATGTTGCTACTAATGAAGCTGTCTAGTCGAATAAATTAAACATAAACTGATAATAACCTTGTTTATTCCGCCACTGAATATTACCAAAAACATGATTTGAACTAAGTTGTTATAATGCTGTGGGTTAGAATGATTAGCAATATGCACGCGATATTTAGCTGGTTAAATTTGGACTTAAAAATATTGGAAAGTGGTGCTTCACATTCTGTTTTCTAATCCCAGAATTGAAGAGGTCTCTCTGCTTGGGCACCGCATGCAATATTCTACTGAGAAGTGGAAATCTAGAGCAGATGATTTTCCATTCTCTGCTTGAAGAGTTACTACAACAGTTCTGAGGAGTTGGTTCAAAATCTTTGGTACTGTTGTTATTAGTGTGCCGTCAAGTTGACTACAATTTATGGCAACCCTATGAAAGAGAGACCTCCAAAAGCTTGGTTCACCAAGTAATTTGCTCACATCTTTCAAACTCAGATCTGGGCTTCTCTGTTTAGTGTATTTCATTATCCAATGTGAGTTTGCAGTTCGACCCCTGGGGCCTCTTCTCTGAAACAAGCTTAGAAATAATAATAATAATAATTTATTTATTTATTTGTAAGCCACCATATAATCCCCAGGGGGGATTCAGGGCGGCTTCGGGGCAAAAAGGCAACCCCAGTGATACAATGGGTTAAACCCTTGTGCCAGCAGAACTGCTGACCTGAAGGTTGGTAGTTTGAATCCAGAGGGGGATGAGCTCCTGTCTGTCAGCTCCAGCTCCCCATGCGGGGACATGAGAGAAGCCTCCCACAGGATGGTAAAATATCCGGGCGTGCCCTGGGCAACGTCCTTGCAGACAGCCAATTCTCTCACACCAGAAGTGACTTGCATTTTTTCAAGTCCCTCCTGACATGAAAAAAATATATCTTAAAATGCATTGTCCAAACCCAGTACAACGTATGCACAAAAAAGCCACCTGCCCATGCCCTCTAATCATTGGTGTAACTGTTTATTTCTGCTCTTGCACAGATTTTGTTGATCTAAACAATGGCAAGTTCTATGTGGGTGTCTGCGCCTTTGTGAAAGTCCAACTTAAGGTGAATGGAGGGGATGTATCTTTGTGATATTGATTCGAAATAATATGTGCGTAAATGTTTCAACTGTTGCTGCTCGTCAGATAAAAAGATGCTCCATCATTGTTATCAATGCTGTCAGTGGTTGACACATAAAGAATAAGAAAGCCCTTGCTTAAAACATAAGTACTGGTATCTGATTTTCTAAGTGTCAAGTTATACAAATTGCAGTATGTTGGTCTTGCCATTCATATGTTCTGTTTGCCTCCACTTTCCAGTGTGAGGCTCTGACTAAAAGTCAAAATGTGCATCCCTAGCATAATTTTGCAGAATAAATTTATTCCAAATCCCTAAGAATTTCAGAAAACTGAAAAGGCTGCAATGCCCCATTAAGCTTACTTTTACACAAAACAAAAACGAAGAGTAAGGTCATTGAAATGACTTACAGCCAAAGGGCTATGTAGTTGCTCTTACATAGTTTACTCACATCGCAGGATGGGGCATACCATGAAGATGTTGGTTATGGAGTAAGTGAAGGTTTGAAGTCTAAGGCCTTATCACTCGAAAAAGCCAGGAAAGAAGCTGTTACAGATGGACTGAAGAGAGCACTAAAGTAAGTGCTAATTTGTTCATAGCCCATGAGAGCTGTAAGGACAGGGGGCTGTATTCTAAACAACAAACTCTCTCTTTTCCCCAGGTGCTTTGGGAATGCTCTTGGGAACTGCATCCTGGACAAAGATTATTTGCGGTCAGTGAATAAACTTCCCCGTCAGGTGTGTTGCTTTGAGCTCCCAACAGCTGTATAACATAGTTCAGATTTCAGACGGTGTACCTGAGGGACCGCCTCTCCCCATATGTTCCCCAGAGATCCCTGCGATCCGAGGAGCAAAATCTTCTTAGTGTCCCATCCATTCGGACATACCATCTGTCCTCAATCAGGCAAAAAGCTTTCTCGGTGGTGGCGCCGATTTTGTGGAACGCTCTACCTGAAGAAGTCCGAGGAATTAGAGCTGTCCTCCTTCCGAAGAGCGTGCAAGACGGCCCTCTTCCGCCAAGCGTTCTCTTGAGTAAAGCTGGAACACCTCTGCTATCAGTTATTTTAGCTTCAGCTTTTAAGCCAATTGTAGTAGAAAGTAGATTTTAGATTAATCTGTAGTTTTGTTGCTGTGTGGTGCGTTTTTATATTGCTGTAAAGTGCTCCGAGCTTCTAGAAGGAGTGGTCTAGAAATGTGAATTAATAAATAATAAATAAATAATAAATAAACAAACAAACCTACCCTCCTGCAGTGAAAATGGCAAATTCTGCATGGCACACATAGATCATACAAATTACGTAACTTGTTTTCATGACTGTGATGAGTGCTGAGGATGACTAGTAAAACTTCAGGAGGGACATAGATCCTAAAGCTGCAGCATCCTTTTTATTTTCTACCCCATGTTCCGTTCTGTCCAGAAGGCTTCTTAAAGTAATCTATGTAGTCTTTTTAAACATACAGTTAAAATAATGAATCTTTCAGAGACATCATAATATAATCGCATCTTGGAAATTCTTCTGGACTCATCACTGAGCCTGGAACTCCAGACTTCAGTGGTGGCCAGGGGAGCATTCACACAATTAAAACTTGTGCGCCAGCTACGCCCTTGCCTTGAGAAGTTAGACTTGGCCACAGTAATTCACACTATGGTTACATCCCGAATAGACTACTGCAACACGCTGTACGGGGAGCTGCCTTTGAAAACTGATCGGAAGCTACAAATGGTCCAACAAGTGGCAGCCAGACTGCTCACCGGAGCGGCGTACAGGAAGCATACAACTCCCCTGTTATGTCAACTCCACTGGTTGCTAATCTGCTACAGAGCATCATTCAAAGCACTGGCTTTAGCCATCAAAGCTCTAAACGGTTCTGGCCCAACTTACCTATCCGAACGTATCTCCCTCTTTGAACCACCACGGAGTTTTAAGATCATCTAGCAGAGACGAGAGACAGGGCGTTTTCAGTGGTGGCCCCTCGGCTGTGGAACTCCCCGGTGATGATAGATCAGCCCCCTCCCTTCTGACTTTCCACAAGAGAGTGAAAACATGGCTTTGTGACCAAGCCTTTAGGGAACTTGTGCAATAGATAGACTTGGAACAATGTGCAGTGACCATTGGAATGACTCGGATTGCGCTCGTGGATTACGTGCTTAATTCTGAATATATTGTTTTTAAATGTTTTCATTGTTTTAATGTACTTTTAAAATTCTATTTTAATATTTAAGTGTTCATTGTGTTTTAGGGCATCAAATTTGCATGTATGTAAAGCCACCTAGTGCCCCCGGGTAAGAAAGATGGGAAAGAAATGTTGTAAATAAATAAATACCATATTCATTATTTCCTCATTTTTAAGAAGTCCTTTACTCTCCAGTTATCCTTACAAACTGGGTTCTTTTGCATCTGCCTCACCCAAGTGAATCATCACTTAAGCTTCTGCCTTCTGCTATTAACTGCCCACAGCCCATGGAGTTAGTCACTTTTAATTGCTCTGCTATCCATGATGGGTCTTGGATGTCGGATGAAAAACTGCAAGTTACATCAAAAGAACACTTGATTTGATCTCTCAAACTCTCCCAAGAACGTTAAAGGCTTGCAAAAAAAAAAGCCACAAACTCCAAAGACTTCTGTTTTTATTGTCAGAAATCAAGGATGATCCGCAAAGTACATGTTACTGACTGAACATGAGTGAGAAATCCATTAAGTTAACACAAATAAACCTCAATTGCTCAGTTGACAAAGGAAGGGTTAAAAGCCTGATGTGACTAGGCAGATTCTGTCAGGAAAGAAGTTTGTCTGTTATGAGGCTTTGCCAGTCTGTGAAATGATTCTGTTGCATCTTGAATCTCCCTGGCTACTGAACGCCATTTTCCCCATTCCTTTTACTAGATGCCTCCAGATCTTGATTTAAGCAAAGCTAAACGACAAGACTGTGAGCCTGCGGTAGAAAAAGCAAGATATGGTAGCTTCTTGCAAAAGGCAAGCAAAGGCCAAAATCACCTGTCCTCAGCCACCCCTGGCAGTTCCGACCAGTGGAACTCTTCACGAAGCTCAGTCGAACAAGAACAGCAGAACAGGTTCGTGCTCTGGTCAGACTTCAGTTCACATTTTGCATTCCAAGAGTTTGAAAATCAATAGCGTATGTGTTACATTGACACTGCAATTTTCACTCCCTTATTCAAATTCAGTATCCATGGTTTCATCTACCCATGTTCCACCTCCTCCTCTCTCTGGCCTACAGTGCACTTCTATGTTATGCTTCTGGATCAAGTATAATCAAAATACAGGTTTTGCTATTATCCATAGTTAAGTTACTTACTTACTTAGGCAATCCCTCGTAGCTCAAGGATTATTGCCTTCCAGATGTGGTGTATTGACGTTGGGTCCGTAGATGGCTGTGGAGCCCTATTCTTGATCCGCATGTTCTCCCGCAGTGAGGACATGGTTTCCAGGCAGAAGGCGGTCCCAGTCAAGGTTGGCTTGACGTGCCTTTCTCTTGGCACGTTTCTCCCTTTTGCCCTCTATTCGTGCCTCTTTGAATTCTGCACCACTGCTGGTCACAGCTGACCTCGAGTTAGAGTGCTCAAGGGCCAGGGCTTCCCAGTTCTCTGCATCTATGCCAGTTTTTAAGATTGGTTTTAAGCCCATCTTTAAATATTTTTTCCTGTCCACCAACATTATGTTTCCCGTTCTTGAGTTCGGAGTAGAGTAACTGCTTTGGGAGATGGTGATTGGGTATTTGGACAATGTTGGGCATTTGGGCAACTCCACTGTCTTCCCAAGAAATTTGCAGGATTTTTCGGAGATAGCGCTGATGGAATCGTTCCAGGAGTTGCGTATGACGTCTGTAGACAGTCCATGTTTTGCAGGCATATAGCAGGGTTGGGAGGACAATGGCTTTATAAACAAGCACCTTGGTATTTCTATGGATGTCCCAGTCCTCAAACACTCTCTGCTTCATTTGGACAAATGCTGCACTTGCAGAGCTCAGGCGGTGTTGTGTTTCAGTGTCAATGTTGATTTTTTGTGGAGAGGTGGCTGTCAAGGTAGTGGAAATGGTCAACATTTTCTAATGTTACACCATTAAGCTGTATTTTCTGGCATTGCAGAGGGATTGGCTGGTTCTGCTGGAAGAGCACTTTGGTTTTCTCGATGTTCAATGAGAGGTTGAGCTTCTCGTATGCTTCTGCAAAGGTGTTTAGAGTTGCTTGTAGGTCTTCTGAATGCGCACAGATGATGCTGTCATTAGCATATAAGAGAGAATATAAGGAGAAATTCAATATATAATTTTAAATACATTTCAAGACCTCATGTGAATACCTGAAACTATGGATAATAATGGCTGCTTCTGTTATTATCCATAGTTTCAGGTATCCACATGCGGTCTTAAAATGTATTTAGGGTCTTGAAATGTATTTTAAAATGATATAGTGAATTTCGCCTTATATTTTCTGAATATATTATATTTATATGCCCCCTTTTCTCTCTTAAGAGTATATATATAAACTAGCTGTACCCGGCACGCGTTGCTGTGCCCTTTTTAGGAGATGCGAGAAAGTTCAATCATCCACGGTGTACCCTCCTCTAAACTGCAGTTGGATGGAGTGTGGGTCATGGGGGGCATGGTGTGCCAAGTTGGGTCTTTATTGGTCTTGGTTCTGGGCCACAGTGGTCTGTGGGGAATGATGGGTTTTGAAGTACTACAAATCCCGTTTTCCATGGTGGTACTTCAAGTCCCATCATGCATGGTCGGGGCTCTGTGTGCCAAGGTAGGTTACTGTAAATTCAGGCCATACGCAATGTCCCATGAGCTGAGGCCTAGTTAGGAACAGCAAGTTAATGAAGCTTTACTGTCAATTCAGGCCATACACAATGTCCAATGAGCTGAGGCCTAGTCGGGAGAATCAAGTTAATGAAGCCTTACTGTCAATTCAGAGCGTAAACAGCTTCCCAGTAAGTGAGGGCTAGTTAGGGAAATCAAGTTAATGAAGTCTTACTGTCAATTTAGAGCGTAAACAGCTTCCCAGTAAGTAAGGGCTAGTTAGGGAAATCAAGTTAATGAAGCCTTACTGTCAATTTTGGGCGTGGTCTGATTTTTTGGGGTGTAAATTTTAGGTTGGAAGTGATTTGGGTGTTTGTATTGGGGATTGGCTCAGGCCTTTTCCTTATTCTGTTTTGGCAGTTTATTATGGATCGGAATTTTCATGTTGGCTGGCCAGTGCAGCAGTTATGCAAATCCGCCCTTATTGGCAGCCAATCATGTTGTTCAGAATGTAGAGGCTTGGTGAGTCTTTGGCTGCCCCGGAGGATGCTGGTAAATGTAGTTTTATTTTTATTCGTTGTTTTGGGGGCCTTTTAGGTTTTTGGGGGGGAAGTTTCTTTGCTACAAACGTACCTTGCTTGAGGCCTATTTCTGTTGGCAAGTATTGTGTTTCTGCGTTGTATGGTTTCTTTGTTTGAGGTATACATCACATGACGTGAACCCATTTATATAATAGATATATATCCTAACAATATGTCTTTCTGTTACACTAAATATATAATATATATATATACCCAGCAAAGAAAGGAAGTAGATCCACTGGCTGGTTTGCTCCTGCCACTTCCCCTGACTGGCGGAAAAAAGATAACCATCACCAAGGGGATCAATGCATAACCTGATCAGTCTTTTGCTTGCCTTTCCTTTTCTTGGAATGTTTCTTATTCTTACAATATCCGACCTCTTTAGGGATTGCTGCCCCCAAAATGTCTTTTTCCTCCTTGTCAGTGCAAATGGGAGGAGCAACCCATCTAGAGGATGTTAATTCATTATCTGCTGCGGGAAACATGAACCTTCGTTAAGGCCAACATGTCTTTCTGAATTATGAAAACAGTTCGTTTTGTTCCAAAAACTGGAACCTTCATTCCATGCGTTCTCCTGCTTTGCCAAAAAAAAAATGCCCCCAAGTGCTAGACCTGTTTACTCATCACTTGGGAAGCAGGTGGTTTATTAGAACAAAATTCAGTTGGACACCAGCTACTACTACTTTCCTTGAGCCTGAGAATAAGCAAGGCATATTGGCAACCAATTGTACTTTGAGTGAAATTCACCATTAGAACCCCCTCTCAAAGAACTCCATTAGCCACTTAGAGACTCGATCATTATACAGTAAACATTTTTATCCAAACAAGATGCTGAACCTTTTTAAGGAGGGGATTCAGCACCTTGGATATCCTATTGAGGTCTGCCATAAAACCCAAAGCAGATGCACTATTTCCCTGATATGGATGTCACTGAAGTGTGTGACAATATTGGTAAAATCTTATCGGCTTATGTTTTTTCATAGCGAGGCCTCACTGGCTTTGGAAGGTGATGCAACTTACCAGCGGAAATTACGGCAGAAGCAACTTCAGCAGCAGTTCAGACAAGAGATGCTGAAAAAACAGCAAATTCAGTCAGATACTTCAGCTTGCAAAGCTACAGATCTAGGTAAAATATTAATAAGAATCTGCAATTGGTGTAATATCATAAGCTCAGAATGGCAGACTGATCCTTCCTCCTGTTTTAAGTATGTCATTGTATGTCATGCGCTTTGGGCCTGCTCACTACACACACATTCTTTCCAAAGAGAATGCATGTGTGACGAACAGGCCCAAAGTGCCCGCGCCTGCCAAGGCCTTCAGCCGAGCGCCAAGTATGCACTCTCTTTGGAAAGAGAGTGTGTGCATGTGTGGCAAGCAGGCCTAAAGTGCCCATGCCTGCTAGGGCCTGCAGCCAAGCACCGAAAATCAGGCAACCAAAAGGTTACCATTCCCACTTTCCTTTCGTTTCACCGATATTTCCGTACCAGAGGGGATGTACTATTTCATGTCTTCCGAATGAACTTTAAACACAAATGAAAAGGATGAAACGGTAAATGAGCCCATGACTAATATATACATACGTAAGAAATGAAAAAACACAAGCTTATATTGCAGTATAGCCTTTGTCCAAAAAGAGGGGCTCCTATTAAGCATCAAAGACAGCCATCCTATCCTTTTGAATTAGCACTGTGTTCCGTTTTTCTTCTGAAACTGTCATTCATTTCATATTTTAGCATGATCAATCATCACCTCTTACTTGGTGTTCCGCTGCAGGCCCCAGCTCAGCGCCCCACGCCTGCCAGGGCCTGCAGCTGAACGCCTGGTAAGAGGCACTTGGTGTTTGACTGCAGGCCCTGGCAGGCGCAGGTGTTTTGGGCCTGCTCGCCACACACAAGTATGTTTGTGGCGAGCAGGCCCAAAGCGCCCTCGTCTGCCAGGACCTGGAGCCAAGCACTGAGTTCCTCTTATTTGGCGCTTGGCTGCAGGCCCTGGCTGGCGCAGGCTCTTTGGGCCTGCTTGCCACACACAAACACACATATTTTCCAAGGAGAGTGCGTGTGGCAAGCAGGCCCAAAGCGCCTGCCCCTGCCAGGGCTTGTCCTGCAGCCCTAGAACTGAGGGGAAGAGGGGTGAGGAAAGCCCATGCATTGCCACCAGTGGGATGAAAATGCTCATTTGGAAAGGTATCTGTTTTTGAGAGAGGCGCTCAAAATCTAAAACGGGGCCTTACTAATGAAACAAACAGAAATTGATAGTGATTTTATACAAATGCATAGGACTAGTATATATGCTTCCTAATAGACCATCAAATTTGAAGCTGCCAGATTTGATTAAGCAGTGCATTAATTCATTATGCTGCAGATTTTTTTAATCAAACATTAAAAATGGATGTTTTTTGCCAATAAAGGTGCAGAATATTTTGTAATTTATTATTTTTAAAATTATTTACCATATTTATACCCTACCCTTCTCACTCCGAAGAGGACTCAGGTCGGCCTTAGAATAGGCAGCAATTTGATACCATACACACATATTAAAATAAACAATTCCAATTAAAACCAAACAATTAAAACATAAATTATTAAACACCAATTAAAATCACTGAATCTATTAAATTGCAACCTTTCTTTCAAGCAATGGGCAGTACCTTTTGTTTGTTACTCAGCAAGCAGTTTAGCTGATTAATAAACCAATAATCTCTAGACAATCCCCAAAATTGTCTTTTGGAAAAATTGAAGTCTCAACCAAATTGATGAATAAGATATTTTGCAGCATTAATAAACCATACTGGTTAGATATAAGAATTCAAATAGATTATACATGGTTTTTTTCTGGTTTGGAAATAATTGTAGCCTGAAAGACTCAAACCAACAGGAACAACTCATCTGTATGTATTGGGGGAATGAAGAGAACAACTGGTGAAGAAATCTGGACCTAGAGCATTATTTACCTTTTCAATCTGCCTAGCTGAAAAACTTCCACAGCTCAACTATTGGTTATATTAATTCTGCTAATGGTTCATCTCCAGATTTGAAAGTAAATTTGTCTGTCAATAATCTAACTCCAGAAAAGTTGTTAGTATTACCTGTATCAGCTCTAGTATCCTCTTTTTATCTCTTTCCAGAAGAATGCAGTCTCCCTGCGATGAAACACGCCAATTCAGCCCAACTGGAGCCTTCTGTAGCAGAAGAGTTCCTTGCAGGTGAGTGAAGATATTGTGTGCTGGCTACTTTGCCTTTCTAAAATGTGTGAAGGTCAGCTAATGGAATGCTTATGAATCAAATGTAAAGTGCTCCTTTTCTCTGGTTTGTTGTTACACAACTATTTTTCTGGTGAATAAGAATTGTTGCAAGTACGTCAGCTGAGTGGGGGGCATTCAGGAAGACTATAAGGGATGAAACAGTGGGCCCATGCGTTCATCTTGTTGTGGAATACCTCCGATTTTATTTTAATGTGTATGTTTGCTACAAGAATGTCTAGCCTTATCCTGGTTGTACCTGTCTTACAATTTGGTCCTAATAGTAATCAGACTTGAATGGTCAGTAGTTGAGCCATCACTACTAATGTTCAACTTATTTCAGATGACCCTGAACTCTGGGATTTGCCTTTGGAGGCTGCCGATCTCAACGTTACCAATCGTAATGCGGGACCTGTGCAAACCCGTTCCTCGGGCACGCCTCTTGGACAGCATCAAATGATGACTCGCAGTAGGACCCCGCAAAGACCAAACCAGCAGAAACCCTGGGCACAACTTGCACTGTCGCATGTCTCCACAAGCCCTAAGCCTCACTTACCAGGTACATTACTGTATATAAGAAATACAGAAGCAAGTGGATCTAGCTACAAAACTGGTGGCAGAGGAGCAAATTATACTTTCCATTATTTAGTCTAATAAAGAATGTGGAAGCTGGAAAGATGGTTATGCATAAAGCTTTTATATGTTACTGCTCTCACATAGACAGTCCTAAGGCAATGGTTGTCAAAAGTATGTGCTCTAGTGGTTTTGGACTTCAGCTCCCAGAAGGACATCCATCTTGGGCTATGCTAAAATTATGGGATGTGAGATCCAAAACCACTTGGAGTATCACTGCTTTAAGTGTCTTCAGGTCTTCTGGAACACAGAGGTGGAAAACCTCAGGTCTTTTCTACTACTTTCACTTCATCACCTTCAAATTCAGTGAAACATACATACATACAACTAAGTAGTCTTGAATGTTTATGATGTTCAAGCTGAACTCTCAGGAAAGAATAAAAATCATATAATTGCTTGCTTCACTTTGTTGCAGATAGAAAGCAAAAATAGGCAAACTCTCTTAATGTGTCTTTTAAAAATAAGTGTTAAACTATTATTTCTCTTTCAGCCGAGTGCAGTCCATACAGGAAAGGCCAGGGTATGAAGAAGAGAAGACTGGAGTGCACATAACATGAAATGCTTAGTTATCATCTCTCCAGATTTTATTCCAGAAACAATTTGGTTGGATAGTTTCAGAGTTGAGAATATTCTCCACATTTTAGTATGCCCAGAACTAAATGAGGAAAGATGTTGTGTATAGCTTTGCAATTACTTAACTGAAAGCTGGAAGTTATCAACTCTGATCACATTCCATTAAGACAGTGATGCAACTCTATATCCAAATACAAAAATGTACAAGCGTCCTTTTCTAAATTTAAAAGCATTACTTTTAACAAGGACAGATGATATATACAAATAGACTAACAAGTGCTCAGTTGGATAAAGTTGCCAACTAGTTGAATGAATCTGACTCATAACATTTTAACAGTAACATTTTAAAAATACTGGTGAACCTTTTGTAGAATAAAACTTTTTAAGTATTTGCCAATCAGCTATAACAGGCTATTGATTTTACTGACTACCCTGTATAAACAGGCCTAAAGGTTTTGTTTATGAATTTCTGTGTACGTGTGTATTTTCAATCTTAAACGAAGGTCCTAGGTTTAAAAAGTCTATGCATTAAAACTGAAGGCACATGCAGTCTCTCAGTTTACTATGTGCTTATCTGATTCTCTTTCAAATAAAGACAAATCATGGAGCCTTCTGATCTAGCTATGAAAGTTTGTTAAACCAATTCTTGAAGCTGATAGAAGTATCTTCTAATATCTTAAGTACGGTATGAAATCTTAGTATTGTCTGCCTTGGTATAGACAGTTCAGATGGAATATATTTCGCAATCTAAATGTTAAAGAGCTTTAGATGTGAGCTAGTGCTGCTACTTCTGTAGAACAGGGAAAGGAGCAGGAAAGATCAAACAAATCTTTGTGCCATCTTTGTAGGAGACTAGAGTTGTGCACCTAAGCATTCTCATTTTCCAACCCAGATGCAGAAGGACAGTGCTTTCCTTAAAATTAGTTCACCCCTCAAGAAATAATACCTTCATTAGATTTAAACCATTTTATGCTCATATTAACTAAGCAATTTCCCCCTGAACAATCCTAAGAATTACATTCCTAAAAATTTCCTAGAATACCACTAATCTTCCTTACAGAACTGCTGTTCCTAGGTTGTCCTTTAAAAAAGGTAAATGTGTACCTGTTTTCTATGAAGCAGCTACAGAAATGGTGTAAACATTAAGATTTAAATCTATCAGCTCTAAAGAAACTGCTTCCTTATTCACACCTCATCTGTAAAATGTGATTGCTAATAGCTTGATCAGTCTGTGGAAAAAATCCCATTACTTTTATCTGTCAAATCCCTATCAAAAAAACATCTATAGAGCATGCATTTTAGAGACTTCTCAAAGAAGGCAGTTGTGCTCATCTTTAGAAGATAAGCTTCTGTAACTAGTTGATAGTGTTACTTCCCCCCTTTGCCCCCAAATGGTATCAAGGTAGCTTACAGCAACACTGAAGAAAAATCAGTTAAAATATAAATGAAAGGCCATGAATTTAGAAAATGCAAAACCCAAAGGATTACAAAGTTATTTCTTTTAAAGATGAGTTTGGTTTCAAAATTCTGCCAGGGAGTGTCAGAACCTGGAAGCTCTTGGAATTAAGACACGCTGACAATGAATATCACTGGAAACAAAGTTTAATTTCCGTCTTGTCAGCATTCAAGAAAGTCAGTTCTAACTAGCCTTCTATTGTCTCTGGTATATACCTAGAAACTAATCCCCACCCACTGGTTGGCATTCTACCCATCTATACTTTTGTTTCCCACAGCACTTCCAGATGTTCTTATCTATGTAACATTCCCCAATTTCTTCCCACCCACCCCCCTCCCCAGTCATGGCTTCTCTTGATGTCAGGACACCCTGGGTAGCCTTTTCCCACGGGTGAATTGGGCATCCTGACAGGGAAGACTTAGCCTGCTCACTGAAAGTATCAACCTGCCCTCCTTTGCAAATTTCCCAAATTTGGAAGTAGATCCGGAGAAAAGAGTCTCCTCCATTGCCAGTTAACATGCCTCTCAGAGTGACTGTCTGAGCAAACTCAGCACCTTCTGAAGAAGTCCTTTTGTGGCCAGATGATACAACCTTCAAAGTCCAAAGCCTGAGGGGCTCACCGGATTCAAGCACAGGCAGAAATACTGCCCCATCGAAGTCTGAAAAGTAAACTCAGTTCATAAGGGACTAAAGAACTGGGGTTTTCCCCCCAATCTCTGGTGGCCTAGCTGTATCCCGGAAATTAACTGATACAAAGCAAATTGAACAATTTATTTACACCCAATATTATGTTGTACTGTGTACTACACTAAATAAAAACAGTACAAGAAATATCTCATCCTAAAATACCCTGGTACAAGCTAGAAATACTGTCAAACAGCAGCATCAAAGCAAGCCAGGGAGCAGAAAGGACATGTTCAGTGCTTGGGGAGGCTAGTCTAAGCAAACTACATCTATTTGGTAGTGTTCTGGTTGTCACACTATGTGTTTTCTCAACCCAAATAATTATTACATGATCAAAAAAATGAGTAGGAAGTGGCAAATTAGCTGGTACTATGGAACATTGAAGCAAATGGCAGATTTTCGTGAAGCTCGAAGGAGTGGATTGACAATAAATTGGATAGAATAGGATGGAACATTAAAGCTTAACTGAATCTGTCCATTCGATAAGAGCTTCAATCCAGAGTTGGCTTCCATGACGTTTAGAGGAAGCATGGTAATTGATTCATCTTCCTGGAACAAAATAGGAAATGGCCAGCATGGAGAAGAATTTTATTTAAACAAAATCCCCCTTTCTGCACATCGATTGAATCAGAGACTTCCGCAGTTGGACTGTCATGGTTCAGTTCAATTCCTGGCTTTTATATGCTATGTGCACCAACCTTTAGAATTATTATTATCTATCTGGACCTTCCAATAAAAGATACAGGTAGTTTGTGTATTATTCCAAAGTATAGGGGGGAAATATAGGATCTAGTATTTAAGACAATTTTCTGATTCTTTGACCACTGCCATTTCAAATAGCCATTTTCTAGCCATTATCAATCTGTTATTTGAGGTTCAGACCTTGCTAAAAAAAATCAAAGGTGTGCCTAAACTCTCCAATAATACTGTTTATTGACTGTTGATGGGAGACACCTGCAGTCTCCAGCGAGCTCAAATGGCAGCCACTTGACAGTAAAGCTTCAGGGCACAGAATGAAGAAAAGCCAACTGAAAATGAGAAACCACAGCTCAACAAAAGCAGGTTTGGTTTATTTGAATGATTTCATTAAATATCTACAAAGAAGGTAACAAACGGCAGCACAAAGCGCAATCATACAGGAAGCGCAATGCCTGGATTTAGTGCAAAACATACCATTAACTACGGCCAGGGAAGCCCAAGGTTTGAATTCATTTTATTTATTTGTTTTTACAGTGTACATTGTTAAATAATGTAAAGAAAACATCTGTAATTCAGAAACAGATCTTGTGGAAAAAGGTACTCAAAAGTGTAATATTAACACAAAATAATTTAACAGTTCAGTAGCATTAGTTCATTCTTCTAGACTTCAGTTATTTCATCCACAGGAGGGAAATCAACGTTAAATAAAACCAGCACTTTTCAGTGAAATCCTGACCTCAAACATATTAAACCAAAATACCACCCTTGTGCAACACTCAGTTGACTAGTTCCTCTATCACAAAGTGGCATCTCTCTCATCTCTGCTCTTTTGCACTTCCTGCACATCAGCCTCAACTCCTGTTGCTGCCTTCAGGATTCTTAGCCGCAGACTAGACAGCACAACTTTCCCAATTTTCCCCCCTGCAGGAAGCCTTTGGCTCATATTTGCCCATCCTAATTGTGCACACTTTTTCCCTTTTCTTTAAGTCTGGTAACTTGTTGAAACCCAGCACCTCAGTTTTTCAGCCACCATGTCCAATCTATCTTCTTAACAAAGCCACTGTAAGCTTCAACTTGAGGTGAATGGATGGAAAGAAAGATCTGTGCATATGTTTGAGGGAAGAGTGAAACCAAGTACAGAAAGAACAAACTCCCTGCTAACTTTAGAGAAACGTCAAGGGCAGGTTAAAGGGGGGAGGGAGACACCTCTCCTTAGTATACAAGTTTCTAGACCAGCAGTAGAGCTGTTCCCAAATACAAAGTAGAAGTACTTTGACCCTTCACAGCCTGCTGCAGCAATACAGATAATACTAGTTGGTTGCAGTATTTCATTTGAACAAGGAATTAAGTATATTAAGGTAGAAAGAGGAAGGCGAGCGGAAAGTAGGAGATATAGTACACCTACCAGAAGGCAACACAGTTAGTTACAGTCATGGTACCAGTTTTAAGTTCTTTACACATAGAACAAAAACAAGTTGGTTTTTGATAGTGGCTGTTTCAAGTGTATCCATCCTTGGCAATTAATGCTGCGCCAGGAAGATTTGCTCCTGGCCTTTCTGGATTAAATGGGGGAGGGGGGGCAGATCCCAGCAGACACGATCCCTCGCTAGAGTGATAGCTCTAAGCCCTTAACAAACTGCCCTTACAAAAAACCTTTATCACTTTAAAATCAGTCCACCCATAGGAGCTACCCTTCCAAAGATTTCTCTTCCTCCTCATTTCCTCTGTTTCTATACAGCCCAGCTCTTACTCTGCTCATTGTATTTACTCATTTCGGCACCTTCACATTAATCCATCTTTGCTGCTGTGTCAACAGCACTGGTTCCCCTCGAGTCTATAGCTTTGCTTTTTTCAACATACAGCTGCAGGAGCTCCCCCTCCAACTCCAGCTCTAGACACTATTACAGTAATAAACATCCAATGTGTTACGACTTTGGTCTTCCAGTGACTATGTTCAAATAACTTCCCTTTCCTCTGCCTTTCCCTCTGCCTGTCTAAAGTCTGCTGGGAAGGTGATGCTAACTGCAGAAGCAATAAAAGTCCAAGGCACTAAAATATCCAGCAAGCATACTGGGAGAACAGACAAGTATTCAAGTACATTAATTTATACAATTATACATTCACATTTATCTAATACAATGAAAATAAAAAGGAAAAAAGTTAAAGTGTCTCCAATACGTATCAGGATATAGCTAGCTTTTTCCCCATTTTTTTCCTTTTTAACTGTTTAACCCTCTATAATCCACTCATTTTTTAAACTACTGTTGTCCAACAACATTTATATATCACAGTGTTTCCACATCAAAACTGATGGTGAGTACATGTCCGCAGGGAACTTTTAAAAATTTATCTTCTAAACAATTTAAATTGCTCTAATGCTGCAGTCAAAGCTGTTAATATCTTTTACTTAAAGCAGTAATGACCTATCTCAAAGCATGGGCTGTGCCCCATCAGCGCAGGATCTTCGACGTGATGGCTTGAAGGAAAGGGCAGACAAAATGGTTCAATTTCTCAGAGTTAAAAAAACAAAACATCAAACTAAAGATTCATGCTGGAATGAACAATAATTCTCCCATCTTAACCCGTGCGTATTTGGCCTCTGGAGCCAAATTAATTTTACAGCACGAAGCCATTGGCTTGCATGGTGATTTCCATCTCTACACATTCTGCCACACAAAAGAATGAAAGGAAGCATCATGGAAGATCCTGATCACCCTTGTCCCCATCTTCAGAATAGAGGGCTTCTCCTTGCTGAGAGAATAGAGCAACCGTTACGAGGGAGAAATTCACCCCCTCTGGACACCAGGAGTCTCTTCACTGCAGGCCAGTAGTTGATTCAAGGCCCCATCTCCCCCCACCCCACCCCCAAGGTCTACCCAGCAGTGTGCCTGGGTCTCATTAAGTGGTCCGCAGATTAGAGCCGGGGGGGTTACTAATAGATTTCTGCAAATTGCTGATGTTGAAGTTTTGCAATGAGGCAGCTGCTACAGGCTGGAATTGGCCTAAAGGCGGCTGTGCTGGACCACCTGTCCCACTCCAGGGAGGTACAAAGGGCACTGTTGGGTAACCATACGGCTGAGGGGGGCACATAGCTTTTGTGAAGTGACCTAAAGAGGTAGCAGATGATGCAGAGATTGGTGTAGCACCAAGGGAGGACGTCATCGAGATGCAGAGCTGGCTTGGTGCAGAAAACTTTCTTGCCATTCCTGGGCCCTAAAACAGAAACCCAACCCAAGGGTCAATTATTTGAGAAATATTCCTACATTTTCAACAGTATGATCTAGTTAAAATTCTCCATTAAAACCTTGGCAGATTACTCAAATTAACATTACACTGAAAGTCAATGCTATCAGAGCATTCACTCAGACCAAAAACCTACCTCATAGTTGCCATGTCCCTTGCCTGCTTTCTTGCCAGAGAGGTTCATAGCATCACGGGCCCAGTTATCCACCAACTTGTGCAGGTCATCTGTAAAGGTCCCTTTCCGGCTAGAGGCAGGAGGCTGAGATTGAGGTGCCTGGCTGTTCACTGTACCCCCAACTGTATTTGTACTGCTGGTCCCTAAAAAAGCAAAGGAACGATTACCATTTAACTTGATGGATTATAATTTCATAAGGGCCACCAAAGCTATAGTTAAAATGGAAAACAAGAAAGACAAGAAAGAGCCAGAGTTTTAAGAGCCATGCACATGAGTTCTATAATTCAGCACTAAGACATAATGAGGAGGAAGGGTTCTAGGGCTCAGCTAGCAATTTCTCTGCTATGAGGTTAATTATATAACTGCTTGTTATTTTTTCCAGATCAGTGGGTAGGCCACAAATTAGCCCTTTTCTACTACAGGGTGAATTAGATTTTGGCATTAATGACTAGGCCACGATAGTTTCCTCTATATTGTCAACATGTGCCTATTATACTGAATTAACACCACTACTAACCCTGCCGACTCACTAAAATAACATACAGTAGCAGTATGGACTGCAGCTCTGTTCTGCAGATGGAATATATAAAGTGGATGAACTCATTATTGGAAATGGGCATTCATACTACTAGCAGAAACCACCTGGGAGGATGCACCAAGAACCTGACAGCCTAATACCCAAACACAGGAAAACCAATGATGACTGGCAACCAATCTTTAATGCATCAAACTCAGGTGGTGGCTTCCAGGGAAACCTGCACATCTGGTTCCTAATTTTTGAGAAATGCTTCCATTCCCAGTACAGTATACGTATAGAGCTTGGTGGAATCAAATATTAAGAATGAAAGAAAGCACAACATTTATCAATATTCTGGTCTGATAACTATTCAGTGGCAAATCAGTAATGGAATGATGTGAAAAACAGGATTTGCTTTTCCATCATTGATTACTCATGAAGCAGCAACCTAAATACAAGGGTTTAAGAGTGCTGAGAATCACAAAACAAATATTGAGTACTATGACAACTTTACCCAACACTTCCAGAAAATGAGGTGAAATCAACTGGCTATATAGAAATCCCAGCCAAGGAAATGTCTGAAGTACAATTCAAATACTGTTTTGTAGAAGAATAAACCTGAATCCAGTGAATAACTACCCCTTTCAGTACAAGGGGAGAAAAGGTATGTGCATCCATATCAAGAGCAACTTAAGGCATCCAGTTAAACAGCACATTAACTTCACCTAACTAGTTCCCCAAGACGGGACCGGAAAACATAACAGTGTCAAATCTTACAGAAGAGTTACAGGAAGAGACCAATAATTACTCCTTGCGCAAGACTAAATGTGTAAGTTCTGGCAATTCTTCCTTACCACTTAGGGACTTGTAATTACCGTATAAGGAAAGCCACTGATCCTTGCAACTGAACTTTGGACCCTGCTTCTGGGGGAAGAAATGGCCTCCCTAAATCCAATCCTTCTTAGTTCCAGCAACTGAGCAAGGTGAGATTGCACTGTGAAAAGACTTACAAGCAGGTAATGCTAGCTAAGGTGTTGAAAGAGGCAGCTTTCTGTCCAAAGCTGAACTAAAAAGAGGGAAGTGATGCATATCCACATGCAGGAGAGGTGAAGGAGGAAGAGTGGTCCTGTCCAGGTGAAGGAGGAATGCAGAGTGAAACAGTAGTAATACTATAATTACACATCATGTGCAAAGTAAACTCTTTACAATGCAAAAGGATTCCCCCATGTGGCACGAGAGGGACTAGAACACAGACATGTGCCTACTGATAAGGGAGCAGTCAGAGGAATAACCAGTACAAATAACAGGCAATATAGTGAGGGAAAGAAAAAAAATAGCTTGACACAAGGTACCAACAGGTGTAATCAGTATATTCTGCTGCCAACAGTCTCATGCAGGGATTCAGCACATACCCTTCAGTCCTTTCCTGATGGCCAGAATCTACATGACTGCTCCGCAATATAGTGCCCAGACAGTGAACATTTCAAACACAACTTGTTACTATAGGCTAACTCAAAATGTGGAAGGGAATTAATCCTTAAATGTGAGCTAGGATCTCACAATGCAATTCAACTTTGTTTTGCTAGCAGTTTGTAATATACCATATTTTCTCAGCCTATTTTCATGCTATTAAGCTAAGAAGGATTGTGATATTAAATATGAGTGTACCGAAAAGCTCCTACTTCTGGTCTGTAAGATGCCAAATCTCAGACATTCAAGATACTGAACCAGCCATCAAGAAGAGACTGACGAACACTTATATCAGTGATAATGGAAAATAACCTCCCTCCAATCTTGCTCAGTCACAGCAAACATTACGGAATCTTATTTTGGCTATTCATAACAATGGACAAAAGCAGAGGCTCCTCCCTCAGCCTGCAGACCATAAAGTTGCATCAGATTTCCTGAGCATCCTACCCCTTTTCACATGTGAATTCGGTTCACTCCATTTGTTCTTGTATCCACATCAATGAGTCCCCGCCCCCCCCCCCCTCACACTGCTGGCACACTGTGAGGGCACTGGGGCAAGTGCTCTGTTTGTAAGATATGGAATTCTCTACAACTGGACCAGTGCTTCAGTTATGCCCCTTTCAACATGGTCAGTGCAAACAAAGCATGACAAGATATTTTTGCGTTCCAATCAAAGATGCTGCAATTACTGGTGCTAATTTATACACGCTTCAGCGTCACTGTTCATAGTAGGCAAGGAGTACACAGTGTGGCTGAAGACTAAAATAAGCCTTTCCAGTGAGGAACAATAGTCATGAGGTGGCCAAGTCTCTTGCCAGATTAGTCCAGAAAAACCAATTAGAAAGGGCAGACAAAAACACACAAGACAGATGCTGTGCTCAAGAGAGATTCAGGGAGGTTAAACTTCAGGGATCAGAGGAAAACTCAAACATTGCAGCTTGGCAGTCAGAGTTCAGAAATAACCAAAATGCAATAATTACTACAGAGCTGGTTGCAAGGGCAGACTTTTTTCACCATCTTCCCTGAAGCACAAAGAGAAAGCAATTTGTTAAACAGTGAGAAACATTTAGTGTCAAGCAAAGAGAACAAAAAGCCTGATGAGAAAAAGAGGAGAATACAACAGCACACTGTCACTTGGTGACACTGTTCACCTCTTTAGAGAGGTCTTCCACAATACAAATTACACACAAAGGTGACATTTAACTAGTGGAAGTGTGTTAATCACATTTAGTTGCATAATTTTTACAGCTTCTATATAATATCTTCTAAAATGTGCAGAGACTAGAATTGTGGCTTTGTTATTTAACAAATAACAAATAGGTAAATGAATCAGTTTGGGTTACGTCTCTCAAACACTTCCAGTTTTGAAATCTGCAAATTGGGAATGAAAGTAAAAGCAAACCTGAGCACTGGACTAAATTCTTAATTTTTTTCTCCTATTGATCTGATAACTATTTTTATATACAAAAGGAATGTCACAAAAACCCTCAAAACAAAGCCTAAAAGGCTATTTTGGTGTCATGAAATAAATTCAGTTCATGTTGCAATGGTTGAAAAGATGTCATCCTTCAGAGCACCTCTCTATTTCCTGGAACGTCGGTGCCACCTATTGAATCTTTTCCACTTTTTCTCCAACTACACAGACAAATAATCTAGTTTTTTGTCCAGCTTCTTAACTTCTAACAGGGACCTTCCTCTTCCTCATTTCAGAATGGATGGTGGGAGGTTAGGTCAAAGACTGAGATAAATTAAAACAAATTGTACACAAATTGAGGATAAAGCCAAGTTGTGCTTTTTATTAGCATCACCCACATTCACAAGACAGCTGCAAAAAATTGATAGGCAAGGGTAGATGGCACGAGCCTAAACCCAACAGTTGGAGAGACCACTGAAATAGATGGGACTTGTGTTAGTTGTGACTAATAAGTCCTGTCACTTTCAAGAGATCTAACTTTACACAATAAGACCGTGAGGTTTATCCCACTTCATTTGCCAGTACCATGAGGCTCCCAAATACCACTTTATGTCTTCTTCCTCATGATGCTTAGTCCATAAAGGTAACTTCTCATAATGTCATAAGGAGTCAATTTTAAAAACTAGAACAAATGCACACTGTGAATTAGTTACATCCTTGCCAACCACTGAAAATCCTTCAAGATCTAAATTAAGGCTTACGTGTTCTCTCTTGATTTATTATAATCTGTTATTTTCTAACAGCGATTTAGCATTTCCTTAGCCCTGGATAGGAACCCTCGGTGGCGCAGTGGGCTAAACCACTGAGCTGCTAAACTTGTTGACCAAAAAATCACAGGTTTGAATCCGGGGAGCGGTGTGAGCTTCCGCTGTCAGCCCAGCTTCTGTCAACCTAGCAGTTCAAAAACATGCAAATATGAGTAGATCAATGGGTACCACTCCGGCGGGAAGGTAACGGCACTCCACGAAATCATGCTGGTGACATGACCTTGGAGGTGTCTATGGACAACGCCAGCTCTTCGGTAGAAATAGAGATGAGCACCAACCCCCAGAGTCAGACACGACTGGACTTAATGTCAGGGGAAAACATTTACCTTTACCTAGCTCTGGGTGTATCACTATTGCCTTCATAATTTTCAGCCTGAACCTTCAACTACATTATTATTAACAAGCCTGAGATGGGGAGGAATTGCACAGTCTTCAGATTATAATTTGGATGGGATTTTGATTGCTTTTTTTCTTTGTTTTGCAGATCTGTATGGATAGTCATATTATGTTTGATACATTTAATCAATAAAGTAAATGTATGCTATTAGTATTATAATTGCTTCAAGCAACTGAAAAATAAATCAAGTGAAAACAAAGTGGTGAAAAATCCAGCTAATTAAAAAAACAAAACAAAAACCCAATTCCCTGAACTCAAATGTGATCATCTCATGATTCCCACTGTAGCTACCATGCAGCAATCTCTGAGAAATCGCTGCTTTACTGGCTGCAAACACAGAATATTCCTAGCTTGGAGGAGCTGCTGCTCAGTATGCCTTTATCAACAGGGCATGTGGGGACCTTGTTTATATTGCAAGTATGGGAGGAGGAATTAAATCTAGAATCATCCCTAAGAACCCCACTTACTTTATTTAATTTGTGTATTTGGTTTGAATCTTTACTTAGATGTGTGATCGTTCTTGAAATTCTTTAGCTCAGAAGCATGAGATATGGCTCTAGAAAGTGAAACCTGTGTTATACACCATAAGAATGGTGTGCCAAGCAGCACATGAGGTGCTGCATGAGAAGTATTTATACTGAAAAGATCTTAGTCCCATTTATTATGGAATCTTTCTTCCAAATCATAGAAGTGGGAAAGATCCACACTATCAATACTATCTTCTAATTCATGGTCTCATAAATCACTCCTATAGCAAACACTACAACATGGAACATCTGCTCCTGAACATATTTATGCAACTCATGAGTTAACATAAATAACTCCTCCTCAGGTTTCCGTTTTAGCCATTGGGGGAGGAATAGTAAATGAAATGTGGGAGGAACACACAAGCAAAGCTACCCATTTTCTGCTTTAAGATTAATATATATGGTAGAATGCACAAAGTCCAAAAAGGCATTAGCCATATCCTTTTCTGGGCTGATTACCATCCTGATTTAAAGTACACCTATGGAAAATGAGGTGTCATATTTCTGCCATAACAATGATATCTCACAGCACACACATTTCTCAACCTAACTAAACTGCTGTTGTGTTCATTTGAAGTAGTGGGAATATCACACCACATACACAACTGAACTGAACCTAACAACAATCAGCCCAGAAGGATATGTCCTGCCTCTCAGAGCTGTGTGATTTAACCACATGGTTTCCAGCACAGCTTCTAAGTAAACTATCAGGAAGGGGTCTGTATCTGTGGACATGGCCTTTACAGCATCTATTTCTATTCCCCACAGGGAAGCCTATACACCTAAGGCAAGGAGTCGTAAAAAGGACTTCTTGATACCTGAAGGTCTATTTAAAATCTGAAGAGAACACAGCCTTTTGGCTCAGCAACCAAATAACAATTTCAGTAGGATACTTTCTGCAAGATAATATTTAAGAGCAACTCAGCCAAGCCCTGGAGTTGGAGAGATACAAGAAGGCAGATGTGAATGGACGGCATGTGACAACAGATCCAAGTAGCAGAAAACAAAAAGACGAGGAAGGAGTAAAGGTGTTACACACAAAGAGCCAAGCAGGGCGTACTCAGAAATCGGGTCCTCCTGCCACCAGGCTTGAATGTCACCCGCTCAGATGCACAGTTAAACTTCACACAGCCTGTGGTAAAACAAAAAGGGGGAAAACAAGGAGAAGAAAAGAGACAGAACACAACTACAAGATGTTAGAAAACTCTAGACTGGAGTGGTGAAATGCACTAGCAAGACACAAGAAAAAAAGAGCTTAAATCAGTAGAGCATATGCAAGACATAAGGTGCTCTGCCCCCACCTGCACAACTATCAAGACTCATACAACTATCTTCTAATAGTTAACCCAGAAGAAAGAGGGCTGCATGCCACAAGCAATGTAAGTTGTAAGAGAGGCACACCTTGACATAATACATGGTATTATTTGTAGACATTAATAGTTCAGATTAGTAAGGCTCATATGATCCAAAGAGAAACAACCAGAAACTCCATTCTGCCTAAGATAAGGAGCAGTGGTATGTTTTCATACTGTATTTGTTTCTAATCAGCTTCCCCCCCTAAATTCACATACTGCGACTCTTAGCCATGTCTGAATTCAAAGACAAATGCTACATACATTATCAGTGAGGGGAAAAAATTAGAAAGCCATCACTTCTAAAGGCCCAATGTGTGTATAAAAGAAAGTTTCTAACATAAAGAAGAGTCATCAAGAGCTTTTAACATGGATAAGGCCACAATATCTCTAGGATAAGTGTAGTCTTGCAACAGCTGCTTTAAGCATTCCCTTCCATCATCTCCATATGGCAGAATATGGAGGACACTGGAACATTCACTGCAATATCCCTAATTTTACTTTCTAAAATGTAGGAAGGCAGTGAATCTCATGCCTCAACTCTCAATGAAGTCTGTCTCTATCATCTACAATATTTACCTTGGCCTGGCGCAGAAAGGCTTGGTATGGAAATGGCACCATCACTAGTAAAGGCAGAGTAGAGGTTCTCACTAGAAGGAGAAGGTTTCAGGGGCTGTAACAGATGGTTCTGTCCTGTCTCTGGGATACTGCCAGGAGGATGAAGGGTCTGTTGTTGGGGCAAGACTGAAGGTGCGCTCTGAGCAGACAAATTTCCTGTAACGTGGGGCGGGGGGAGGTTTAGGAGAGCAAATAATTAGAATGGCAATATGATGGATACCCAGTTACCTCATCCCAGAGAAGATTCAACGGTGCCAAAGCACTAGCTATGCAGGAACCCTTCAGTGGGGTCAACATTATGAGGGAGAAACGCAACTGATAAATATGTGCATGGCAAAAAAGAGAACACGCAGAGAAGGCTATAGGCATCCAGTGGGGCTTCCTGTGTGTACCTGCTATCCTACTTTGCTGGGCAAGGGAGAATCACTTTATTTATTTACATATTTATATCCCATCCTTTAACATTTTTCCCACAAGATAGCTAACAACGATCACAAAAAATACATATATCAACTGTAAATGCCCTACAGGAATACACTGTAGTAAACTTTTTCTTTCTTTTTTCTTTGTTGTGTGCAACCCATCATTGTGGATTTTTTAAATTGCAATTGAAAAATGTGGAGCAAATTACTGAGCCACTTAGGAATGTAGCTTTGGTGTTATAGGAAGCTTGAAGGCATGGAAGATGAATAAAGGATGTCAGATTTGGACTTAAGTGACCTGGGTTTTATCTCTTCACCCAATCTTCAGGTTCACTGGACAAATAATATCTTTCAGATTAACCTGCATCACAGAATAAATAGAGATGACCACCAGAGATGGAAACTGTTGCTTGGACTGCAACTCTCATTATCCCACACCACAAGCTACACTGGACAAGGCTGATTACAACAAGAAGTCCAACAATATCTAGGACTGTGCATTTTTGGTGTACACTTTAGAACTTGTGGAGGAAGTAAGATAAAAAAAAAACTTCAACAGTAGCATATGGAAGAAAACAAGTACTTTCAGATACTATTTTAAATAAATAAATCACTATAGCAAGTCCAGATTAAACAGCCTGCCAAAACAAAAACCCTGACAGACTACTAAACCAGGGAAATGTCTATCACAATCTTCATGTTGCCTTACCCAAAATCTGGGGGCTCTTATTACCCTGGGAGCTGCTGCGGCTAGATCTGCTGCTTCTTCCTTTCGTATGTCTCCTTCGCCTGCCTGAGAGAGGAGCAGCAGGAGGGATGATGACAGCTGGAGGTATCTTGCCCAGTTTTGTGTAAAGCAGTTCTATCTCCAGCTTTTGCCGACTCTGAAGCTCTTGGATCTCCTTAAGGTGTCTAGAGAATAGAAAAATGGCACGTGTTGCTTCCTGTCAAAATGCCCAGTTACTTCAAACTTGAACTGGTAAGCAGTGAATATTAATCAGAATATTAATCAGGAGGATCCTTGGGCAATATGGTATACAAATGGGATCTGCAACACAATAGTAAAAATTTATTCCCATTCACAAATAGAACATCGCATTTGGGCTTCCAAACTCAAGTAGACTATTTTGTAACAATATAATCTGAGTGGGTGAAGAGAAGATATAGTTTTACAATGAGGGCAAACAGACATTCACATTTGTGTTCTGAAACATACAAAGAGGACAGTTGCATTCACCCTTCACTCACCTCCACAAACGAGAACACTACAAACTACCAGGAGACCTAGCAGGCCTGTATTCACTGTATTCTACATCCTCATCTTCCTCAACCGAAAGGTCTACTTAACTTCCACACCTTTTTTCTGCATTGTCACAAGCAACATGCTCACGTCTTGTTAAGAAATTACCAGGGAAGGCCTTGGTGAGATTCCTCAGGATCCCAGTTGTAACGAGGGCATAATAAGAAATATTTCTTAGGTGACCTTTTTCTATCTTGAATTTTATAACTTGCTGTGAGTTTTTGAATAGCAAGTTATACATTCCTAGTAGAAAAATGCATCAAAAAGTGCTGTATATTTTTGTGAACCCAGTTTTCTGCACTGGTTTCAGATTGGATTGGGGATCCAAGAGACCACAGTTCAAATTCCTGCTCAACCACAGAAACTGATTGGCAAACTTCCTCAGAATAAGTTGTCAAGAAAACCTTGTGATAGGACTACTATAAATTGGAACTAATTTGTGGATATGCAGCAATTAATATGTTTTTGTATCCTCAACTGTTTTCCAAAGTTCTCTTTAATTACACTATGAAACAAAAATGTTGAAAAAAATTCTATTCCTGGTTTAAAAGTAGTTATACTCCAGTAATTTCATTTTTGTGGCTGCCACAGACTATGCTCAATTGGTTGAGACTCGATGAGATGTTCATTGAAAAACTATAGCAAAATGTGCTTAGGATGTTCCACAAAAACAAAGTTTTTCCAGTTTAATAAACTTTTTCCATGTTTGTATGATCGAACCAATTAGGAAAGGACATTTATAACCCAGGTATTTTAGATCAGTTATTACTTGTTGATTTTGATAGTATACAATTTCTTGCAAGCTGTGTTTTTGTATATTTACTTTTGATGATGAACTTGATTTTTCACCACTTTAATTATTTTTAATCATATACACAAATACTTCTAGTTGCACAGATGGGGAAAGCTTTTAGCCAAGACCTTTCTGTGCATACTTCTAGTTGCACAGATGGGGAAAGCTTTCAGCCAGACCTTTCACAAATTAAGTCCACAAAAAAGCCCAACTTACTTCTCCCGCAATTGCCGTAGCTCACACTTCAAATCTTCATCTTCTATGTCCGACTCATTATCACTGCTCATGTAGGAGGAGTTGAATGAATTACTAAGGCTTTGGACTGGAAGACTGATTTTTGACCCAGGTGGGTGAACAGAGTCTGGACTGCCTGCGCCATCATCCAGCTCCTTAGCGGCACCACTCAAGAAGGCAGCTTCCAACTCAGAAGAAGGCCCATTCAGATACAGAGAAGATCGTCTTTCTGCCACTTGTGATTTAGGAGTTGTGTGTGGAGAAGAAACATGCTCAGACAGAGGGACTATTGCAGGGACCTCATTTTCCACACAGGTCACCTCATCTTGAGTTCTAGACACAGAAAAACGACCCACTTGGTCTGCTGTTGTTGTCACCTGGAAGCGTCCAATATTGGTTGGCTGTAACTGCATGCTGGAAGTGTGTAAAAAGACTCCATCTACGGCATCTACTGAGGAGGTACCAGCAATGACCTCAGCTGTTCCACTGGAGGCTGTCTTTATCAAAGTACTCTCTGGGCTGCTGCTAGACAAAGATGAGGATTCCGAGGTGGTTGTGTCAAAGTGCTTGGGCTGACATCCACTCTCTTTTTGGTCATCTACTGCCACTGAAACCTAGATATAATGTACCCATTATTATTTATATGCACACACACACCTATCCGTGTGACTGAAATTTCACAAGATTTTAAGAGGTCAATGCAGGGGGTCTTATTCAAAACAGGAGGAGATAAGGATGAAAACAGAATAAACATGGAAGCAGTATGTGTTAGCTTCTTGGGCTGGGTTGGGTTATAGTAGGATGTTTAGCAGCAACTCATATTTTGATGAACACAAATATAATAATGTAATATAAAACACCTAGTTAATGGCAAAAGTCATTACCATAAACTGTAACAATAATTGCAAATTTAGAAAGATTTAAAGGGTAATGAAAACATTCATGGAGGAAGCCACTATCAATGGCTATCTACATGTTACCTAGTATTGCAAAATGAAAATGCCATATATCAAAATGTGGCTTTAATTTCAATAATTTTGAAGGTCAAATATTTTTTAAATGTCTATGCCACATTTTGGAGGTAGTATGTTGGAACTTTGATGCCCCATCAAGCACGGTAATATTCTTCCATACACAGTTTCACCAGTTTCGCCATATATAAAATAGGAGTAACTAAAACCACAATGCAACTATGACAAAAAATGCGAAAGTATTATCAAAAATACCTGAAAACGACCCATCTTAAGAACTGCAACCCCTGTAGTTGTAGTTGTGGCACACCTTTCTGCATCCTGAGAATCTGAAGCAGAAAATAGCAAAAGAAAATGAGAAGAAATTATGAAAAATATAGTTCGTTCCAATATATCCCAAACAAAAAAGCAGCAATTCTCACACTATCCATTAGAAACAGTGCCAAGAACCTGTTTCCAGTAGTTGTGTGGATCTTAGGGTTTAGTGTATGCAAAAGTTGCTGAAAATATTGTCACTTTATTAGCTCTTGGGATTTGTGAATAATCTAGCATTGCAAAAGAGAGGGTGCATCTTTCCAATAAATTACACTGTTAAAATGACAAATTTGCCGTGCATGCTGGACCTTTGCATAATCAAACATTGTAAGAGTAAATGGGGAATTCACTTCCCACTAAATATGCTGAACCTAACAAAATATATTACTCTGAAAAATAATAGATTGTTGCAAGCCATTTCAGTAGATGTATAAATTCATAATATGTCCTTACACCTTGGCTGCTGCACAGCACATTCTCATGCTATAGTAGTATAAGTAATGGGACAATTTTTTTGCTGAGTTGGAAGTTCCAAAAACACATCTTCTGTGATAATAATCCTATTATAATCCGGGTTGTGTTTATTTGTTTTAGCAGTAGCAGACAAAACATTTTATTTATTATTACCCATCAAAAAGATTTTACCAGTATGTGAAGGCTGTTCTGGTGCAGGCACCATTCCAGTAACTGCTGTAGAAGCTACAGATGGCACAGGCTATGAAAAGAAAACAAAGTTATGTTGGCATCAGCGTAGCTTACTCTCTCTCTCTCTCTTTATTTTTTATTTTCTAATCCAGGATAATAATAGGACTGAGATAACTGAAAAGGACTCATTGGTTTTGTTAAGCCTCAGACACCAAAGCAAAATACACAGAAGAGTATCAGAGTAACAAGTCAAATCCACTCACTAAGCCTCCCACCTAAATCCAGCACTGACATATAAAAACAATCCAAAGGAATTGAACTTGAACAAATCTCTTAATTCAAAGTAACATCCATATGACCAAAGTGCCATTGCTGCTTGCTACACAGGTGACAATCAAGGCCTCTTTGCTTACAGCTGTACTTATAAGGAAGCTAAATTTGTTTCAAGAGTTGTTTCATTCCAGAAGGGTTCATTCTTACTGGGCCAGTAAATCTCTACCTGAGCTTCATCACACCAGATTGTAGGTCCAAGCTCATGTGCCTGTGTATTCCATCATACACAAAAAAAACTTAAAACACAGAAATCCACTGTCAGTGAAAACTCCAAATCAACACTTGCTTTTCTCATTCTCTAAGCTTTTGAATACAATGGCATGTGCACATGGAGGCTGTGGGTCTGTTATACTGTATTATGCTCTGCCCTTCCACTTAAAAGCATTAATGTTCGTTTACAATCATATTACTATAGAAAAATATGAAGAAAAACAGTAAACTGGTGGCACTAGAGTCCAAAACACAGGTTCCATTATGTGCCACAACGTGAAATGTCTTCCTAAGCAGGTATCCACCTTCTCTGATACACCCTCTCACAAACATTAACCTACTCACTTGATCTTAGCCAAAAGGCTGAGAAGTCATGATAGAATTAACAGATCTAACTCTTTTCCATCCCTCCCAATCTCGGGGGGGAGGGGGTGCACGGTGGACCATGCAATTTCTGAACACTGCAACTCTTTGGTCTCTTATCATATGAGAACTCATATCAGCTCACATGAAGCTGGGGCTGATGAACAGCAAACACTTACATAGGCAGGAGTAGATGTTGTTGGGACTGTTTCTGGACTCAGGGCTCTTCTTAACTGAGCATCCAGGTCTTCCAGAGGTTGCTGGGACTGGAAGAAAAGGCAACTATTATAGCTGTTGCCCTTTACAAACAGGGTAGTCTAATTGTGACCCTCCAAATGTTGTAGAAAACAGATACCATCATTGCTTACTACTGACTATGCTAACCAAGTTTAATCCAAGTTGTTATTCAGTATCACGAGGGCCACAAACATATAGATCGACTTTCAAAACAATTCTCTATGTTGTCCCTCACAGGCTATTTTATTGTGACATAAACACAAGCTAACACCCTATTTCAGGTTTTACACAGTGAAAGGAGAAGTTGGGTTGGTGTTCATGAATTATACTGGCCTTGTTGAAAGATATAGCTAGTTCTGGAAAAGAATTATTTCTATTCAACAACTATACATTGGGCAATGAACAGGCTGGTAAGTAAAAGGGCAATATATCAAAACATATTCCGAAAACTAGAGGATGTTAAGACAAGAGACCTGAGCAGCCTCTATTTTAATGCACATTATTTCATAATTACTAGCAGCTTCTACAAATGAAGTTCCCTGGAAGCACAGATCTCTGAAAGTATACTGATACATTGGCTAGAAACTTGGTAGAACTTCTACCGTCAAATCCTTCAAATGCTCAGGTAACTTGCCATTAGCTGGTGCACATTTGCCCAACCACCTCATATTTTTCATATCACCATTTACATGGCATCTAAAAATACACTTTAGTACTGTGGACTGAAATATATTCAACTACAAGTAAATCATAGACATACACAAGCCAATTACAACCAAATTGCTCCATCACTGTTTCAGATACTGTGAACCACCTTCGTTAGCTTTTCCATTCTCTGGGTAAAAGTCTCCCAAAGTACAGAACAGCAAAATATGGGTAAAATAACTTGATGGGACAGTGTATGTTCTGTACTTCCACCAATTAACAAAGGAAGCAAAGAATCTTCCATCAAGCATGGAATGCCTCACACTGAGAACATTAATTACTCTAAAGACAGATTATCTTATAAAATAATCGTCTATCACACATTTGAACAAATCCATAAAAACCCAAGTTCCAAAAAACCACAGCAGCTCCAAACCAGTACACAAAAACAGTTCAGTGACCATCATTTATTTCTTTGGATATTTTCATACTACAGCACTGCAATAGCCAAAGATAACCATCTAAATTAGGAGAAATATGTTTATACAAGAACAAGGTAATGGGAGGAAAGTAAAGGAGGAGGTATCATGCAACAGAGTTTAATTTCAGCATGCTCTTTGAAAAGGGAAAAAAGAAGAAGCAGATAGCTGGAAAGCACCTGAGTTAGTGTAGGTCCTGGAAAGGGTGGCAACTGCTCACTGGATGGAGTGCCAGCTGGAGGTTCAGAACCTACTGGTAGTCCCTATGAATAGATATGAAATTCAAGTTCAGTCTCAGAAGAGAAAGATCATATAGTTATAGAGTAGACATGTTCACCCTGTAAAGGTTTCAGTACGTAAGGAGTATTATTAACACGGGTTCTTCTTTGTATGTTAAAAGAGCCATTTTCAAAAAGTTTAAAAAAGGAGCAAAATCCCAAAATGATACTCAGAATATATTTGTGATACAGCATGCTTTGATTCAACCAACAACTATAAATGGAATGCACATTTCTTTTCATTATTAGTTCTTCTTTTCCCTGGGGGAAGTGAAATCCAACTCTATATACTCATGTGTAAGTCTAGAAATTTTATTTTTTTTTAAAACCAAAAATCTGTGTCCACAGTAATTACAGACTCTTAGCTATTGCCAAAAAAAGGAACCATTCTCTTCTCTGAGTAGAAGGGCAAAAGGCAAAAGCTTAGTCCAGGCATCCTCAAACTGCAGCCCTCCAGTTTGAGGGCTGCAGTTTGAGGATGCCTGAACTAAGCTTTTGCCTCCAGTTTGAGGGCTGCAATTGAACAAGCAGCACTAACAAGCTTGTTCAATTGTCAGGAATTCTTGGAGTTGAAAGCCCAAACAGCTGGAGGGCCGCAGTTTGAGGATGCCTGGCTTAGTCCATTCTAGGAGAATCTAAAAGGAGCACCGGCTCCGTCTGCTCTCTCCTCCATGGGATTGCACCTGGCCTTTTTGGATACATGGGTGGGAAAATTGGAGTGGCAGCAGCCAGGGCAGCTGGCTCTCAGGCAGTGTGAGCTCTTTCCCTTTACTATGGAATATCCTTCAAATTATCAAAACCCATAATTTTGAACCCAAAACCTGCCCTGAGTTTTTCCCATCTCTCTTTATTTCTAATTTCCTTGAATAATTGTTATTTAGATGCCATGTTACACATTTTATATATAATAAGGCACTATCTGAATAAGTAGCTTTCCTTTTTATACAAGTAATTTGCTTAAATTGTCATGTGGTGTAAAGGTCTATGAAACAGATCTGAAATATTTGTAGACAATACCATTTATTTTCAAGGTTGATCTAGGTGCCTACCCAAAATATTTTTAAAAGTTAACAAGTATACTGAAGGAAAATGTGTATGTATGCATTTATTTAAAATTATTATTTTTAAACCTAACAGTGTGCTGGTTGCCCTACGAAAAGAAGCTGAGACGTGCAAACTGGGGGGGGGGGGGGCAACGACAGTTCAAACATTGTTAGATCAGGCAACAGAATGAGGCACATCAGTTTGACAAGCAATTGAAACAGCACATTCCATCTTTAAAAAAAATTAAAAAGCTCTCAAAACTAAAAATGTAAGATAGCTGAACATCTCTCCCACCCTTCAATAGCTTCAATATCTATGAAGCAATTGGGGGGGGGGGGGAGGGGGGGGGAGAAAGATCATTTTGGAATCCTAACTAAAATAAAATTTTGGTAAACAAAACAATGAAATCTCATTACTATCTACTTTCAGATTTGGCAATTTTGATACATTTTTAAATCTGGAAGGAAGTCATATACACCTTGAACTCACTGTAGAAAAGGATAAATATAAAATTAACTAGTTGATATAGCTTTAATATAGCTTTGGGATCTTCCAGATGTTCTTTGAAGGGAATCAATTCTAGCTTGGTTTTGGGATGGAAGAAGTTGGAACACCATGCTATCCCTGCTATATAGTCTGATGCAAAACACCGTCAAACACCCAAGTCACCTCTTTTCCCCTCAATTCTATATTTTTTTCTCACATCTATATTAGTGATACAGCCCATGTTTATCTTTCAAATATAATAAACATGGTGAAAATATGCCTTCATACTATAAAGTCTACTGCACGTTTAGCCAGTTATATTATCTTTCCTCATAACTACTGAAAGTGTACACCCCAAATTGGCTTTATAGACACAAAAAGGATCAACCTGTTCTTTCATACAGTAAACAACTTGTTACACCTAACACCTGTCCCCTTATGGATCATAGATAATTCCATAGAGAATATCCTGAGTGCCCTATGCTTCAAGCAGCACTGATACCAGGATCTCTACCAAAGAAGCAGACCGTTATGACCCTTCGGTTAAACCACCAGAGGTTTAACAGAAGGTTACAGAATAATGGCCTGCTAAAATCCACTAAGAAATCCAATGAAGCCACTAGGCATCTCTGAATATTATTAATATGGTACATGTCCAGCTTTTCAAAATATGCAAACACATATGCTTCTAACTGCAGTCTCTCAAAAACTATTTTTAAGCAGGTCCTCAAATAATTGTCTTTAGGCTTTCATCCTACAATTGAAGATAACTGCCATTTTATTGGCCACTTATAAAAACATAAGAAAATCCTTGATCAGATTGAAAGTTTATCTAGTATGCAGGCTGATTATCCATTTTCTGAAAGGCCTGGGACCAGACGTGCTGTGTTCTGTATTTTGGATTTTTATCTCAGATTTTGGAATGCCTGCATATATATAATGAGACATCTTGGTGTTGGAACCCAAGTCTGAACAGCTTATATACATAAAGTAAAGATAAAGGTTTCTCCTTGGCATTAAGTCTAGTCATGTCCGACTCTGGGGGGTGGTGTTGATCTCCATTTCTAAGCCGAAGAGCTGGCATTGTCCATAGATGCCTCCAAGGTCATGTGGCCAGCATGACTGCATGGAGTGCCATTACCTTCCCACTGGAGTGGTACCTATTGATCTACTCACATTTGCATGTTTTTGAACTGCTAGGTTGGCAGAAGCTGGGTCTAACAGCGAGAGTTCACCCCGTTCCCTGGATTTGAACTGCCGGCCTTTCAGTCAGCAAGTTCAGCAGTTTAGCGGTTTAACCTGCTACACTACCGGGGGCTCCGTATATACATAGTTTGAAGGCAATTATATACACACATTTTCAATAATATTCTCCATGAAATGAAGAGGGCCTTCTCTGTAGTGGCACCTCGTCTCTGGAACGCACTCCCCAAGGATATCAGACAAGCCCCCACATTGGCAGTTTTTAGGAGGAACCTGAAGACGTGGCTGTTCAAATGTGCCTTCCCTGAATAAAGTAAATAAAGCCCTGCTGTGTTTAATCCCCGCAAAGGTCCTCAGTAGCACTTTAATTACCTTTTGAGTGGTCTGCTCCATATTGTCCTTGAAGTCTTCCTGCTATCTGCAAACTACCTCTATCTGCACCCAGGGTTTATTTATTTTAAATTTTTTAACATGTACACTTGGCCCGCCCGAAATGGTTTTAAATTGTCTGCTATTGCTTGGGTTGAGTTTCATTGATTGTATTGATTTTTTTATAATTGCTTTGTGTTGTTATTATGTGTTGTTGGGCTTGGTCCCATGTAAGCCGCCCCAAGTCCCCTTGGGGAGATGGGAGCGGGGTATAAATAAAGTTAATAAATAAAAAGATAAAATACATTGAACAATCAGAAAGCAAAGGTGTTCACTACATTTGAGGGCAATTTAGGATTTTGGAATTCCAGATAAGGGATGAACAACCTGTTTGACACTGTTGGCAACTGGGTCAACCAGATGTCTATGGGAAGCTCACAAGTAGTTGTAGCCCCTGTATTCCCTATTCATGAACATTTCACATCTGACACAGCATTGGTCCTCAACATGTGGGTCCCCAGATGTTTTGGCCTTCAACTCCCAGAAATCCTAACAGCTGATAAACTGGCTGGGATTTCTGGAAGTTGTAGGCCAAAACACCTGGGGAGCCACAGGTTGAGAACCACTGTGATACAGCAATCAAGACTCGTAGCCACTGACAGCTTTACCCTGCATGGATTTGTCCAATTCCCTTTTAAAGCCATCCAAGTTAGGTGTAAATATTTTATCCTGCACATCTGGCAAATTTCATGCTTTATGCACTGTGCAAAACAAGTTCTTTTATCAGCTTCATTAGATGACCAAAGATTCCAGTATTATAAGAACAATTTTCCCTATCCAATTTTCTCTACATCATGCCAAATTTTATACATCTCTATCATTTCTTAAGATATGCAGATCCAAATATTGTAAACTTTATAAGGAATTGTTGTAGCTCCTTGATCATTTTGGTTGGTTCACAGAATATATATGAATGGAAATGAAAACACAATTTGTGTACTAGCTATGCATTGATTCTTCCTCATTTTATACTTGGCATGGGCAAACTTCGGCTCTCCAGGTGTTTTGGACTTCAACTCCCACAATTCCTAACAGAGGGTAGGCTTTTAGGAATTGTGAGAGTTGAATTCCAAAACGCCTGGAGGGCTGAAGTTTGCCCATGCCTGTTTTATACAGTGAGGAAAGAGGGGATATAAAATGTTGTAAAATATATTAATACAATGGCAAGGAGGAAGAGCTGAACTATAACCAAGGTATGAACAAAGATTGGCCAATGAAGTCATGGCTAACATTTTCTATCTCATTCATCTTAAAAGTTCCTCAGCTAACATGTTTTAGAGCAAATTCATAAAAACATTTGATTCCTTACCGGTACTCTGCTAAGAGGAGGTTTTGAAGGAGGGGTCCCCGGTTTAGTGGTTGCTGATGCAGTACAAACTACTGGAACACTGTTGATGGGGGTGCCTGCCTGCCCAGGTGTAGCAACTGCTGTTATGACAGGTAAACCTGCTGGACCAAGTGTCAAACTGGCTGGTGGTATACTGGTACTTGCAATAGGTGCCACAGGTTTCGTGGGTGCAACAGCAGTAGTTGGTAAGGCAGGCATTACTGTGGTCTCCACCACAAGAGATGTCTCCAAGGATACAGATGGATGAGCTGCTCCAACACCACCATGTTCACTGAAGAGAGATCGCAGTTTTTCTTCCAGGGTTTTTATGTCATCTATGCCTGGTGCTTTGGGCTGAGTGTCAACATCCACTTCCAAAGAATGAGTATGTGGTTGATTGGGCAATGGAGCTGACTGAGGATGACTATGTATCAAAGTTTGCTGGACTACAGGCACATTCGCTACTGGTTGTGCCAGCGGCAGAATGCCAGGTAAAGGAACCTGGGGTAATGCCGGAGTAGAAACTATGCCTGCTACTGGAGCTAAAGTGGATGAGGTAACTATGGGTGGGATAGGTAGTGGAAGTACCCCAGGTGGCTGCAAGATGGAGCCAGACATACTAGATGGTACTGTAGAGGATATAGGTACAGAAAGAGGCAAGGATATTCCACCAGTGATGCCTAGCTGTGGTTTTTCTGGCTGCTGCTCGCTTTCTGATCTTGGCTGCAGCACACTAACCACCACCATTTCTGCTAGGCTGGGGACAGAACTGCTAGTGTCCAACTGAGTAGACTGTGAAACAATGCTCTGTGCCAAAGAAACAGGGACAGTTGTTTGGCATTGTGATGGAATGACACTGGCACTGCCAACCTCTTGAGATGTCACAGGCGGTGCCATAACTCCTGATATCGTAACACTAGGCCCTGTCACTCCAACTTGCGGCAAAGTTAAAGAAGCTGGGGTGCTACTACTAGGAACAATTTCTCCTGCAACAGAACCTGCCTGAGATGCAGTTGTTGACAAAGAGGAAGGTGCACTAATGCTGGAAGCCACACCACTAATTAAATCTGACCCTGACTGCAACACTAGTGGAAGAGAGCTGGAGCCTGACAATTCTTCATTCAGTGAAACCCCTGTGGTTGCCTTTTCCACTTCCTGTGTAGTTGGTAAAGAAGCGCCAGTGGAGGGAGGAAGGGATACTGAAGGAGCAGTCACTGATGTTGAGGGCAACCCACCATTTCCACTTGTAACTATAGGTGGGAAAGGTGGCATGTCCTGATTAAAAACTGGAGGAGCTGTGTTGGGTCCTTCTGTAATTTGTGCATGCTTGAGCTCTGAAAAAGCTCCCTGTAGGCTGAGGGATGATGCAGAGTGAGACAGATTCATTCCAGGACCATGAGATGAGGAAGCAGCAACTGAAAGAAAGAGATTTTTTTTCAGAATAACTTACTGAAGAATACTAAAGGCCCTGGAGTTAAGACAACACCAGGGATTCATTTATTTGTTTGATTTTATTTTCTTTCTTTCTCCCCATAGTAGAAATAAAATCAGCTCAAAGAAAACAAGATGCTTTTTTTTCTTTAAAAAAACCCCCAACAACAGCCATAGACTACTGCGTGTTTAAGAAAAAGTGTTACAAGAATCCACCACTTCTGTTCTTTTCATATGTGTCCAATGGATTTAGTGAAGCCATGTTTCCAAGGTCAGTTGGAGAAGTGCCTCTAAAGATAATCCGAACAGCTAAATAAGGCGTATGAGCAGAGAGGTAGTGTTTCAGGCAAATGACCATTCATACAGCAAATCAGTCCCTTTACAGAAAAAAAATCCTGGTAAAACCAAGTCTCTCGGAAGCCTGTACACTGCCATTCTGGTAGTGGTGGGACTGGACTACACTGGGAAAGTTGGTTAACTCACCTACATCAAGAAGCTCATTTTCTGATGGAATAGAGGTGAAAAATTTCTGTTCTCTCAACCTGCTTTCTGGTACAGGGCTAACAATAAACCTCCTTCCAGCAGAATGGACAACTTGAGTCAATGAATTAGGAGGGACACCTACAACAAGTCAGAGAAAGACACATAATTACTAACTCACGTAGAACATGCTACAGGTATCAAACATTTCGCTGCTAGACCGAACATTAATTATCTAGGACTCAGGCTAATAATAATCCAAAAGTGTAGGAAATTAAACTTTTACCTATTCTTTGTGGAATGGAAGACACAGGATCTGGCTGTTTAAAGTCTTCATCCAATCTCTGTAAGAAATGAAAATAGCAATTTAAAAACATATCACCATCCTGGAGATGAAGATGTTAATGAGCATGAAGACCTGCTGCGGTAGGAGAAGTAGAGACTCTGGCCAGAACTTCTGAGATGGTTTCTTTATCTCCCACCAACAAGCTGTAATGATTCACAGTATTGGATTATTTTCTTCCAGCAACTGAAGACTGTTTTCAAATAACAAATCACTACTTTTCCTATACTGGTTAATTATAGTAGGTTTGCTCACATTGCACACACATGTACAGAGGAACTGGTCCTACAATCATTTTGATGCAGATGTTACTAACTACCCATGAGTTTTCAAACCCTATGTAAAGTTGTGTCAAATCTCTAGATGGATCGAATAAAAACTTCTGCCAATATAAGATCATCTATCTATGAAATAAGGCCACACTTATTTGTTTTAAATGATAAAGACAGTCATTCAACCGATAGCGAACTGTGACACTTGTTCTTATTAATCATAACCCAAATGTGTTATTAATTTCTTAAATGTTGTATTCTATTGTTCTACCTTCACCTGACTTAGCCGATGGTTTGTTGACCGAAATAAAGGCTACTGACTGACTGACTGAAATAAGGCCACACTGAGGGTCTTCACCGTTTTTAAGACAAAAGTGGCAGGTACTCAGCAGGGCCTAAAATAATGGCCACGCTGAGTTTCTGAAATCCCGTAATAGAAAATGCTAGCGCTCTCTCTCTCTCTCTCTCTCTCTCTCTCTCTCTCTGCTTTCAGTTATTGCAAACAATACAGAGCATTTGACATAAAAATACTGTATTTCACCAAGTAATAGTCGCCACTGCATAATTGGTGCACCCCTTGGTTTTGGCTCCCAAAATGATTTTTTTCCTTTCTTCACCTAATTGTCACAGGTAGTTTTAAACAAAACAAAACAAAATCTCAAAGACAGTTTAAATAAACGCCCAGCTTTCCCTCCTGCCTCGGAGGTAAGGCAGTTAAAAAAAACAAACAGAAACCAGCAAACGAAAGGCATCATTTTACTTCATTGTGTAATAGTGGCGCCCCCTTTTTTCCAACCAAAAAAAGTTTAAATGGTGTGACTATTATGCTTCCCCTCTAATTTAATGCCCATGGCTCAATGCTATGTGAGTACAACTAGACACACGGGGTGAGCTATAGAAAACTAAGGCACAACAGACTAGTCAGAAAAGCTAATTAGCAAAAACACACAAAACTGGCATCAGCCACAGTGATATGTATCACAAAATATTTTGTGATACATATTTCTGTGGCTGATGCCAGTTTTGTGTGTCAATGCTATGTGATCCTGGGATTTGTAGCTTGGTGAGGCGTCAGCATTCTTTCAGAGAAGGCTCAAGGCCTTGTCAAACAACAGCCGCCATGACTCCATAGCACTGAACCAAGGCAATTAAAGTGGATTCATTCTACTGCAGAGACGTACCCCAAGGTCCTTTTCCATTGCCAGAAGCTTTGGTGTTTTAACACTTTAGTTTTAGTGAAGGAATTTTAAGCAGGCAGTAACTCTAATACGCACCTTTTAAAAGCCAAACTACAAGTAGTCCACTGTTGCCACCGTGCATTACATTAGGCAGAAAAGAGTTTTTTTTGTTTCAGGGTTTTGAAAATTGAGGGGTGTGTTAGATTCGATGTCAAATTAGACTCCAGTAAATACATTAGTCGATTTTAACCTACTGAAAGACTGGAGTCAGGTTTGGAATCACTCAAAAGACAAAAATTGAATATTTGACAGAAATTACAGGTGGGGTGAAAGATACACGATGACTTAGAGAAAACTTACTGACTTGGAAGGATAGCAAAACAACCCTCTTCACAAAAAAGAGATAAAAGCATTTTGGGAAACCACCTGACTTCCTAAAGTTCAAGTTCTGCTGATGGGGTAGCTTTTGCCAATTGTTTGACAAGAGAAAAAGCACAAGAAAGAAGAATGGAGTTTATTAATCGGACTTCTAGGCCGCCACTCCCAAGAGGCTCGGGGCGGCTCACAGCAAGATAAAAACACAATAAAAACACAATAAAACACAATTAAAGAAAGAAGAATGGAGTTAATAACAAAGAACAGAGAATGCCTTGCCCTATAGACTTTTTACCTGGTTCTGCATACTGCCCATACTTTGATCACCTTCTGGTTCCCCACTGGCATCTTCACCAAGCATTTCATCTGCCTTTTCAATAATGTCTCGCACTTGTTCAACAAAAGAATCCCTTTCTGTGGCCAAGATGAATTCATTTTGCACCTGTACAAAAAATGTTAATTAATCACTACAGGATTGGTTAACAGCAACAAAATATCAAAACACGAAGTACTGCAACATTATGAGAGTTACATATCTAACAAACCTTTTTGCTTAAAAATAATAATTGAATTTCAATTCTAGGTGAATCCAAAAATATGGCAAATTTAGCCATGATCTAGGTTTGGCTTTGAGACACCATGCTCTATCATCCACAATGGTGACTAACTTTAAAACAGGTGTAATAAGAAAGTGAGGGACAATCTGAGGAGATGGTAGACATCTCTATTCTCATTTGTTATGGAATTTGAAGACTCTTCCACTGTTTTACTGATAAGATTCAACCATAGCCCAAGCACACCTTAGCTATAGAGGTAGAAGGTATACTTATCACCAAATTTAAAGAGGCTCAAAGAATATGAATTCCATTAATTTGACTTTCCTAGGTTATAATCTTTGAGTGTGCAGAAGACTGTTTACTTGAATAAATGATAATCCTGAAGTCTAAATTGATGCCTAGCTTCAGTGATACATTCCAAGAATTTTCAAGCACTTAATTCAAACAAGTACAGCCTATCCTCAACCACTTTAAATATTTCTACCTTGTACAATGTAAAATCAAATATAACCTGAAAGAATAATAATGGAGTGGAGGACAGGCACAGCTCACCATGTTCATTCCCTAGTTATACATTAGAACAAAGTGTGTTTCTGTGCATCCTCTGGGGCCTTCCTGGCCTGTCAGAGTGCTTCTTGGCTTGAGGTGAGGAATGCTCTCTTGTGCGCTTCCAGGGCCTTTATAATTTAGACATCCTGAGGAAGCTTCAATTTCCGACACAGAAGCACTTTCTCCTTCTTCATGTCTTTCAGCATCTGCACAGCCTCTGTTTCCATCGTTTTCTTCAGTAACTGTATGTCCTCTGCAGTGGGGGTCTCCGTCTCAATGCAATAAATTAGGAGGCAAAGGTGGAGGTGCGCAATACATGGGATACTGAGGATTTTGGTGGGCTAGCTCTTCCATCCTATGCCACATCTCTTCTCGCTATTTCAAGCTGAATCGTCCTTTCTGCTTCTCTGCCTTGTGCTGCTGTGTGCAGTCATCAAACAGCTTCTGGTTCTTCACCATGAATAGCTTTCGTGCATTGTAGATCAACCCATGGATTGTCTTGTTCCAATGACTTTTAGAATTCTTGTAGAGCGCAGGAAACATGATCAGGAGGATTTTGGCCGCGTTGTCACTGATCAAACTCATGATGTATTCATTATTCCAGTAGTACAGCTGTCTGAATAGGGGCTCCATCACCTTCATGAACTCAGATGGCTCAATGACATCCAATATTTCTTCCAGCTCATTCAAGAACATAACCTCATTGGAACTATGTGTTTTTGGCCAAAATTTCAGCAAGCCCATAATTACTGGCTCAGTAAGACTGCTGTTTTTCTCCAGGAATTGCACAACGCAATATGCCAACAGGGGGTGGTAGATGCTCAGAGAGTTCACTTTATGTAATGGGCAGAGCACTTTATGTCAAGGTCAAAGCAAATCCATTGATTATACTCCCTAAAATCTCTAGCAGTTCTGCAATTCCATGGTGGTGCTCCTTCTCATAGACAAACCTGTAAAATATATTGTTGATCTGCCACTGTATATATGCTTTGAGGCCCAGGAACTTCCCATAAATCCTATGCAAAATGGTCTCCAGAAAATCCCGTTCTCTGGGATCTTCACTGTTAAGCAGTCCAGCAGTGACAATACAAACTTCTGGTCAATATATTTCTTGGCTACATTTGATTGAAAGTCTGGTGATTCCAGGAATCTCAGAAAGAATTCATATATCACCAGGACTGTGGCGCAGCTGCATTAAGATCACTACTGACCGAAAGATCATGAGTTCGAAGCCAGCCCGGGTCGGAGTGAGCTTCCGACCAATTTTGTGTAGCTTGTTGTCGACCTTTGCAACCTAAAAGACAGTTGCATCTATCAAGTAGGAAATGTAGGTATCACCTATGTGTGGGGAGGCTAATTTAACAAATTTAAGTAGACCATAAAAAATCTCCAGCAAAAAGCAAGCAGGGAATGCGGAAAGTACTTCATCAGTGTCGCAGATGGACGGTGAACCGACAGCTCCCCTGGTGGCCAGAAAAGTTGGAATGTTAAATAGCCTTTGAGTGTCTGTCTATATGTGCTGTGTGTCTATGGCATTGGATGTTTGCCATGTATGTGTATATTGTAATCCGCCCTGAGTCCCCTGTGGGGTGGGAAAGGCAGAATATAAATACTGTAAATAAAGAAATAAATACCAGCTGGAGGTGTGGCCCAGCAGCTTCTAGCGTGGGTTCATCATCTTCAGGATCAAACTCTGTTCCCGTTGGGTTGGATGATGGGGAAATGTTCAAAAGAGATTCACTGAAAACATGATGACAGCTTCGGGGTAAATGGCCTCTGTGACAACATCCCAATTGTGTGTGATGTACTCCACCATTTCATTGAGACCTGTTAGCTTCACCTCTTTGAACTTCAAGTCACTGAAGGGATCAGTGACAAAGTCTAAGAGGACACAGCATTGTCTCAGCTTCTAGATCAAGAGCTCTTCCCATTCGTGAGGCAGCACATCTTTAAGGGCAGGGAGCTTTTGAAGATTCCAGTTTTTTACTCAAGTTGAAATGAGAGGAGCTCTGCCGTCGCTCCTTCTTTACAATCTGGGGTCCCCCCTGAATACTTGATCTTATTCAGCTGTGTACCTGGTGAGGAGTGCTGTTGCTGGGATGCTTATTTGAGGTCTGCTGTTGTTGCTGCTGCTGGACCTCTTCTGAATTTTCTGTGCTGCCATCTTTCCCATTCCCACTGCTGCCACTACCACTGCTGCTGCTTCTAGCTTTTGTAGTGCTTTTGGTCGATTCTAGAGGGTCCTTCTCCTTCTTCAGCTTGTACGGCATCTCGGACTGTGAAGGGCTGCCTTTCGCCCCGCTCTCGGCCTTTCTCTAGTCTCTCGCTCCCTTCTCCTCACCGCCGCCGCCTCCCTCTCCCACCCCCTCCCTCCTCCTCTCAAAAGATACTAGGTTCTACTTTTGGTTTTTATTGTGGTTTTATATTGTCTTAATGCTTAATTTGTATTTGCTATTATTTTTACTGACTTGTCGTAAACCGCCTTGAGTTGCCGATAGGCTGAGAAAGGTGGTATACAAGAGTAGTAAATAAATAAATACTTTGTAAACTGTGATAGGCTCAGGCAAACAAAAATAAATTTATCAAGAGTACTTTTTGAGAAACTGAATGAGGCATACTATTATAGTAATACTGCTTACTATTATAGTAAATACTGAGCACCCCCCCCCTTTCCCGGAAGACAGGGCAGAAATACAAATAAAGCTGTGTTGTTGTTATTATTATTAGATACACAACAAGATTAGTACACAGCAAACAAGATCACTATGATGGCTTTAGTATTCGATCACACGTCGGACACTTCCCAAGTCTCTAGGACTGTATGATGTATTAGCAAATAATGCGTGGAGATCTGAGTAAGGTGCCGTTTTGCAGCTGACAGATGGTAATTTTTTCAGCACCGATTCTTTTTAAGTGCGGGTCAAGGTTTTTAGGCACTGCACCCAGTGTGCTGATCACCACTGGGACCACCTTTACTGGCTTGTGTCAGAGTCTTTACAGTTTGATCTTTAAATCCTCGTATCATGTAAGCTTTTCCAGTTGCTTCTTGTCATTTCTGCTGTCACCTGGGATTGCAACATCGATGATCCATACTTAGTTTTTTTCCATGACCATGAGGTCAGGAGTATTGTGCTCCAAAACTCTGTCAGTCTGAATTCGGAAGTCCCAGAATTATTTAATTTATTCATAACTTTTTCAGGCTTGTGATCTCACCAGTTCCTTGTCGCAGGCAGATGATATTTCTGGCACAAGTTCCAGTGGATCATCTGAGCAACAGTATTATGCCTCTGCTTGTAATCGGTCTACGCATTCTTCTTGCAACAGCTGAGTGTGCGCGATCCATCATTTTGTCTGCTTCCTAGCAAAGTCTACACTTGGAATCTGTTGACTTTTCAATTCTGGCTTTGATGGCATTTATTCCAATTGCTTGTTTGAGGGCTGCAAGAATCAGGCCCTCAGTCTCTTTTTTCAAAGTTCCATTTTTGAGACACATCCATGTTTTTTCTTTGTCAATTTTGCTCTCAATTTTTCCCAGGAACTGTCCAGGGAAAACCTTTTGCCAGTTTTCTCTTCTGCTCTACATTGTAGTTTTACGGGATTCATTCTTTTACACTTTAAGCAGTTATCTAGTATTGACTTCCATCAATGTTGGTTCTTGACTGTCTTTCACATAATCTCCCAGTGCATGTTTCTCTTCTTCTACTGTTTGTTTCACTTGCAAAAATCCTTTGCCTCCTGATTTTCTGGGCAGGTAAAGTCTGTCAACATCACTAAGTAATATTACTACTACTACTACACATAAAGTTTCTGTTTGAACCGCTTACCATGATAGTAGCGATTTCCTCTGGATTGTCACCATCCAGGTCAAACTTAAAAGTAACCATTTTTCTGTTGTGTGTCTCCAACTGACATTCCACAACCCGATCTCCCTTGTTTGATACCTAAAAACAGAATTTTAATCTTTAGGATAAAAAAGGGGTAATAGCAACAGAAGGATAAAAGCACAATGGAAAGCAAGACACACAGAAGATTTCCACAATTTGGAATATGTTCAATCAATGAGAAACAAATGTAATAAAACTCTACTTCTAGGAAAGTGTGGAGAATATGGAATTTCCAAAAGTATAGGTTGCTTACCTGTAACAGTATATCTTCCAGTGTCTATCTGTGGAATTCGCACATGTAGGTTCTCCCCTGCGCCTGCGCAGTAAAACACGGACATTCTAAAGCTCTCTTAAGGAAATTAACTTAGGCCCCGCCCACCCTTACAGTATATACCCTGGTGGGCGGGGCTGCCCTTTAGTTCCTTGCCACCAACAGCAGCAGGAAAAACGTAGCATGACAGAGGGGAGGAAGGGAGGGTTTTGTGCGAATTCCACAGATAGACACTGGAAGAAATACGGTTACAGGTAAGCAACCTATACTTCTTCTTCGTGTCTTCTGTGGAATGCGCACATGTGGATGATATAGCAAGCTACGTACCTGGAGGTGGGTCATGCCACACAGGAGAAGAGAACTGCTCTGCCAAAGGACACATCCTTCTTAGCAAGAACATCAAGCTTGTAGTGGGCTGCAAATGTAGATGGAGTTGACCAAGTTGCAGCTTTGCAAATAATTTCTACAGGGACGCCCTTTAGAAATGCTTGAGATGTCGACACAGCCCTTGTAGAATGGGCTTTGATGCCAATAGGCAGCTATTTGTGAGCTAATTGGTAGGCCAACCGGATTGCCGAGACTATCCAAGAGGCCAATCGCTAGGAAGTAATGGGGAGACCCAGCGCATCCGTTCTATATTTAAGGAAGAGACGAGGGGACTTCCCATAAGGGGCCGTTCTATGGAGGTAGAAGGATAAGGCCCTTTTTACATCCAGAGAGTGAAGGGCAGTCTCTAACGGAGAGGACGGCTTGGGAAAGAAGGAAGGAAGGGTAATGTCCTGACACATATGAAAGTGGGAAACCACCTTGGGAAGGAAGGTGACATCTGTGCGAAGGACAACTTTATTGTCATGGAAGCGAATGAATAGGGGGTCTGACCGCAGGGCAGTAATCTCACTGGCCCTTCTGGCTGAGGTGATAGCTACAAGGAAGGCAGTCTTCCAAGACAGGTGTGATATGTGACAGGACGCCATAGGTTCAAATGGCGGTTTAGAGAGCTGGGAAAGGACAAGTTCCAAGCTCCAAGAAGGTGGCGGTGGGGACACAGGCGGGTAAGTGTTTTTGTATCCCTTGAGAAAAAGGGTTATTAGTGGGTCTTGGAATAAGGACGGCAAGCCGTGCTTCCTTCTATACCATGATAATGCCGCAAGATAGCATTTCACAGATGAGAGGGTAAAACCCTTCTGGGAAAGGTGGATGAAGAAGTCTAAAATTAGGGAAACCGGGGCCGAATGAGGTTCATGTCCCAGAGGTTTAAGGAAGGCCCGGAAAGAGTTCCACTTATAGGTGTAAGACTTCTTTGTAGAAGCCTTCTGGGCCGCCTGGAGGATCAGACGGACAGGGGCTGAGAGGTGAGAGACGGCTTGATCCTCCAAGCCATCAAGTGAAGGGAGGGAAGGTCTGAGTGGAGAATGAGGCCTTGATTGAGAGAAAGGAGGTCCAGGTCTGGGGGAAGGCGAAGGAAGTCGCCTGGAGAGGCTTGGAGCAGGGGTGTGAACCACGGTTGACGGGGCCACCATGGGGCCACTAGAATGCAGTCCGAGTTTTCTGCAATCAACTTCGCTATCACTCGGGAGAGAAGAGGGATTGGAGGGAATGCATAAAGCAGGCCTGGGGACCAGTGGTAAAGGAAGGCGTCTCAGAGACAGTCTGGGGATGCGAGAGGGCGGGACCTCGCGCAGAAGGTTTTGCGTTGAGGGGTGACGCAAAGAGGTCGATTCACGGGAGTCCCCAGAGATAAGTGAGTGACAGAAAGGTGTCGTGGTGTAGTTGCCACTCGTGGCTGGACGAGGGGGTCCTGCTCAAGGAGTCTGCCAGGGTATTCTCCTGACCTGGGAGGTGAATAGCAACAGGGGTTGTGTTGTGAAGTATGCACCACTCCCATAGGCGAGAGGAGATGGCGAGGGGAGTGGGTCCCTCCTTGTCTGTTTATGTAGCACTTGACAGAAGTGTTGTCTGTCAAGATCTGTATTGTGCGGTTGGAGATTATCGCGGCGAACGCCCGAAGGGCTTTTTCTACTGCTATGAGCTCCAGTGCATTGATGTGGAACTGAAGTTCCTCCTGTGACCAGCGTCCGCTGATCGTGAGGTCTAGGAGGTGAGCACCCCACCCCAGGGAGGAGGCATCTGTGTAGTGTTAGAGAGGGGCGAGGGGGATTGAAGGGAAGGCCCGAGCACACATTGGATCTGTTTGTCCACCATGAGAGAGACTGAAGGACAGGCGGGGGGAGGCGGAGGTTCTTTGATTGGGCATCGTGTGCCGGGCGGAATACTGAGAGGAACCAGGATTGGAGGGGCCTGAGCTGGAGACGAGCGAACTGTGTTATGCTCGTGGTGGAGGACATGTGTCCCAGGATGAATTGGATAAACCATGCTGAACAACGGCCACGGGACTGGAGTGTATAGATAGACTGACGGAGGTTGAGGAAACGCTCCTCTGGGAGGTAAGCCCTTTGGGATGTCGAGTTCAGGACGGCTCCTATGAATTGGATGGTCTGGGAGGGCTGGAGATGGGACTTTTCGAAGTTGACTACGAGGCCAAGGTCCTGCAAAAGAGACAAGGTATAGGAAACATCAGAGGAGAGCTGGCCAGAGGAATCTGAGACCAGTAACCAGTCATCCAAATACGGAAAAATAGTGACTCCGCGTTGGGGGAAATGGGACGCAATGGCTGCCATACATTTAGTGAACGTCCTGGAGGCAGTACACAGTCCGAAAGGCAAAACGTTGAAGGAGAATGGATTCCCGTCAACGGCAAAGGTCAAATACCTACGGTGGGAATGTTTGATGGCGATGTGGAAATAGGCATCACGGAGATCCACAGTCGCCTTCCACGCTCTCTTAGGAATGAAAGGAAGGATGGAGGGGAGTGTGATCACCCAAAATTTGCGAGGTTTGATAAAATAATTGATGCCCCGGAGGTCAAGGATGGGGCGAAGACCACCATCTTTCTTGTCAACCACAAAATACCTAGAAAAAAGCAAGAATGAATAGTGCTAGATGGGGTAGGAGAGATAGCTCCCTTGAGGAGGAGAGATTGGACCTCATCCCACAGTGCAGGGGATGGAGGAGTGGAAATCACACTCCCTGTAGGGGGAAGGGATTCAAATTAAATTGCATAACCATGTTGGATTATGCCTAAAACCCATTTATTGGAGGTGATGGACAGCCATGCGGGGAGGAATGGCTGTAACCTGTCTAAGTATGAGGGTGAACTCGAAATTGGAGGAAGGGCTGGGGGATTAGAATCGTTGTCTTCTATTGTTATTTCCTCTGGTTCCCCGGTACTGACCCCTGGGAGGCAGTGAAGGGTGTCTGAATCCAGTGGAGGGATAGTAGGGTCGCTGTTTTCCCCTGGAGGAGGCGGGGTTGTAGTAGCCTCGAAAGAGCTAAGAGTGTTGGTAGTATGGGTTCCATCGCTGGTGGTAAGGTTGAAATGATTGCTGCCAGTATTTGCCAACAGTCTGCTTCATATTATGTGAGTGCCCCAACTGAGAGTCAGTCGCTGGGTTGAATAGGCCTGCCTCATCCATGGGGAGATCTTCTATAAGGGTGCGCTGGTTGGCTGATAAGGCTGAAGATCAAAGCCAAGCATGTCTCCTAAGTGCAATAGATCCAGCAATCACCTTCCCTGAGGAATCTGCTGTATTTTTGGCCAGATCTTTTTGTGTTGCCGTGACAGTGAAAGCCTCCTGGAGAAAGGCTTTGGCCATAGGTTGGTCATTGGCAGGAATGTGGTCCAAGTAAGGCAATATCTTATTGAGAAGGTAAGTCTGGTAGAATCTGATATATCCCATAATGAGCTATGCGTCCAAAAAGGCATGCTGAGGAATAAAATTTCTTGGCCATGGTATCTAGCTTCCTGCCTTCCTTATCAGAAGGGGAAGATTGATTCTTTTGAACCAGCTTAGGTTGAGCATCAGTCACAATAGAATTAACCTGAGGCAGTCTTGCCAGCCAAGTGGCAGTAGAGGTGTCAATCCGGTAAAGGCTATCAGCGCGCTTAGGCATCGCAGGCACAAGGTGGGGGGCCACAACAGTAGGTTTCATTAACTTGAGCAAATAATTAATGGTAGGTAATGCCTTAGACTGCTGGGGCTGCTGCTCGGCAGAGGTAAAATATGGGTCTTGAACTACAGTACATCATCAGACTGTGGGGAAATCACATTGAGGCATCTAGAAAGTCTGATCAACAGGGCAGAGAAGTTTTTAAAATCTTCAGCCTGTTGGGGATCTGGCTCAGGATCCGAGGGAGGAGGAAGGAGAGGAGTGGCGTCTGAAGACGCATCTGCATCAGGAGAGTCATCAAACATGGCTCTAGAGGGAGAAGGAAGAGCAGCGGGGGCTGGAGGATTAGGAGGCTAGGCTGGAACCGAGGGAGGCGGGGCCGGCATGGGGGAGGAATAAGGATCGGATCCATGTGGATAAGGCTCCGGAGGGGGAGGGGGGTGATGGTATGGATCCGGGTAGTAAGGATGATAATAGGGAAAAGGAGGGGGTAGGGTGGGAAGGGGTACTCAAAGGGGTACCTGTTAGGGTACTCAAACCTGTCCCGGGGGCTGCGGTGGCATTTCGGGGGGCTGCGAGAGCGGGTACGTGGGTTCCGCGAGAGAGAAGGCGCTGCGGAGAGCGAGCTCCGGTGCGCATGCTTGGAAGCAGGGAGGGCGGTTCCGGTTCCGGCAAGGGTGGGGGGAGTGAGGAGGAGGGACCTGAGCCAGGGGCGGGGAGGAGGAGGATTCAGGAGAGAACTCAGCTTGATCGGATCCAAGGTGAGTGGTTAGGAGCTCTATGGGGAGGAGTTGAGGCGGATCCTCCACTCCGAGAAGCTCTTGGTCTGCCCCAAAGAGCTGTAGGGGCTCAGCAGGGGGGTCAAGAATCGGGGGACTCAGGGTCGCTTGGACAGTGAGTTGCC